>VWZE01002422.1:41430-62156 GCA_013396675.1 Eubucco bourcierii
GAGTTGGGGCTCTTCAGCCTGGAGAAGAGAAGGCTTCGAGGGGACCTGATAGTAGCCTTCCAGTATCTGAAGGGGGCCTACAGGAAGGCTGGGGAAGGATTATTTACAAGGTCCTGCAATGACAGGACAAGGGGCAATGGGCTTAAACTGGCAGAGGGGAGGTTTAGACTAGATGTTAGGAGGAAGTTCTTTACAGTAAGGGTGGTGAGGCACTGGAACAGGTTGCCCAGGGAGGTTGTGGATGCTCCCTCCCTGGATGTGTTCAAGGCCAGATTGGATGAGGCCTTGAGTAACCTGTACTAGTGGGAGGGGTCCCTGCCTCTGGCAGGGGGTTGGAACTAGATGATCCTTGAGGTCCCTTCCAACCTTACCATTCTATAATATGGGACAGTAACTAGTCTTACAATATGTGCAATACAATAGGTGCAAATACAGTTTAAATAATGACTGAATTCAACAGGAAAATTGCAAAAGTTGTGCAGCTTCTAGCTGTGCCAAGTGTACTCATGGTTTCCAAGTGACTTTTTTTTTTTTTTTTTTTTAAATAAATATAAAGACAGACAAATATCTGTCTTACCTGTGTGTCACTAATTTCCTATGACGTTTTCGGCACTAGATAGGAAAGTATTGATGATGGAATAAGTTCGTACACATCTGGAGAGGAGCAGACAGAGAAGGCAGCTTACCAATATCTAAAGAAAGGGGCAAGAAGATGGAGTCACATTCTTTTCTAGTGACAGGACAAGAGGAAATAGGCACAAATGGGAATCCAGGAGGTTGCACTTGAACATGAGGAAAAAACTCTGCTGTGAGGGTGCTGGACCGTCAAAGCAACCTGCCCAGAGAGGTTGTGGAGTCTCCCCTGGAGAGATTCCAAATCCACCTGGACATTGTTATCCTGGGCAACCTGCTGTGGGTCTCCCTGCTTTAGCACAGGGTTTGGACTGGATGATCTCCAGAAATTCCTTCCCACCCTCACCATGCTGTGATTCTGTTATCTGAGTTAAGAGAGAGCTTCTGGAGTTCAAATATCACATTAAATTCTAGTGAGAAGGTAAGACTTGGGCATTTGGACTTTCTTGACCCCTTCAGATATCTCCATTCATGCCTACATTTCAACCCTTTTTAGTAGATTCACCCATGCAGTTTAGCTTTTGTGGGACATTGCTTCTTTTGAATATGTTTATTCTTTTAGAGAATATGTATGCTTAATATAAGTAATACGTATCTCTTTATTTAAATCATAGGAGAATTGACAACATGAAAAAAATGTTTAAAAAACCAAAACCAACCAAATCCAAAACCAAACCCAAAAAACCAACCAACCAACCAACCAAAAGCTGAGTGTTTTTCCATTCCTCTAATGCTGCAAATTATTTTCCCTTTTACAATATGTAGCTGAAGCAATTTGACAAAACTCTAACTTAAAAAAAACCAACAAACCAATATTTAGCTCTCTGGAATGTCATTTGCACATGGGAATACTTTATGACTTTAGAGCCCAATTTACGTAGATTTCCACAGCATTCAAGGAGTAATTCTGTGGGCATATAATTGTTTAAGAATGAGAAAGAATGTGGGTGTCTCTTAGTACTACTCTGTGCAGTTCTAACAAACGTATTAAAACCACAAGCTTATTTGTCAAAGAAATGAATGGGAAAGGTTCCGAAAACAGAGTTTATTTACACACTCCCTGGAAACTGTATCCTCTAAAACTTCATCCTAACTACAAATGTGCACACATCTATTCAGCGTCCAGCCAAAGAGACTGAAATGACACTGAAAAGGGTGAAAGAATTCCAAGCTTGTAAAGTCAAACATTCAAAATTTAGCAAATGCCAGAATTTGGATTGCCCAGGGAAACTTGCTTCTGGCAGCACATGATGACAGGTTTAATCACAGTGTCATCTTTACATCTGACCACTCCTTTGGTTGCTAAGACTTTTCTCCTAGAGATGTAAAAACTCTTTGCTTTCTATTTGGTGAGAATTTCTTCAACCAAGGACCAGAGCCTGGAGTAGGCTACTCTTCACATTGGTTCTACTCAGAGATCGTTGAATCACATCTAGTTAACATAGTCATAAAATTATGGGTTTTGGTTGGAAGGAGCTTGTAAAGCTCATCTAGTGCATCCCCTCTACAGTGAACAGGGTCATATTCTACCAGATCAGGTTCCTCAGAGCCCCTGAACGGTTCCAGAGATTGAACATGTTCCACCTCTCTGGGCAACCTGATCCAGTATCTCACCACCCTCAGCATAAAAAAACCTCTTCCTTATATTTAGTCCTCACATCCGTATGGCTCCTTCCTCATCTCAGCCTTTTCTTTGATTATTTTGCTTTGTTTTTTGTGTGCTTTTGTTGGTTTACTGTATGATCTGTATTTTGGTTGTTCTGGGTTTTTTTGTTTGGTTGTTTTTTTGTTTGTTTGCTTGCTTGTTTGTTTCTGTTCTGGTTTGTTTCATTGGACAAAGTGTAGTTTAAATGGAGTACGGATTCCCAGGTTAACTTTTTAAAGAGTATCGTCATCTGTGGGTATCTCAGTGAGACAGTTCTTTCTCCCTGCCCATCCAGTATTTCCCTGAGACACAGTGGATGTACCTTTACATACTCCTGATACTTTCAACTTCTTTTCTGTTCTGGGCTAAGGACCTCTGGGTGAAAAATTTTGAACAGCCCAGAATGTTGAGAACTTGGAGAGTCAGAAGAGAGTCTATGTGCTACATTCAGGAATCACCCAGTAATCTAATGCTTCTCTGTACAAATGAAGAAAAGATTTTGTGAAAAGGTAGTTCCTAAAGAAAACTCCAGATCTGTCAAGCTTACATGTTGTATCTTCTACTTTTGCCTCACTCGGTTAACAACAAAGATGGTTTTCTCAGGATGGGCAGCTCCTCAGTATTTAATTTATTTTTCTCATTCCATTATTTGTCTTAGTCCTTATTTATTGCAAAGGATAGAAACTCTGCTCAGATTAGAAAGTTATTAATCTGCTGATACCATCTGGGTCATTGCTCAGAGGAGATGCTGAGTGAATCCCAGATATTAATGAATGTATTTTCATAATGTACCCTCAAATGATACACATACAGATTTTATGGGCCATACAAAAATGAAATATGTCTGTACTCACATTCTTTGTAGAGTGGTTGTATGTACAATCTCATCAGAATAAAATGTATGCTTGTAAGAGAGCACACTCATTCTAGAAAAATATATTCCAAGAACTTGACTTATATTCCAACTTATACTTGGAATATGACTGCCAACTTGATAAATTTACACTGAATTTTCAGCAGAAACTAATTTTTATAATTTTCTTTCTTTTTTTTTTTGTTTTTTTAACCATAACTTTAAAGTTGTCTTAATTTGAGCTAATATGCATGAGCATTCATACTCCTAATACCCCTTGTACTTAACAAATTTCAGGCCATCTTTCAAACAAGTGTCTTTCTAACACGGCCAAACCTGTGAACCTTTTCAATCTGTATTCTTGGCAACAGCCAAACACTTTTAAATATCAAAAGCAACAGTATACACCTTACTGAACACAAAAATTTAGACTAAAAGGATAAAAATTGAAATTCTCATCCTTAGTGTTTGCATCAAAGAGCAATAGAAGTGGATTTTTCTTTTCCTTCCTAGCAAAGACACTGGTGAACCAAATTATTCTCATACTTGTCACTTGCCATTGTTAAACACAGAGCATATGATACTACAGATTTTATATATATAGGACACTTAATCTTATTTAATCTTAATATAATTCTGGCAGCAAATAACTTGCTAAGCAAGAAGGAAAGCACACAGAATCCAGATATCAGATATCGCTTGTCAAATACTGACTTTTTAATTATGAAAATTATATCTTTGCATTCTCCCAGGAAAGCTAACAAGGTGACTAAGTTCCAGCTTTGGGAACAGTAGAGAATGACCTAATTTGACATTATTTTTTTCCCATTGTCTTTCTGTGTTGTTTCTGTGCTGTGGCCAGATGCTTCATCCACATAGAGTTGACTACAAAGCTGCTCAGCCTTTGCTGAAGGTCAGGCACAGTCACTTTTCACAGGATGGTAGAGATATGAAACACAAAATCTGGTTTAAATAAAATCCCTGCTTTAAGGGCTAGGGCAGATGGCCTCTCTGGTTTTCAGTAGATCCAGAAGGACAGCATCTAGCCTTTGTGTTTCCTCTGCCTCCCACCCTCAGTGAGCTTCTTCTGCCTTCCCATCCTGATCATTTTGGTTTTAGGAAAATTTACTGAAGATTGTTTGAAAAGGCACTCTGAACCTTATGGGCATTGGCTGAAAGCTCTTGTGACCTGAAAGCTCTTGTGACCTGTCTTACTTCACCCTTGCTTACCCACAAACCTGAAACTCGACCTTTGCAGCTTTGCTGCCACCCAAACCTAATGACATGACTGATCAACCCAGTCTGATGAGTTACCAACCTTATCTGAGATGTCCCAGAGAAGCAGCGAAAGCTGTTGAAAAGGAGAAAGTTTCCAAGTGAAAACCTATTTCCTGACACAAACATATCCTGGTCAGGGATTCAAGACTACCTTCCATGTTGGGTTGTGGATGTAGGTAGTTACAATTAATTGAAGGAAAAATAGGTTCTCATAGAGCTACTAATTGCAGTGTTTTCAGATAAAGCAAGCAGCGAGGACACTGAAATTTGGAGCAGAATTCACGTAACTTCTGTTTTTATACAGGGCAACTAATTGAATCATAGAATCATAGAATGGTAAGATTGGAAGGGATCTCAAGGATCATCTAGTTCCAACCCCCTGCCAGAGGCAGGGACACCTCCCACTAGTACAGGTTGCTCAAGGCCTCCTCCAACCTGGTCTTCAACACTTCCAGGGAGGAAGCAGCCACAACCTCCCTCAGCAACCTGTTCCAGTGCCTCACCACCCTCACTGGAAAGAACTTTCTCCTAACATCCAGTCTAAATTCCCACTCTGCCAGTTTAAACCCATTGCCCCATGTCCTGCCATTGCAAAATCTTGTAACTAGCCCCTCCCCAGCCTTCCTGTAGGCCCCCTTCAGATACTGGAAGGCTACTATCAAGTCTCCTGGAAGCCTTCTCTTCTCCAGGCTGAAGACCCCCAACTCTCTCAGCCTGTCCTCATAGGAGAGCTACTCCATCCCTCTGATCATCTTTGTAGCCCTCCTCTGGACCCACTCCAACAGTTCCATGTCCTTCCTATGAACCTTCAACACTCGTTTATTTTGGGCTTTCTCATCTCTGAATTTCAGTGTTACATATTTTTTATCATGCAGGCCATGCTCTGAAATGAAAAAACCCTCATGTACAAACATTATTTTAATTCAAGTCAGTCGCTTGTGATAATCTATGGACAATATTCATCAGACAGTGGCTTCATCCATTATCTATTTCTGTCTATGGGAGGCACTGAAATACACATGAAAAGTATGCAAAATTTGTTTTGAATGATTGAATCTAAAAAAAAAGAAGGGGGGGAGGAGAGGGGCATTGCTAAGAACAGACATTGTTTTAGTCACGTTTTTGCTGAAATGTATCTGTTCAAATTCCCTAGGCCTGATGTCTTCCCAGTTGGTGGTGACTTTTTTTTTTTAGTATTGATTTGAATTCAACAGAGCTAATTTCATTAAGACTTTAGATTATTTTCTTTTTTCTTCCGTGAATTATTTAAATATTTAAATATTCTTGATATGAAAACATGTCAAAAATAAAACTGGGAAAAAAAAAAAAAAAAAAGAGGAAATTTTAAAACCATAGCAGTGGTGTCACAAAGAAAGTATTTATTTAAATTTTTTTTAGTAGAAGTTATTTACCTTACCTCATATTTTCTTAAAAAGTGGAAAACTGGTGCTATAGATATGTGAATGGATATAGATTAATATTTAAAAACATCTGTAATATATCATCATAAAACATATGTAACATCATCTGCTGGCTTTATGAGGAAAGTCTTCCTTAAGCTTGCCTTTACTTGGCTAGCATCAGCCAGTGTCTTCCATGGATCATCTCCTGAACTCTAAATATCAGTGTGAATGGAACTAATAAAACCCACACCCTGTACAGAAGTGGTGTGATTCAGAATCACATTAAGGTCTGTTCTTTTCCCAGAGCTTCAGTCTATTTTGTAATACACTGGGAGCAAAGGGTAAACAGCCACTAGCCTGAGTATCACCATTGACAGAAATATCTCCTACCAGGCTATCATGTGAGTTGAAGTGGCTAGCATCTCACTAGCTGCATGTTGACCATCCTTTCAGAGCTCCTGGTATGTGGATGCCAACCAAGCAATGTGATGACAGGCTGGGCATTTTCTGTGTGCTGACAGAAAAAGTGTTAAACATGAAATTAATCTTTACAGGAGTTCAATAATATTGGACTGCTTTCTTGTAACCAAAATACCATGTTCTTCACTTGAAAGTAGGATTTAAATAGTGCAGCAATGCCCACAACTCTCTGAGTCACAGTAGCTCTAAATTCTGTAGCAAATTCAAATGAATTAAGCTTTCTAAGATCACAGTATCACAGTATCGCAAGGGTTGGAAGAGACCTCAGAGATCATCAAGTCCAACCCATCACCACAGCCCTCAAGACTAGACCATGGCACTAAGTGCCATGTCCAAACGTGCCTTGAACGCCTCCAGGGACGGTGACTCCACCACCTCCCTGGGCAGCCCATTCCAGTGACAAACCACTCTCTCAGTGAAGAACTTCCTCCTCACCTCCAGCCTAAACTTGCCTTGGCGCAGCCTGAGACTGTGTCCTCTTGTTCTGTCACTGGTTGCCTGAGAGAAGGTAACCTCCTCCTGGCCACAACCACCCTTCAGGTAGTTGTAGACAGCAATAAGGTCCCCCCTGAGCCTCCTCTTCTCCAGGCTAAACAGTCCCAGCTCCCTCAGCCTCTCCTCATAGGGCTTGTGCTCCAGGCCTCTCACCAGCCTCGTTGCCCTTCTCTGGACACGTTCAAGCACCTCAATGTCCTTCCTAAATTGAGGGGCCCAGAACTGGACANATGGGGTTGTTGTGGCCAAAGTGCAGCACCCGGCACTTGGATTTGTTGAATGCCATCCCGTTGGACTCTGCCCATCTGTCCAGGCGGTCTAGGTCCTGCTGCAGAGCCCTTCTGCCCTCCAAGATTTTCATTAACTGAAAAGTGACAATGAGTGAAAGAATTATGCAACCAAGATATGTGAGGCTACAAAATAGGAGCTGCTAGGGGTGAAGACTCAGAAATGTCATATCAGTGGGAGAGACTTGAGACTTCTGTTAACTAAAAAGAGGTTAGAGAGTTTGGGATTTAGAACTGAGATAACTGATGTCTTCAGCCCCAGCATAGAGCTACACTATCATCTTTTGGTGGCTGCATAGCAGTATGTAGAACAAACATAACATTTGGGAACATTATTTTCTCTCTTTGTCAACAGCCACCTTCTCTCATGTCTTGCATGTATCATAGGCATGTTAGAAACACCATCCTATTACAACCACAGCATAAACATACACATTAGTTGATATTAGGGAACTCAGAAGTAGACAGGACCTCCTCAATCACCAATCCCACTTCCCTCTTGTCATAAGTAAACAAACCATATAATCACTTTCATCAATTGATCTAGCTACAGCAGGCACTAATTAAATGTTCTGCTCCTATTAAATTCAGCATCAATGAAGAAGAACGTAGCTGAATATTTCAGCTAAAACTGTTAATGTTGACATGTAAATATTCATCATTAAGCTTCAGAGTTAGCAGCTGATTCATAGATTGGAGTTTACATTCTCTCTACATGACTGTTGATAGTGAAGGTAATTTCTTTACTTTCTGTTTGAGTTTGAAAGGGGCTCCTCATAGTTCATAAAGTCTGGAAACATATCTCTTTAAAAAGAAAAAAAAAATCCTTAGCATTGTTGGTTGGTAGGTGATGTGAATACAGAAAGATAGGGCTTTCTGCACTTGGCTCCTTTGTAATCCTTCAGCAAAATAGTCTCTGGATACAGAAATTAAGTTATGAGGTAAAACAACCACTGGGAAAGTTACACATGGAAAGTGAAACTAAGGAAGGAAACAAGGTGTTTTCCTCAGTGCTTACTAACAATTCCTTTATTGCATGCTTTTCTTTGTGGCAGACCTGTCTTGGTCTTTATTTGCATGTTTGGTTTTTCATTTGTTTCTTCAATAATGGTAGTGAGAGAGTTTCAGAGCTTTCCTTCATTTGGTCATTTTCCACTGCACTGAAATTGTGTATTTAATTGAATTGTTGAGGTTTAATGGTAAATATATTTAAAATAAGGGTTAAATTAAGGTCATTGGTAACTAATCTGAATAAATAACCTCTAGTTATAGCCTAAATGACTCAGAGAGACACTGTGAAGTCCATTGCGGTGCAGAGGGACACATTAATATGCTGTAGCTCTAGGGACATATCCAGATTGCAGTTGGAAGTGTCTGCAGCATGATCTAGAGATTCTCAAATCGGCAAACTACGTTGAGGTAATGCTAGAAGTCTAATTGGAGTAACACTGAACCTGTGCTGTCTGATTTAGTTTCATTGTGGTTGTAGTGCAACACTTGCTCTGAGTAAACTTTTGGCTTCCCATTTGTCCAGTGATGTGGAGAATTGAATTAAACAATCAGGTATGTTTCCTGTTTATCTTGATTAAAAATAAAATTCAGAAGGCTACAGACAATTAATTTATTTCACCCCATGGGTGCTCCAGTGTACTGCTAGATTACCCCTCACAACTTCCCCATCTCAGGATCGACTTGAGAGGTGACTTACACAGCATTAATCAGCCTGCATGGTACCTGCTTGAAGGGTTAATGAAAAATGCAAATCTGTTTTCTATAGGGAGGTCCATCATTAAAACCCAGAATGACAGAATAAAATCTCCCAATGGAAAGCAATACTACCACAGTCTGGTCCTACTTTACTGACTAGGAAGCAGGTCTCCTCTCCCTGTGGGTTCTAAAAATGACATGGTCCTGACAAACAGTTACTTAAAACAAAATGGAAAATTGCTTCTGTAGCATCAAATTTTTTTACATCATTAGCTTTCCATTAACTGTTCTGTAGTATTCAATAAAACTTGTCTTATTTGTCTATGCACAGCTTATCTCATTTGAAACTAATTTAATTTCTTATCCCGTGTTTAACTGTAGCTGCTCTAAAAACAGTAGAGAGTGTCCCTATGGCTATTTGAAAAAAGTCCAGTCAACAAGAGCTCAGCATATTTTTACAGGGTTGTCAGATAAATCTCTCTATGGAAGTTGCCATGCTCACAGAAATTCAATAGAGCACAGCTTGGTAGCGTGCACCACATGGAGTCTTCCTGAGGATTAAACCCATGTCTAGTTAAAATGTAAAGTTAGTTTTAAAAAAATATGCAAGAAGTGATTATTTGGAAAAAAAAAAAAAGGAAAAAATTACAGGATCAAGAAGAATCAAATTATATTGGTCAACAAGTGTAGATTTGGTTTCTTTAAAATAAGTATCTTATATTACTTATACATGAACAGAGTATCATGAGAAAAGAGGAGTGGAATTTTAACTTAATGATTAAAATAAACTGGTATTTTGTGAGCACAGTTGCATTTATTTTAATGCTTGTAAATGTTCATTTTACTATGATCTTACACATTTGTATTTTAGATTATGTTTTCAAATACGAGCACGAGGATGTGCCTTAAAATTGTGCTCACTCACTGTGTTACAGAGAGGGGAAATCTGGGGAACTTAACAATCAAGCAACTATAGATGTAAATAGGTCACAAACAATTCGAACCTATATACCTTCATGTAAGGGTTATGTATTTTCCAGACACCTTTGTGCTGCATTATATTTACTTTCACTGTGTTTGTAGAAGCAGATGTTTAATCACTCACAGATCGGTCTCACTCATATATAATTGATAATTCTGGCTTTTATGGAGACAGGAGTCCAAGAGAAGGTGGACACTTCTATATCATAGAATCATAGAATTATTTAGGTTGGAGTAGACCTCTAAGATTATTGAGTCTAACCATCAACCCAACACCACTATACCCATTAAACCATGACCCCATGTGCCATGTCCCCATATTTCTTGAGCTGCTCCAGGAACAATAACTCTACCACCTCCCTCAGCAGCCTGTTCTAATGCCTGACGACTCTCGCAGCACGGAAATTGTTTGTAATCTCCAACCTAAATCTCTCCTGGCACAATTTCAGGCCATTTTCTCTCATTCTATCAACTGATACTTGGGAGAAGAGACCAACACCCATATAGTTCCAACCTCTTGTCAGAGATATGTAGAAAGGAGTGAAACCTCCACTCAACCTCCTCTTCTTCAGACTAAACAACCTCAATTCCCTCAATTACTTCTTGTAAAACTGGTTATCCAGGCCCTTCACCAGCTTTGTTGCCTTTCTCTGGACAATCTCCAGCAGCTCAATGTACTTCTTGCAACAAGGGGCTCAAAACTCAACCCAGTATTTGATGCATAGCTACAGTACACATCATATCTGTTGATACAGAGAGCACTGAGAGGCAATGCACACAGTGCAGAAGTACATATTATTTGCAGTATAGCAACAATACCTTTGAAGATTAGCCTTTTTTTGTTCACATTACCTCTAACTGTAGTATCACTTTTGACAATCATGCTTCAATAACACAGAACTGGCATAAAAAAGAATAGATTAATGATGAGTTACCTCATCAACAGCTTTCTTGAGCTTTTAGTCTACATTGTTCTGGTTTTCCAACCACACAGCTGCAAAAATATTTTCCTATTAAATCATATAACCATTTTGATTGGAAAAGACCTTTAAGATCATCGACTCAAATAATTTCAAAGTCTGGTGCTAACCTATGTCCTTCAGCACCACATCTCTGCTAATATCAAACTACTCCAGGGATGAGTACTCAACCACCTCCTCGGGAAGCCTACTACGGTGTTTGATAACCCTTTCAGTGAAGAAGTTCCTTTTAATGTCCAATCTAACCCATCCTTGGTGCAACTTGAGGTCATTTTCTCTTGCCATATAATTTGTTACCAGGGAGAAGAGACTAATCCCCATCTTGCTGCAATCTCCTTTCAGGGAGTTGTAGAGAGTGATAAGATCTCCCTTTATTCATTTGGGGTTGACAAAAAAAGGCATTAAACTTCTAGTTTTTGATGTGCTAATTTTAGTCCAGATTACAACAGCAAGTATTATCCCTATCTCTGTACATTCTGAGTACTGAGTGTTCCCCATTTCTATGAGTTCTTTGCTAGTCAACGCAGAATCATAGAATGCTTTGAATTGAAAGGGACCTTAGAGATCATCTAGTTTCAACTTTCCTGCCATGGGCAGAGACCCTTCCTTCTAGACCAGGTTGCTCAAGGTCCTTTCCAACCTGACCCTACCCAGTCTGTTCACTATGAACTAGACAGCTTGGATGGGTTGTCTTTGCTCCAGCACCCTGTTGCTGGGATAGTTACTGTGCATTTACAGATACCACTGGTGTTAGAGCGATATAATCAATCCCATCTGCTATTTTCCCTTCATATGAAATAAAACAGAAATCTTGGTGAATTTAAGGCCTTTATATAGAGAAAAAACAAGGGATGTGGCTGGATCCCTGTCATTTGAGATTTACTTTTTTGAGAAATGAGAGCACACTTACTGGAGAACAGCTGAAATTTTTTCCCTGTTCATCTATCACTTCTTTGCTTTTCCTTGGGAAATGTGCATCCTGTTCCTCCAGAAATATCAAACGAAATAATGACATTTGTATGTGCTACACTTATCAAAATAATACAGCAAGGACCTTCTTTGCTATACAATTGTGTGCTCTGTGGATCATAAAATCATAGAATCAACCTGGTTGGAAGACACCTCCAAGATCATCCAGTCCAACCTATCACCCAGTCCTAGCCAGTCAACTAGACCATGGCACTAAGTGCCCCATCCAGTCTTTTCTTGAACATCTCCAATGACAATGACTCCACCACCTCCCTGGACAGCCCATTCTGATAGCAAATGACTCTCTGTGAAGAACTTCCTTGTGATATCCAGCTTAGACTTCTCTTGGCACAACTCAAGACTGTGTTCCCTTGTTCTGTTTCTGGTTGCCTGGGAGAAGAGACTGACCTGCACCTGGCTACAACCTCCTTTCTGATAGTCGTAGACAGCAGTGAGGTCACCTCTCAGCCTCCTCTTCTCCAGGCTAAACAACCCCAGTTCCTTCAGCCTCTCCTCACAGGGCTGTGCTCCAGGTCCCTCATCAGCTTTGTCACCCTTCTCTGGACATGTTCCAGTACCTCAACATCTCTCTTGAATTGAGGAATGTAAAGAGAGAGGAGGATTCTTTTTATAAATATATATATTTATAAATTTATTTATTCTGTATATTTATATATATATGTAAAATGTGTGTGTATATATATATATATACACATACACTTTTTTTCACATTTTCATGAAGAAAGAAGTCACTTTGAAAGAGACAAACCAAAATGGAACAGAAAACAAAACAAAACAAAAACCCCCACCAAACCCAAAAAACCCCACCAAACCTAACCCCCAGCACAAATCTAGAAGCTATACCTTAAGCTGTTGTGAAGTGTATCAGAATGCAGATTAAATGAAAAGTTCTGAAAGTTACTTAAGCAGAATCTAATTCTGAAATCCACTTCTGTATATTCAGACAGGGAGGAGGGAATGCTAGAATTTTGCTTATGAGGACCATTCTTTCCCTGATCTCTTGCCTGCAGCCCATGGTGAGGGTTGGTTTCAACTCTGCTCTTGAAACACAGATCATGTGTATTGTCAGCACACATTCTTCTGCTTTCAAAAATTTCACAGGTTCATAGTCACGATAGGAGCTATAACTTCTGGCAAAATTATGGTGCTATTACTTTCCTTTTCAAATTTGTTTGCAACTATTTAGCCAAGGGGTCCAGGAACTAAAGAAACAGCAAAAACTGTGACAAATGTTTTACTAACATCAGTTTCTTAATAGTAAGATGCTCTGTGTGTGTGTGAGGGAATGGAGGTGGGAATGAAGAATGAACAAGAAATAGAGAAAAACTTGGTGTTATTTTAGTGGATGAAATTCATACAAAACCTGATTTTACTTACAACTAGAATTTTGGACCTTTATTTATCCTTCTGAACTCTAAAATGCACCTCATCCCACAAAATCCATTACAACAGTTTAGTCTTTTCACATTTATGTTCACAGTTGATGTTAGATACCAAGAACAAAGCTTGGTTTGGTGAACCGAAAAACCTGAGGACCTCCAAGTCATCCATATACCTCCTAAAAGCACAACCAAGAGGAAAGCATGGTGTGACTCAGAAGTATTGTTTCTCTCTTGGCACTGCTCTTCTCAGATTGGAGGCTGCTTCATGGCCCCAAAGAGTGTTTGAATAAATTAGAGCTTTTTCTACCAACTTGTGCCAAGTTCCCCACACTGAGTAGCATCCAAAGTCCCCTTACTGGAATTAACCTCCGTTATTACACAGCTGCTATTCTGAGTAATTGTGTACACTTTGGGAAAGTTTTCCACTGACTAAATATCAGATCTGGAACTCAGCTACAGCATAAACCAAGCTCTCAGGACTGCCTGGGAAATGCACTTTGGCAGGCTTCTTCCAGATGAATGTTTGCTAGTCTCCAAAATCCCAGTCTTCAATGCCCATGGTTGACTTTAAGTGGCAATATCTTCTTAGAAGAGTAAAAGAGTAAAGCATTTTTTTTTTTTCAAGAAAAGTGATTCTCGCCTGCTTGTGTCCAACTCTAGCAGACAGCAAAAAATTCTGTAAAGAGTCAGAGCACTAAAAATTCATAAAGTGTATTTTTACAGCAGAATAAATACTTCTTGTGGATTGGAATTTCCTACCACTGGTGAGATGGGAACCTCATGCCATTCTTCTTCAGCACGGTCAGAATACTTCCTGTTTTTGCAGATCATCCAAAGATTTTCTGTGTCACACTTAACATGTTTTCCAAGTCAAGTTGGCAAAAGGGTATTTTAAGCAAAGTGCAAAGCACAGTAGGATGTACTATATAGTGCCATCTGCTGAGAAGTGAAGTGCTCCCACATAAGAATAGACATTTGTGCATTTTCCATTAATGTAAAAAAGAATCTCGAGATGGGATGATGTTTACTGGTAGGTCCCATTCATCCCCATTTAGAACCACTATCTCAATTTACATGATGAACGTGAACAGCCACTTCGGGAGTCGATGGTATTGTGAATGATGGTGTGAATGATTCCCAAAGAAGACACTTGAACACATATGGAACATATTTGCATTGCCATGAGTCTACATACACCATTTAAGAGATTTTTTGCATGCATCCTAGTAAGTGATCCTCATTTTGGGACCAGATAGCATGTGAAAAGAACCGGGCCAGATGTCATTTCACGTTTAGTAATTTTACTCCCCAAAAGCCACTGTGTAGTTTGTAACACCAAGTCTGTTTTCTGGTTTGCTATTTCAGTCTAAGACCTAAGACCTTAAGGTAGTTACTTTGCTGACTACTTTTATTAGGTATTTTAAGTTTTTTTCTTTGTTTTTATGAAATCACAGAGAGTCTTTAATGCTGGCTGCTTCACTGTGTTACTCAGCTGACTAAAGTGATGAGCAGTCAACACATGTTGTACCTGTAACCCTGAAGCTATATACAAGGCAAAAGACCTGGAAGGATATGTTTGCAACTCTTTAGCCAAGGGGTCCAGGAACTAAAGAAACAGCAAAAACTGTGACAAATGTTTTACTAACATCAGTTTTTTAATAGTAAGATGTAAGACTACAATGTAAGATAGACTACAATAGTAAGTCTACAATAGTAAGACTACAATAGTAAGATAGTAAGACTACAATGTCTTTGAGAAGCAAGGTAATTCTTAAATAAGAAAAATGTAGTTTTAAGAGATAAGACAAAATCATAGAGTCATAGGATCATAGAATGTCAGGGGCTGGAAGGAACCTCAAAAGATCATCTGGTCCAGCCCCCACTGCCAGAGCAGGATCACCTAGGGAAGATCACACTGGAATGCATCCAGACGGTTCTTGAATATCTCCAGGGAGGGAAACTCCACAACCTCCCCGGGTAGCCTGATCCAGTGCTTTGTCACCCTCACAGTGTAAAAAATTCTTCCTCAGGTTCACATGGAACCTCCTATGCTTCAACTTCCACCCATTGTCCCTTGTCCTGTCACTGGGCATCACCAAGAAGAGTTTGGCTCCATCCTCCTGACACTCACCCTTTACATATTTATAAACATTAATGAGGTTTAAATTTGAAAGTTTAAATTTGATTTTTTTTTCTGCACAAATTAATGTTTGCACAAGAAAGCTCTCTTAAGAATTTGAGCAAATGTAAATGATCTAAACCCGCATTTAGGCTCTTATTTTGGTAGAAAATTTGCTCTGGAGGCCTTTGGTTTATGTTATTGGAGAGGGCTTAAGTTGAATCATGAAGGCAATTAATACCAAAACAAGGTTGTCATTATGCAGATAAACTGTTGAGTATGAATTACTCCTAAAAAAAATTGTTATCTTGGCTGCGTAACACTGTATTCCATAATCTTCCAAGCACATCTTTTCAGCCTATCAGATTAAACTGTTAAAACATGCAAGTATTCTGTTAATTATCTGGCTGGAATTTAGCTATTTAACTGTGTGTTTATATTTTAAAGTTAAACCAGAAGAAAAAAAAAAAAAAAAAAAGGTAAATTACCCTGGATAAGATATATAACAGTCATAGATCTATGACAGTATGGGCAACTAGCAAGTAAATGGCTCAGTTCACTGGAAGTTTACACCTCCTGATTGACTTACTTAAAATATTTGAATATTTATGCTTTATATATATTCCATCCATTTTTGCTCTTTCCATTTTTTGAGTTTTTTTGCTTAATGTTGACTTGTGGTTAACTCTAAGAGGAATCACCAGTTTATTGGTGGACTGGACACCGAACAATAACTTAAATCTAGTTTCACTCACTGAGATCTAATGGACCAATTCAGATGTCATTCCTTTCCAGTTTATTGCTCATCCCGTGGAGCGTCATTGTGTGGCTGCCTTCACAGGGGTATAGTCACAACTTGTATCCTGGAGGGGCCTACACGCAGGGATGCTGAAACAAAGAACTTTGAAGTGGATGAAAAAAAAGAAATGGTTGTTGGACAGCAATCTCACAGACTCAAAGATTACAGGGATGGGGACAGAAATAGGAGCAAGTCACACCTCTCCAACCTTTATGTGGGATAGGTGCTATCTGACATACAGAAAAATCTTTCTTTGTATGCAGTCTTCTCAAACAGAAAGAACTGCATAAATGTACACAATATTTTGCTATGGAAAGTCTATTTTCAGTGGCTGCATTTGCATATTAGCACAACGATATTTAGGTCTTGCAAGTTATTTGCATTCAGCTGGAACTAATCATAGTGGTCAGCATTTACTACAACTAAAGTGCACCAGTATTTTGGTTCAAGAATACTTCAAGTTTCTCCACAATGGGTTTGGAAAAAAACTGCAGAGGTGNATATTATTTTTCAGCAATGAGTTACAGAGTTCCTCCATCTTGCTATTTTTTTGTTTCCCTAGTCTCATTAAATTTCTACATGTTATTATTTTTAGATTGTGTGAAACATCTTTTTCATTGTGCTGCCTTCCAAACTGGTATTCCTGAAACCATATTATATAGCTGTAGAAAATGACCTAGAGAAAGGCCCAAAGCCAGAATCTCAAGTGTGTTCATAAAAGTCATTGTCCAAATGTTTGCCATGAAAAAATGAAGCAAACAATAGTGAACTGAACCAACTAATAATGCATAACATCTCTGAAACAAACAAACAAACAGAAAACAAATCCCCCAAAAAACCCCAAACTAAACCGAAACACCAAAACACCCAAACACCTCACCCCCTCCAAGTTTACAGGCAAATGACAGCTGTTTTTCTCTATAAAAAGGAAGGCTATCAAAAAAATATGTGTGGAAAGTTACAGTGAGGGAAAGGAAGGGATGGAACAGGAGAAGGATGAAATCCATGGGGAGCCAGAATCTGACCTTTGATGAGGAAAGAGACAGGGCACCGTGCTGTGTCCCTTAACAAAGGATAATGTTGGAACCTCTCATCTATGTCTGATCACTCCTCTATTCAAAAGGGAAAAGAGGCCTGAAAGGCATCCCAAATGGACTATTTGGGTGTGTCCTTTCCTACACATTTTCATACATTCTAAAGGAAAAAAATATAGCCATGGAGACATGAAAAAAAAGAAAAAAAAAGTTAAAAATGCCCCACAAAAACACTTGTAGGACATCAACCCCTCTGACCTGGAAAAATGACATGGTGTGCTTTTTTTCTTCCCTCATTTCAACTGGTAATTCCTAATACAGATTAAAAAAAAAAATTCTATTAAAAATTACCTTCTAGTTTCAAATTATCTCATATTTGACTCCAAGGGCACTGATAAAAGTCTGGTTTTGGGGGTGGGGGAATTAAAAAGATAGAGAAAACATTCTAGGAAAGAATTTTGATTTTTCTTTTTAATATAACTACATTGTAAAGGAGCTTGGTTCTGAACATGTAAATGGGCTTCTTTGGTACAGTAATTAGTACTTTTAACTTATCAATTGTGTGTGTTAAATGTGCAATGACAAATCACATAAATTGCTTACCTACATCTTCATGCATCATTTTAATTGGAAACTTGTTCTTTGGCACTGGTGAAAGTGCTTCAGTTAAAAAAAGCATAGAAGCAATGGTAAAAAATTTATCATGTGCGACCCACAAACCTAAAATGAAGACTCCCCAGTTGAATAACCACCCAAATTCACTTTATACAGTTGGGTGGAAACTTTCTTGCAGAGGCTGCTATGTCAGGCCCCAAAACATGACTCTGAGCAAGAGCATCCTTCCCCAGGAGCCTGCCAAGGCTACAGGGCTCAGATTTGTGGCCAGCTTGTAGATCCCAAGCCCTGACGCTGATTTAACTGCTCATATCCTAGGCTTACTCAGGATAGGGGAGCAGGGATCTGTAAGAAATTAAAGCCACTTTTCCAAACTCATTATCTTCAGCTGTTGTAAGCACAAATCTGGTACAGCTGAGGAGCTGGCCTCCTGTGATTAAAGTCATTTCCATCAGATTGAAAATGGAGGCAAAACTAATGAGGAGAAAACAAAAGAGACTGTGGAAAACAAAAGCAATGTGGTTTTAATTTACTTGTGTAAGGTCCAAATTACATGCCGTATTGTCTATTGAAGTCACAGAGAGTGTCTGACAGTTCAGAGAACCGTAGTTTTGCAGGAAAACCCGGTTGTTATCCAAAAAAGCAGCACAACTTAAAATTGTCTGTATTAGCAACCAGGTATGTCTGTACTTTTCCTGGGATTCATTTCTCTTGTTTTTCACATTTCTCAAGATTTTGCAGTTGGTAAAACTACTTGATACCTATTCCTGTGCAAGATCTGTTGCCACACTTGACATTAAGTGTGCTCTGGTCTGATTAAATTGATTCAAAGTTGCATGTAGAGTGCATCAAGTCAGGTTGTTTGTTTGTTTGTTTGTCCTTTTTTTGGTCATCTTTGTGATAGAACTGAAGCTTCGTAGACCCCCGATTCATCTGTGTTGGGATGGTTGTGTGACCATTGTAGTAGTGTAGAGCTAACACTCTAGCCGAATCCTAAATTATAGACAAGAAACAGGAACTTTCTGGACTTTTTTGAGTAGAAAGTAAATACAACAGAGGATTAGTTATGGAATAAAAACAACGGATGAGTCTACATAATTTCATGCATTTGCTGGACTAGTATATAATTCGTTACCTAAACTGTTCTTTGGTCTGCTGCTTCCTGCCTCCTTGTCGTCTTTTCCCTGCATTGGCTGATCTTGAATCACTACACTAGCCTTGGCTGAGCAGATAACAGCTGTGGCCTGATTTTCTCTTTGGGTGGAAAATAAGGTGGCTATTAGCTCCCTCTGGGTTTGTCCAGAGTGGGGATCTCTGTTATTTCTAAATTGTAAATAATTGTAAATATATGTAAATATGTTTTGTAGATATGAGAGATGTAGATGAGAGAGCAGAAAGCTGAGGATGTAACTGCAGATAGCTGCTTTACATCTGTCTCTGTGGTGAACCCATGAAGAGCAGGGAAATCATCAGTTTATGCCATTCTTGTGACTTGAGTGGAAACATCTTGGAAAGATTGCCATGTGAAAGAATAAATTAAAACAAGTATCCTTTTCACATTTTTTGCACTTCTATGTTCAATAAAATACATTATTATTCCTAAGCATTCAATATATTCTCCAAACAGGAAATTGGTGAACTTTTTATACTTGGGTCCAGATACTGCAATCAGAATGGAAGACGCACAAGTACGCAGAAGCTACACCATGCAACAGTGGTGTATATGTTTTCCATATGTTTTATTCAACATAAAATATATTCAACATGTTTCATACTCAGTATTGACTTACATGCAAATTATGCTTTATGTATAATATTTAACTGCTTTATATATAATATTTAACTGTCTGGCCATGGTTTTAAACCAGATTTTATTTAAAGACTTCTGGTTTTTGAAGACAAGATTGTTTAAAAGTATGTATACTTGTATATAAAACATTAAATATATATTAATAGATTTTTATATATTTCATAGTATATCCAAGAGAAAGCATCGTTCTTGTTCAGTTTGCACTGACTCCCCGGAAAACAAGTATACTTTTAAACGAAGTTGCAAGCCTATACAACTTTATATGAGACCTAGATTATGTCAAGAAAAAGCTGCCCAAATGAGCCTTCCAGCTCAAAGGGGGATGGTGCATGAAGCTGAATTTCCAGCCTAGGTACTTTTTAATCATTAGAATGAACCACTTATTTTCTCATGTTATTTGATAGTGCTTACATTACTTCAGGACTACTTCCTCTTTCACAGTCATAAGTATAGGTGGTAAATTCACGTGGTGGAGCACTGAGCTTTGCACTGACACCTGGAGCTGTTCCTCTCGAGATGGTGACTGTGCGCTATGGAACTTCTCACAAGACTTCCTGAAATAATTGCTTTCTCCACAGTCCAGTTTCTAGACAGAAAATATTTCATCTCAACAATATAAAGAGATTATCTTAAGGGAAATGATGAAAAAAAACCCTGAAAAGTGTAAGTAGAAAAAGTCTCTTAAAACTGCTGTAGTTTTTGACTCAGGCATGTTAGTTTTATGAAGCATTCTAAATATCCTGTAATGGTGTGTAAACAAGGGAAAGAAAAATGCGTTTTCTGGAGATGACTATACACTAACCTGAATCTAATCTTTGTCAAATTAGTTTCCTAACCACAAAATATCTTTAAAATTGAAGAAAACATGTTCCAATTAGAGTTCTGGGTCATTATCAAGCATTCAAGACTCTCATTTTCACCTTTTGCTTTTGCTTGTCTTTCCAGCATGGGACAGCTAAATTTTTTTATTTTTTTTTTTCAGCCTGTGCAAACCATAAGCCTGGTGATGCTAGGAAACACCTTCAGTAGCATCTTACAATATTTGTCCTTTGAATGTTTCAATACATTTATGCTGAAGCATGTTTCTCTTCCTGCTACTGGGAAAAAAAAACCCAAAACCAAAACCAAACCAAAACAACACCCCACCCCCCCCCCCCAAAAAAAAAAACAACAAAAAAAACCAAAAAATTCAAAAAAAAATCTGTAAAAAACTTTTTTTTCCCAAAAATTTAGAT
>VWZE01002424.1:0-70269 GCA_013396675.1 Eubucco bourcierii
ATTCTATGATTCTATGAATCAATAAAATCTTACAAGTAATAAATGTCACAAAGGCTGGGAGGGCTCAGACTGAACGGGAAACAGTAGCAGATATTTTCAGTTTATATTCCCCATACAGATAAAGAAGATTCTAACTGTTACACTTTAAATTTAGGCCTGATTCACCGTGACCATCAAGTTAAACACTGGATCGAAATGATTCACAGGTTGCATCAGGTTGGAAGGAACCTTTAAAGGTATGTTGTCCAATACCCCTGCAGTCAGCAGGGACATCTCCAACTGGATCAGGCTGCTCAGAGTCACATCAAGTCTGATCTTGAATGTCTCCAGGTACGGGGCCTTAACCACATCCCTGGGCACCCCCATTGTAAGGAATTTCTTCCTTATATACAACCTAAACTACCCTGCTCCAGTTTAAAACCATAGGCCCTCATCCTACAAGCCCTTAAAAACAATCCTTCCCCAGCCTTCCTGTAGGTCCTCCTCAGATATTGAAATGTAGCTCTAAGGTCTCCCCAGGTCTTTCTCTTCTCCAGGCTGAACAGCCCCAATTCTTTCAGCCCACCTTCATAGAAGAGGTCCTCCAGCCTTTCGATCATCTTGGTGGCCTTTCTCTGGACCCACCCCAGCAGGTCCATGTCTCTCTTACATTGGGGGCCCCAGAGCTGGACATAGCACTCCAGGTGAGGTCTCATCAGAGCAGAGGGACAGAATCACCTCTCTTGAATATGCTACATTGTTGCTTCTTAAAGATAAAGGTGTAAAATCGCCAAAACTAATATTTGTTTCCAGTGGTCTTACAAATGAGTAGTTGAGTGCGCGAGACGTATTCTGTGAAGTTTATTAATTTGCTTCTTGTTTCTTCTTATTACTGTGAAACCT
The DNA here is from genome assembly GCA_013396675.1 of Eubucco bourcierii. NCBI lineage: Eukaryota > Metazoa > Chordata > Aves > Piciformes > Ramphastidae > Eubucco > Eubucco bourcierii. The sequence goes on from VWZE01002424.1 coordinate 883, forward strand.
GGTAAGAGACAAGAGGGAAAGAGACTACTTCTATGCCAGTTTGTCACTTCGATTGTGCCAGTCTTCTAATGCGTCCTGAGTTGTTTTGCCTGCCTTGATTTTCTGTAGGCAAAATATGCTTGGCAACTGGCAAGTGCATCCACTCAACTGTCTCCCGTACATAAGAGACAATAGCTTCAAAAGAGCTGTTCTGGCTCTGTTTCTTACAAACTGTCATCCCACAATGTTCCAGCTATGTATTTTTGGAAAAGACTTAAATTGGGTTAAAATTTCCTCTAACTATTATATTTCTTTTTCATTGTACAAAAAGGAAAACAACATTAAAAAGTAAACAATCCCTTCTTGCTCAATGGTTTGTTTATGCTTTGAGTATGAAACACAATGTAATATTTTATTTTGGATCTAAAACATTTAATTTTGCAGGTCTTACCATTACAAAATGAATTTAAGTCTCTGACCTTCCTCAGCGTGTATCTGTGTTTCACAGTCTAGTTGGTTTGGCAGCAGCAGCTCTTGCATGTGTTGCTTCAAAACTGTGGCATATCTGGACAGTATATTGAGGTGTAACTTTCAGTGCTGCTTTAGTGACACATGGAAGACTTCTGGGAACCCTTTTCTTTAGTCTGTCCAAAGAAATTTAGGATAAAGTTGACTAGAGCTCTATTTTCTTCCTCCTGCAAAATACAGTTGACTTCTAGGAGGAGTTGGGAGTTAATTCTCTTGAGCCATTTGTGAGGGAAGGGAAGTAGCCTCATACAACTTAGTTTAACTTTGGTAGGACTGGAACACGAGGAGGAGTAGGTTAGTAAATGGTTTTTGTATTGATTAGGAGAGATGTCGATGTTGGTCTCAACAATTTCTTTTGCTGGATTTGCTATAGAGTGTTTGAGTCTGACTTAGATTCCATAGGACTAAGATTCTGAAGTGAACTACTAGTGGCTAGAGGAACTGTGGTAAGAGATCTTTTAAGTCCTTATGTATCAGTTATTTCCTACTGTGATGGTACAGGACTATTGAAGTTTTGTGTTCTGAATCATTATTGTGTCCTATTTGCTACTACAAAGCAATGATATATCAAGCTGCTTTTTGTTTTCCCATAATTTGCAAGGATAAAATAGGAGGAGTCATGGAACATGATAGGAGCTGGAACACTTCCATTTTGGAGAATTCTCTCCCTAAAAATGTCTAAGTTTTTTGTCTTATATCTGAAATAAGTGGATCTTACTTCCAACCAAACTAATTTCTAAGGAGAACAGTGTTTTGGGGATTTTTATTCTCCATCTGTGGCCTATCTTACTTTCTAGTGCTTTAGCATTAAAAATATGTTAGTGCTAAAGTCAATACAGTGTTAGAGCAGCTGTGGTTGTTTCCAGGCTTGGTGAACCTGTCACCATTTCTATGCGGGTACCACTACCCGGATGCTGGCTTGCTGACAGCATCCACGTGGCAAGTATGGTAACTCTTACTCTGGGTCCAAGCTATGTCCCTGGATTAGTTTGCAGTCTTGGTGTTGCAGGACTCTCCACAATTATGGTAATAGCATGAAGAGAGCAATTCCTGAATCTCTTCATTGCAAGTAAATACAAGGTTTTTGCATGCACATCCAGTGTTTGCTGAATGCTATCCACAATGCAGTCTTGCATGCTAGCTGAAAAATTTGGCATAAATTACAAGGAGTCAACAAAATGCTCTGCAGAATGTTTATCTACCCTTATAGAAATTCTGTAATAAGTCTGCAGGACTCTGCAGGATCCCACAAACCACTCTGCAGAGATCTACAACTTTGTAGCCAGCAGCAGTGCTGTAAATAATCTGTGGATGTTTACCTAGTCAGATGTATATGTGATCATAGCCATTTCTGTAACTGTGGACTAGTTCTGGAACTAAACAACAGAGTAAGGGTCTTGTCCTGCAACATAACAAATTATTTCTGCTCCTATTATGCCTGTATAATCCCTCAGCAAAAATTCTATAGGAGTATCTGCTTATGTGACTGAACCCAACAGTGATCATAGACAACAATCTTCTGCTTGAATAAACTTTTATTTACGTCTGTTTTACTGATTTAGTATTTAAGGAATGGTTTATTGAAATATTAATTTATTTTTTTCTTTCACTTTTTTGGCATTTACTGAATTGCAGGGACGGACACTGACAGCTGTAGTGGAGCAGATCTGTCACTAAAATTCCAAACAGTTACTCTGGATGAGCCTTGCACGCAGAAGGATTTCTTCTTGACAACAGACTTGACTGTTGTGAGTGCCTTGACTGGTTGGTCTGGATGGAGCTATCCTGTCATGTGTTCTGTATGTGGTAAGGAAATGCCACTAGTTTGGCCCCTTTTCTGTGTGAAACAGGGCTGGGGCATCTACTCTGGGAACTTTCAGAAATAAAATGTTGCAAGAGATTGGATGACTGGACTGGCTCCTCGACAGAATTTTGCTCATAATAGTAGTAAATTTTGAAAAGTTATGACAACTGGATATGAGTCTGGCAGATTTTCTAGGTCTAGGATTTGGCAAATAAACTCCTTAAATGCCAAGGACAGCGAAGAAATTGGAGTGTATTTGGGCTGCATGATATGGAGTTATGCAGAGATATCCAGCCAACTCAAAGACTGCAAGCAGTATAATGTGTGCTAGGAGAACCCTTCCTCATTTTTACCCTGCTTTTTAGTAGCTCCTTTACCCATAGCTCAGGAACTTCCATGTGACACTTCACTGAACAGTGTGAACATACTAACAGTTCAGTTCTGGCTGGGCATGGGCATGGCGTTCACAAGTCAGCATCAAGATTAAACTATTGCCTGTGAGAGAGCAGATTCCTTCAGCTCAGAGTGGTGGTCTGTATCGGGTTTGACACTAGAGAGATGCTCTGGGGAGAGTTAGCTCCAGCTTACCCAAACCTAACACATGATCTTGCACTGTAAGAGAACTTACAGAACTTTGCCTGAGTCTTAAGCATCCTGTATGTAAACAGTTACTAGTACACTAAATCTGGCAAGTGAACTTTGGAAACAACCAGGAAAAGCAGTAACAGCAATGTGATTTACTCATAAACCAAACAGTGTAATTTTATATTTTACAAAATGCTGAATAGCCTTCCCTGAAGGATCTCACCCAGCAAGTGACTTTGAGGAAATGGGAAATGTGCTGTTTCATAACAAGCAAGACAGGAGTTGTTATTTAAACAAAGGACATCTTTGTTTTTCTCAGGAAAAATGTTAAGGTAGTTTAGGGAGGAGAAGAAAAATTCCTTCAATGTGGCTGAAAAACAAGCTTTTCTCAAAGGCACATCTGAAAATCTGTTTGAAATGTGTTACTTTTATGCCAATTGGGATGCTGAAGCTTTCAAAAAGAAAAAGAAAGAAATGCAATACTGAACTGTTGAACCATTGCTGTATCAGCTTCACAGCTTGTTAAAGTAAACTTTAATGAGCTGAAGAATAATGCGCTCTGCCTTCCCAAACAAACGACATGGGAATTTACAGCAAATGAACTATTTATTTTAGGATTCTTTTGATGGACCTGGAACTGTTGTTTTGACCAGTATGCTCATTTAATACATTCACATTTAGGTCATGATCAGACCTTTGCCAAATGTGATTTTTGGGTGAGTATGGTAAAGCACCTATAGCAACAAGGAAACTTATGGAAATTGTTGGAACTTGCACTGAAGCTAGACCAAGCTATTGAAATGACAAAGGAGTCTAATTCTGTCATTGTCCTGGATGAGGGTTCAGATATTGTTGTTCAGTTACTCAATGGTAGGCTTTTCAAGCTACCTTGAGTCTTGCATAACATTCTGGATATTTCACCATTCACTGTCATTTCAATCACGTCAAACTCTTGTTTCCACTTCCTTTGAATCTCTCCAGTTCATGCCTGTTATCCAAATATTGCCAAATGCCTCTTATCCCCTTTTATTCCACCTGTATCTCATCAGATGTTAGCAATCATTGTTGCCTGTGCTTTGCCCATAAATACAGAGCTCTACGGTCATTAGTCAACTTATAGACTTACATTAGTCAACTTCATGCCTAATTGTCTCTGTTCCAATGCATATGCTATGCTCCCTCAGAAGCTGGAGTGTCCAAGCTTTCCAACAGAGCATCATTTTTCTTTGCCTTGAATTCTGTCTTGAAAGCTTAAGCTTGCCAAACCATTTGCCTGTGGGATATCCAAATGCATGCTATTAAAGCATTGCCCAGCTTCACCTTTTCAAGTCTACTCTTCTGCCTTTGATGCTAACTCTTACCCTTCCTTTTAAGTGTTTCAGGGTACAGATTTTGCTTTCTTGTCTTTTGCAGACCAATGCTAAGTATTAACTATTATTTTAGTAATCTACAAAGGTGAAAAATTTTGTGTTCTAGACATTAAAAACTCAGTGTAAGCTCAGGATAGGGTTAAAACAAATGTTTTGTCACAAAATATGAGGCTGTATTTCTCCTTTCCTATGGTTATAGTGAAATATTTTGTTCAGATATATTTAAAAAAGTACAGTATTTTTGGGACTCAGTGCATATTGGTCACCTGTAAACCCATTTAATACAGTGTCCTGGATGTACATGAGAGGAGGGAAAGCTGAATTCTTCCTGATATTGTGAATTACAACCATAATTAATGTGTTAGTTCTGATGAACAACATTGGTCATCTAGAAGTATCGTGCTTGATAATACAGCATACATGCTGGCAGTATGACACTCCTTATCCTCTTACTGTGATACAGTACAATATAAAAAGGTTTATCAAGGCCCTAGATATAAGACTACACTAATCTTAATTTCATCATTTTTGCACCATTTGCCACATCCTGGAATCTTGAAGGTTTACTATTGATGTGTATGCCATCTATGATGTCAGACCTGCTCTTGATGACTAGATCTTACTGAACAATGCTTCATTTTTTTGTCTATGAACTCCACTGGGAAGTTTTCCTCGTCTTAAAAAATAATGGAAGCCTCCAGTGTAGACCCTTTGAATGGTAGTGGTTTACAGCAAAGAAATATGAGATGAAATGGCCAAAATTACTACACTGGGCCTCCTTCTTCATGATAATTGTCATACAATAAGAAATATCTTGCTGTTCTTAGAAATGGGTAATTTGGTCCTGCCAAGATTTATGCATCTATTCCATCTGAGATTTTTCTAAGAACAGCAAGCTTTGGCCAACATTCACTTTCAATTTGCAGCAATTACCAAAAAAAATGTTTGTGTCATGATATTTTAGGAGAGCTTCATTTCTGCACATAACAACATTAACAGAGATCAGGAAATCTTTACGTTTTACACATCCTGTTTACAGGAAAGTGTAGCCACTGAGCTGAAACATGTCAGCTAATCCTCTTTTCATTGTAACAAACAGCAACAACTTACAGTATTCTATGAATGTAGTACACAAATAAGAGACTATGGTAGGAGTGTATGTAGGAGAAAATCTTTAAATGAAATAGTTTTAAAGCACAGGAATGCCTGAAGCTGTTAGCACTTGCTATATGGGCAGTTGGTCTGTCTTGCACCTCTGCTGAAACCTGAGGTGAGGCCTAGGTCTTCTCTCCCCTAAGTTATGGGCATTAGAAGCACTGCATATACCTACAGTTGTAATCAAGCAGACTTCTCCAGCTGACCCAAGAATACAGTTGGCTTCTTTCAGATGCAGCTGCATGACGCCCTTAGCCAAATGGATGGGTCATCGTGATGAGGGGCCTCTGAAAGGAGAGGGATGTGGAAAAAAGGGGAGAGAAGCGCCAAAGTGCCTCCCCCAGCAAAGCAGGCTGCTGTAGAGGGTAATGTTAAGTGCTGGTTTTGTATAGTCACATTAAAAAATCCAACAGAAAACACTTGAAGTCCTAGAAATTTGTTATTAGTCAAGATGTTTATAGGCTCTTCCCCTGAAGATTAAATAAATTATTTTTAAAAGGGTCAGAGGCTTTATTTGCAATAAAACAGTGAATTCCAAGTAGAAGGCAGCAGTGTTAAAAACACACACGCACACAAATCAGTGATCAGGGTGTTAATGGTTTGTGGTGTAATTTCCATTAATTTCATTGTCTCTTTTTGGATTTTTCCTTCTGTATAAGCCCTAAGTATGTGAGGATGGCAAATCTTTCCTAATATATTCCACACAACATAAGTAAGGAAGGCCACAACAGCTGTGATTGTTTCTCTGGAGATGCACCCCATCTGTAACATCAGGAAGAAAGGGAAAAATGGCTTCATACTGCCTCTAGGCCTTTTCCCTCCTTCTGAGGCTGTCAGAAACTACTGCATAGGCTGCTGAGAAATAGACATCTGGTAATTTCACCAGCACCTTTTCAGATCTTTGTGTCACCTTGCACTCGCTATATTTCCATCATGTAAGAATTCTTCACTGCTTCAACTGTTTTAGAGCTGCTTTGCATCACTGCACCAAATTTAATGGATGGAAGTCAAATATGATTTTGTTCCAGGCAAATATGGAGGTGATAGCATAAGGTTTATGAGCTAAATTCAGGACCTTGAATTTATTAAGTTGACTCTGTGTCAGATCTTTTCAGATAGCAGTCTTAAAATGTTTGACTAGATTGTTCATCCTTCTGAAAAGGCAAGGTTTCCTTTTCATTGAAGTCTGAAATAGGTGTAGTGTCATTGCTGTAACTGAGGCTAGTCTGCTTGTGCCTCCCCTACAGAGAGAGACTGAGAAGCCTGAGGCTCTTTAGTCTGTGTAAGAAAAGACTGAGAGGAGATCTTATCGATGTGGATAGATATCTGAGGGGTGGGTGTCAAGTGGATGGGGCCAGTCTCTTTTCACTGGTCAGCAGCTATAAGACAAGCAGCGATGGCTACAGATTGGAACACAGAAGGTTTCACCTCAACATGAGCACCGTAACAGGCTACCCAGAGAGGCTGTGGAGTCTCCTCTGGAGACTTTCAAAACCCACCTGGATGTGTTCCTGAGCAAACTACCCTAGGTGATCCTGCCTTGGCAGGGAGGCTGGACTCAATGATCTCTGGACCTCCCTTCTAACCTCTAAAAGTTCTGTGATTCTGTTCTATTTGATGTCAGTTTGTTGGTATTTTACATTCTTGACTTTCAGGAACTTAGAATCAGCAGGAGAAAGACATTTCTATATTTGACTTTTATTCCCCTCTTTGCTCAAAGTTAGACCCATGGTTATCTTACAGCTGGAGGCTCTTCTCCATGTAACAGTACACTAAATTCCTTTGGCTCATGCATCTTAGTCACTTGGAGGATAGAAGATATAAAATGGTAGCGCCAGAACGTCCTTGTCTTCTTAGGTTGCCAGGCTCATTCAAGGCACAGGCCAGCCCTGTCGTTAAAAAGGTTAAGAGGAATGGATGCTGGAACACAATGCTGATTTTTTTTTACTGGGCAAACTGTGAACAACTTGAAAGAAAGAGAATTGGTAGGCACATGGGTATGTATGCTTGGCAGAGGAATCACTAGTGCTTTTGCAGATGCTGCATTTCAGAAACCCAGTAAGAGTTCCTGGAAGGATTCAGTAAGCATGAACATAAAGGTCATCTAGTTGACGCTGCTGGTGCTGCATCACTAAGCTAAACCTGATTTCTGTATCTCTAGAAGTACACCATTCCTGAGCACTGTGCCTAGAAGCTTGAGGAATTTTAGCAGGTTACAGAGCTGTTCTACTACCTTAACCCAAACTGAGGAATTTCTTAGACTACTAAGATGTTAATTCATGGAGCTACAATGTATTGTGAGTAAAAGCAGTGCTTCTTGCATGCAACTGAGGAATGGGAGAGAGATGGTAGATTGGAATTGAAGTTGAGTAGTGTTGAAATAAATTGCACCACGTAACATAATGGACGTCATCCTGATTCCACAGTATGTGCTCTGTTTAGTGGCCTCACGAGGGCCTTGCATAAGACTGCCTCTTAAATCTTAGGAGTATTTATTTTCATGATATCTTACTCAGAGAACACATGAAATTTTTTACATAGTTTTCATTAGCACATGTAACTGCCAAGATTTGATTCTAGGTTTGAACACCAGCAGATGGACCTAATTTTTTCATTCTGATGAAACAACAAACTGTCATTGTTTATTGTACAGTTGATTAATGTGCTTTGGTGTTGTCTTGATAACTTGAAACAGTGGCTTTTTCCTTCATAATAACACATTTTGTAATAGATTTCCTTTTTGTCTCAGATACAGACTTGGCTCTGGTCTTAAGTCCAAATGACACATGGTAAACTCAGCAGCACAGGAAGCTCCCAATTATGCTACCACTAGCATGCCAACCCAGGCACTCTGGTAAATGTGAAGGAGTACTATGCCCCCAAAAGACTTCAGTACAGCATTGGTTATGATTAATTTCTTACAAGTGCCAACATATGCATGAGAAATGTCTTCTCTGGCACAAGTTTAACTGACCATACAGAGAAGGCTGAACTTTGCAGGAGCTTAGAAAAAAACAGTCCTGGTCAATTTCTGTAGGACCATCCAGATGTCTGAGCAGCTACATTATTGCATGTTACCTTGCTTACTTCAATCTATTGGTTTTGGTTACGTGGACTTCAAAAGATTCAAGACTTGTTTCTTACCCCATTTTTTTTTTCCTTCAATGGAATCTCCTTTTAAAATAAGCAAAATTAATTAGGCTATGCTCATATTAGATTATTCTGCATTTAAGTGTTTGGAACCACAGTTTTGTTGGCAAATTTCCTGGCAGCTGCTTCAGGTATTGATTTTAAACCAGTTCCTCAGTTGAAGTAAGCCCTACTTGAGGAAGAGGAAGGTTTGATGATGCAAAGGTTTCTATTATATTTTTTGCCAACACAGTCATGATAGAAAACAATGAAAACATTTTTGTATTCCTAACTGATGTAGATATGCAGATCAAAGCCAATATTCTAAACACACTTAGATATGTGTGAGGTTAAAAGAGGAAGTTGCATGATACAACTGCTTAAAGTAGACTGAGGTGCTTTGAATGGTGTTTCTGAAAACTGAAGCTGTATCAAGTTGCTCCCTTGTCTGCTAGAAGTATGGAAAAAAAAAAAAAAAAGGACTCTGTGGCACTGATTTGTTCCAAAGGAGGCCTATGAACAGAGAAAGCTAGATACAATGTTTCAGTTGCATAGATTAACCACCAGAAAATGCAGCTTTGGGTCAGCTGGAATTCGTGTTGTATTTGGCAGACAATGCAGTCATGAAATTGAATCCCCAAAAATAATTTTTGGAAAAAGAAAAATAAGAAAGCATTTATGATGTTCTTGAAATACATTTTTATTTACCCCTAATAGCAACATTTGAAATTAAGTCTGTAGTTTCTGCTTAAGCAGTATTTTTTTTATTGGAACCCAAACTACTGTACTTCTGTAGAGCAGACACTAAGGATACATTCTTTAGACTTCCAAAGAGTCTGATTCTAGGAAGGTTTTTTAGAATGCAATTCTTAACTGAGAAGAACTAAGGTTTTCCATACAGCCTTATTCATTATGATGAAAGCCTTCAGAATCCTAAAGCATGTTTAGAACCAGGACCTGTAGATATTAACAGGTAAAGACATTAGTAAGACTAAAGATTATATCAAATTATTGTTGATAATGGGTCTGTTGAAGATAGCACTGAGATATAAAAGGCCAAAAAAAAAGAAGAGTTTGTGTTACCTGATGGACAATTCATTTTATTAAAGCTATGCATTATTTTATCTCAGCCTGGTAGGACAGAAGGTGTATTATAAAATGTACATGTTTTATCTCAGCCTGGTAGGACAGAAGGTGTATTATAAAATGTACATGTTTTCTTAATGCTGTTTGTAATAAAATTACATTAAAATAGACTACATACTAGCATAAACCGAGGAAATTATAAACTAATTGTGTATTACTAATAAAACCCCAAAACACCAGAGAAAAACTAACTCTGGCCTGATTATTTAGCTCTCCAGTAAGTAATCAAAAGACAGTAAAGAAAGGACCATGTTGACTTATATATGAATTTTCCTTTGAGAGTCATACATGTACGTGTTCACTGCCAGTGTTCATGCACAAACCACTTGAGGCAAATGCATTTTGAGGATGGCAGTACTCTTGCTTCTTTCTCCTTTTCTCTGGCAGAGTATGATCCATGCCATGGCATGCAAGTGAGTGAGAATTTCTGTGTAGTTCAACACTCTTAAGTATTTCTTAGCAGTTTCATTCTTTTAATTCTTTTGGAATAACCTGTTTAACAAGGCATGCCAAAGGGTTAAGCCTGGATGGATGTGCTTACCTTAGCCAAATTACTCACTTGTGTACATTAACAGGATGAGCTGTATGGCTGTATCTATTTGCCCTGCACCTCTAACAGTTTATTCTTTAATCTTGTAAAGTCTGATAACACTCTTTGATTTGATGTTCCCTAAAACAGAAACAACACAGGAAAAGATCTGTTGCTTGTGCCCTAATGCATTTATTGCTAGGAGGGAGGCATGAATATACTGATACTTACAGGTGTATACCTACTTCTGTATAGCTCTTCTGTCCCTGCTGTTGGGAAATTTTACTATCAGAACCTTCAAAGTAGCAATAGCCTTTTGTTTTCATGCTGAGTTCAGATGGATTGTGGGTTCAACTTCATATGTAGGGACATTATTCAGTGTCAGAAATTAACTTTACAGGTAAGGGAAGTGCAGTGCACAGGATTATAAGTTGAGCAGGATACAGTCTTGGGTACAGTGGTGTGGAGCATTCTCTTCTGTTCAGTCTTCTGCAGTATGTTTCTAGACATCCTACTGCAACACCTGTGGTCTGAAAATCAACAGTAAAAGCATAGTATGGTTTGAATGTGATAACAGCAGCAGTATTGCTAAGGTTAAACAAAACTTTCCATTTTCAGTGAGGTAAAAATGCAAAGTCTGTTTTGCATTAGAGGAGTTGCTCCTACCTCTTGCTGTGGAACTCAAGAACTAATTGGATTTTTTTCTGGCAGGTAGTGCTGAAGAAATCACACCACTGTGAGTATTTCTAAAGTTTCATGTGGTATGTGACTTTCAAAATTCCACAGCATCTGATTTCTCTTCAGAATCCATAAAATGACAGCAATGTATTATCTTTCCCAACAAATGAACAGCAAAAATGTTGTACATTTTTCATATAAATGCATACTTTGAATGCTGGTATTAGCTATCACCAGTCAAAATCTACATTCCTACTAATGACAGCATTGGAATTTTACTAAAATAACGTCTCTTAAGAGAGGGGATAACAGTTCAGCAATTAGGCTGAGTTGTTTGATACTTTAACGGGTGACCTCATATTCTGTATCAACAGATCAGCATCTTGATGGAATACATTCCCGGTTGAACATTGCTGCAGCTGCCATTTTGTTTCACAAAACAAGACTGAATTTAGCTTTTTGGAATACTTTGAGGCACAGGTTAATAGTACCTGGGAATGCAACTGATTTTCACTACATGTTACATTTTATGTAAGTATGCTATGCCCATTGTTTACAAAGACAGACTGAAAGCATTCAGACTGAAATACAGAAACTCAGTGCAAGAAGAAAGCAACAACAGATCGTTGCTTTATCTGGGCTGGGCCAGAAGAAGCCTATGTGGGAAACCAGATGGATTTAAAGAAAAAATTGCAAGGAGCAGTAGCAAAGGATTTATATCAGGTGAGATTACAAATGCTTTGGAAGGTTCTTCTGTATAATTGAAGTTGCCATCTCTCAATGTATCTTTATGCCATGCACTGACCTGACCCTTTATTCAACCTAGGCTTGGATGACATTTGTGCTGCCTTCCAGGAAAGGAATTGTTTTTTGCAGCTCCCTCTCTTATTCATTTTGAGAAAAGGATTAAATACTCCCTCTGACGAAGCAAACAGGCATGTTAAAGTGAAGCCACTTCATGCTCCTGGCCAAACAAAGAACAAAAATACCCACAATAAGCAAAAGCAGATGGCTTCAGTGGCAGGAAATGAATGAGCCAGACTGCAGGTAAAATGGTTCTCTGAACACATTGTGGAGGTTTGTAATGACAGGTTGTTATCTGGGGCCTCCCCACAGAAGGCCAGATGTCTTCTGTTGTGAAAGGAGATAGATAGAGATGCTCTTCCTTTTCCTCCCCCTTTAACTTATGGCTGTTTAAGTTAATGCTAATGGAAGCAGAAGCCTGTTTTCCCCCTTGCTCTCTGATGTTTTTGGAAACAGAAGAGATAGTGAAGGGGTGTTCTGATATGAAAGAAAAGGCCCAGAACTGGCCTTTACCTCCCCATGACCCTCATTTTGAAGAACAGGGAAGTCAGTACTGCTAATTACACTTGAAAGGATTAACCACTTGATATCTTTCATTTGGTGGAACAAAATTATTCTTTAGTCTCAAAGCTGGAAAAACCTATTGGCATTATTGAGACAGTGTGAGGTGGATGACTTCGTTTGGCTTCTTGTACCAGTATTGAAATTAAATAGAGGATTTAAATACTTTCACAGAGGGGACAGCAGGACATGGAAGGAGGAGGAACTACATCTGCTGCTCAGACAGAACAAATTTCCTGCAGAAGTGACAATAATCACCTTTCTGCCCTCATAAAAGGCTGTAACAGGAATATCAACAGACTGTAATTAATTACAAATATTAGATGTGCTTCTGTCATTTGGTGTAAGAACAACTCTTGCACTGATATTGCACTGGAAGGAAAAGCATCTGAACCCAATTCCTGGACACGGTGTTCCAGATTTTAAAATATTTTTTGTACAGTGATTTCACCTGAGAATTAAAATTAATTTACTTTTGGAAGAGACTCTTAATTCCCATTGTTCAAATAAAGTGAGGTACACAAAACTTAAATTTGGAAATCATTTTTAACTTCATGAAACTCTTCTCCAAAAGTAACAAAGAACAGCTTATATAAGCTTTTTTATCTGACCTCTGCTTCTTAAATAAAAAAATGTGTTTTCAGGGAAACGTCTTGGAAGTAACTCCCCCCTCCCCCACTCCCCGATTTTTCTCTCTGCTTCTTGTAAAACATTAGGTCAGTGGGTTCATTTTATTTTTGTTTGTTTAAAGTGGGTGAAAGTTTCCTTCTCAAGCTATTATACTTGCGTGGTTTTCTGAAAGAAAATATTACGACAATCCTTGTTTAAGAAATACAAGAGCAGATGAAAATGTCAGAAGACTATCACCATTCATACTGAAGAAAATCGTATTAATCATTGTAAAATGCCAAAATAACTTCTCAACAGCAATAAGAACCAAATGAGTAAGAACTGTGTTGCTTCGATAGCACTGAGACAGGAGTGCTTATTTTTTTCTCACTGTCTGGCACACAAACTCAATGGATATATGAGACCTTTCTCATTCTAACTTCCATCCCGTGTTTCTCGTGGCACTGCTATCGTTTGTGCATACTTCATGTGCAGTCATGTCATGTAACTAGCATTTAGTTTTGCAAATGGAGGGGATGTGTTTTGGTTGTCCACTGAAATATGTTTTTTATCTGCATTTACTTGCATAGAGAAGAAAACAAACCTGAAGACGAGTGTGACTTGCAGAGAAGAGTGTATTTGTAGCTTATGTTTTAAGGAATATTAGTTCTGATTTCAATGTCTTGAAAAGCAAAGTATGGATCAGTTGTTTAAGCCTGCCTGGATTGCTGTTATAGAAAGATGTTTTTCAAGGCACCTTTTCTATGTTAACCAGGGTGTGAGAGTGCCCTTCTGGAAGGTATGCTATAGGTAATTTTTACTAGGAAATATGCAATAAAAATTTTAGAATTTTTACTTAAAAGATAACATAAATTTTCAATCTGTTACTACAAGAAGACTTTTTCCTAAGTAACACACTTCTAAGAATAGTCAGAAATATTTATCCTTGTACCTCTAATGAAATGTGGGGTTTTTTTTTTTTTCACTTTAAGACTGTAATTTTTACAGACATGATTTTTTCTGGCAGAACACCCTCGTACAGTAAAAATATATTCATATAATTCTGCTTGTAAAGATACAGCTTAGGTTTATTACCTCTGCCAGCATTAGCTATTCTGGTATGACTTGGCAAAGTCACACTCGTATAATTACATTCTGACAGCAGTGCTACACATATCAGCAAAAACTTCATCATCATGGACAGACTGTTAGCTGTTCAATTTTGCACCACTATTGCAAAAGAAAAACCACAGTAGATCACAGTCTGCATAATTTAAGATAGCCTCATCAGAATTGTTGTGCTCAGAACCACTACTTTTCCTATTTCTTGTCTCTGCAGATTAAGTAATCTGTTTTAGGTCCTGCAAAAAGATTTCAGACAACTGCTACAGTGCAATGAGCCCTTTCTGCCTCTTAGAATGCAAGTATGTAGCATCTACAAAATGTTCCTGCTTTATGGTATGACATAGTGGCATTTGTTAAGTGATCATGATATAATAAACAGCAAACTAATGTTTGAAGTCTAAAATTCATCACTTATATTTATTATATTCTATTCACTTAAAGTAGCCTTTTATTTTGTATTGCCCCCACCTTAAACACCGTCTTAATAATTTCTGTAAGCTTTGGCTATCATGAAAGTGAAAGCGTTATTGTTGGGTAAAGCACAAAGAAAACACCTGAAACAAAGCCCTACTACTACTAAGCTAACAGGTTAATTCCTTTTTACAGTTAGAAAGATTACTCCTTATGGTAAGAAGGACCATGTCCTCCTGTCTATCCTTCTCAGGAAATGCTCTCATCACGATGAATACTATCAGGTCTGTAGGTGCAAACAGAGCAGTATTTAGCATAGCAGAACTGTTTTCAAATCAGCAATTCTAATCAGACTGCGCATCTTGAGTAGTTCTACAACCTCAATTGTACAGGACACGAGGTTTGCAGCTTACTTTTGGACAAGCACTCTAGCCATTATTAAGAGTACCATCTATTTGCAGATTTAAGTTAGTGTGTTTGTGAAATTTATCATTACAAAAGAAACAAAATAAAATGCAGTGTTACTTACCTACAGGCAGACATCTTACTCTTTCCCTGCACAGCCCTTGGCATTTTTAATCAATGTGTACATAAATGAAAAGAAAAAAAGCAAATTATCATATTGTCCTTTGTAGTTCTCTTTCAAAATCTCCTGATGATAGTCCACAAGGAAATAATAAATTGCTTCTATTGTGGAAAGGTATGTATCTGGTTTTCCCTTCTGATGACGCCAAAAGCAAGTTTTCCTTGTCTTCAACTCAATTTGCAGCAAGCCTGTTAAGAAAAAAAACAAAAAACAAACAAACAAACCACCACAGATTAGACAATGTGGATTGTTGGAAGGATGGGATGCTCTCAAGTATTTGGTTTTATTTTCTGACTTCCCTGTATGCAAATAATTTCTCTTCTGTTCCTCCACTTCTCATCTGTAAAATGGAGGCAGTAATTGTGTCCTCCCTTCTGGATCACTCAGAAATTTGATGAAAATGTACTGTAAGTTCTAGGTTACCACCATTTTATTTGCAATTCAAACTTATAGGTTATCCTTTCATTCATACAGCATCAACAGCCCTCAGTAAACTGCAGGATCTCTTCAGGTGGGAAAAGTGAAACCCACACCTACAAAGACTCTTCAATGTCCATAGAATTATTAATAAACTTCATATTTTGCAAAGGTAACCCATTTCAAGTGTTTTCAAGCTAATGCCTTTTAAGTTTTGTTAAAACTGAGGAATATTTGCCAAGAGCCAGGCACTTTTTGTTGGTATAATGTATTGGCTAATTAAAATCCCATTACTAAAATATTTATGCTTATTAAGTAACAGAAATCTCACTGGCATTACTCAGGAGTACGACAGAATCTGGTCATTAATTTTATTAGAAACTAGAAGTATTCCCACTTGAGATGAAAGGCACAAGAAAATATTCTAAACTGTTTTATTATTCAGATTGTTTTTAAATATGTAACTTGGTTTATATGTTCCTTAAGATACACAAACTACTCAAGATTAAAACCATCTTAATGTGTAGTTACTTTGTAATCACGATGGATAGCTGGATTATAAAGAACAGTGCATACATCTGTTAAGAATTTCAAGATCAGGTTGTAAAATCCTTTTTCCAAATGTTAAAATTGGATACTCTATGTGTGTCTTGGGATGGTTTTGTACAAGCAGTAGTATAAATAACAACATGGTGTAAGAATTGCTTGGAGGTTATGGACAGAGAATTTTGGACAGAGAAATTTCTGTAAGGTCCAAATTCAGGAGCACAAACTGGCCTATAGCCCAGCACTTGTAATTCTGTACTTTTCACCTTCTAATTGTGTTGAATTTTTTGTAGTGTATTTACAAGATGCATTTAGTTGTTTGCTTTGCAGTCAGTAATGTACCTTACATAGTAAAAGAAATCTGTCCTATGGGGTTTTTAAGAAAACCTGAACAGAAGATTTCATCACTGAATTTAAATTTACTGTTGGCATTTCAGAATCAGAAATTCAAAATAATGCAACATAACTATTATCTCTAATAATCATATACATGTACATTCAAAATAGTAATGAGAAACAGCATCAAGCTTGTTTCCCACAAGGTTTCAATACCTGAATTCTCAGACCTTACCAAACGGAGAACTTCCATCAAATTCAGTGATGTTTCCACCTTAACAGCAGTAAACTGAATTTAGGAGGCAATTCCTCCAATATAAACTCCCACATATTTGTGCTTTGAACACAACCAAAAGTTCCTTGAAGCCAAAACCACAATTTATCAATACTACTCCACATTCAGATAAATAGAAGTTTATAAATGCTTTCATTAGCAAAAAAGCTGTACTTAGTGTGGAGCAGACTCTCAACTTTATATGTAATTTAAGTATTTTATATGTAAGAAAAACTGCTTACTAGTGGATGCTGTGCACTGGACCCCATGTGGAATTTCACAGACTACTTACATGCAAGATGAATGTTACCTTGCTGTCTAGTCACTTATTAAAGAATCCCATGTGAGTAAAATGTATTGGCTAATTAAAATACTTGGCTTAACACAAAACATGCTCTATCAAATAAACTGAAGTATTACTGTAAAGATTAGAGTAAGAGGGTGTTGCAAGTTATTGTGAAGTATTTGTAACTTATTCTTAAAGGATGAATTTAAGGAAAGTAGCAGCAGCCAGGGGAACTGAAGATTTCTGTGGATAGTTATGTAGTGTATCAGTTAAAAAATTAATGACTGGAGTTATTTTGGAGCATACAAATTGTATGATGTTAAAAGTAATGAAAAGTAACTACTTTGCTCAGGAAGTCTTCCACAGACTTGAAACAGGCTGTTGAATCTTTCACATATACTCAGACACAGGGTTAGGTATAAATTACGGTGCTCAACTCTGTTATATAGACATATCTTTGCTTCAATCATTTCTACAGCAAAAACATCTCAGTATGTGTGTATATATATATATATATATATATATATATATATATATATATATATACATATATACATATATACATATATTTTACCTTGGAGTCGTTCATCAGTTATTATTTTGCTAGTTTGATTCCAGGTACTGTCAATAAATATTATTTTCTTCAGTATAGTGCCTTCAATCTTGTTGCTTGAGACGCATTCTTTTTTTTCCTCTTCAGGTTCTATTTTTGCTTGCTTAAGAAAAGGCTCTCTGGAACAGTCATCGTCATTATCAGAAACACTTCTCTTAGTGTACTTTTGGAGATGGGAAGCAATATCTTTCACTGAAACTGAATTGGGGCCAGGAAATACAAGTGCTATCTGAAGGAAGAAAAGAAACAAATCTTAGTATCGATAGAATCTAACAAACCACCAGGAACTGTTTCAGTAAAGAACAGACATTTTCTATCACCACCCACAAACATTTAAGTCAGGACAGGATGAAAAACTATCTTAAAACTTAAAAAACATTCTATTATCTAAAA
Organism: Eubucco bourcierii; assembly: GCA_013396675.1. Lineage (NCBI taxonomy): Eukaryota > Metazoa > Chordata > Aves > Piciformes > Ramphastidae > Eubucco > Eubucco bourcierii. The sequence goes on from VWZE01002424.1 coordinate 18,747, forward strand.
GGATGTAAGACTATATTAAAATAACGAACAAAGATATATGGTAGAGATCTGTACCTAAATGTCACCTTTGTACTTCTGCTACCAACACTAATACTTCTTAAAAAAAAAAAATCGGACAACAGCTCAGCCCTGTGGACTTTCAGATGCTACTTGTCATTGCAATACATGGGTTGGGAAGGCCATAAAGAGTAGATCCTAGCTTGATTCATTAATTTCAGATCAGAAGAAATAATCTTGTCTGTAGGTCCCACAACTACCTTGCATGAAAAAAGGCCAATTATGGCTTTATTTAGTAATCTTTCAGTAGCTTACTGCAGCATTCAGTACCTGTGGCTTGGAAAACCTGGACAACACAAAGTTGCTGCAATCTCTTCCCATTTTTTACTTGCGTTTCCCATTGCTCCTTCTGCTTTACTTCAGCTTCCTGACTCTGCCACCTGTGCTTTCCTTGGTGGAGCATTACTTGAAAAAAGCTATTATTATTATCCTCTTCACATAGTTAAACAATAGAGTTAATTATGACATCATGTGTGTAAGTATTAGATTTTGGATTAAACACACCATTTAAAGATGTGTATAAATACAAGCTCATAGCTCACCTTTTTCAGGCTCTGTGCTGTGGCATTTTAGTAGCTTATTTTGATAGTGAATGGTAAAACTTTTAAGGAATTTAAATATTGCTACAGTTTTTCTAAACTTTGGAGTTCAGTCCATAACCACTGTACATTTGTAGGTACAAGCTTTGACAGCACAAGACAAAGTGAACTACCTCCCACTTCCTCCCAGCAGAGTGCAGCACCACTGCAGGGGCAGGTACAATAGACACTTCTGCATCTCCCCACCACAAAGCCCAATTATCTGCGTAGAATTTCTTACTTCATGTCTTTTTTCTTTATATTCTGGAATGCAAGGGTATTTATATATTGTAACATCATCAGGTGCCAGTAGCTTAGCATGCACAGCAGTGCTTTTGCCATCTGTTTCATTTGGGTGTTTAATAATGTCAATCTTCAAAGGTAACTACAGAAAGAAGAAGCAAAGCAATATTGATGGTCATACATACAGGTACGAGAACTTGTACACAAATCAATGCAAAATTCAGGATAAATCCCTATGGACATGTAATTAAGACATTCCTTAGGAGGAAGTTCTTTACAGTGAGGGTGGTGAGGCACTGGAACAGTTGCCCAGGGAGGTCGTGGATGCTCCCTCCCTGGAGGTGTTCAAAGCCAGACTGGATGAGGCCTTGAGTAACCTGTACTAATGGGAGGTGTCCCTGCCTATGGCAGGGGGTTGGAACTAGATGATCCTTGAGGTCCCTTCCAAACTTACCATTCTATGATTCTATGTTCAACAATTTTTGACCATGTATTTGTTTCAATGGGTTTAGGACTGAACTCGAGGCAAGTGACGAGAAGCACCTGTTACATGCTCATGTAAATACCCAAGTACATACAAAATGAATGCCATTTGCAATGCCACGGTAGTAGTGTGGTTAAGACCTCCAGAGTCATTAAAACAAGAAGTGGTCTTAATTTGAGCAATATAACAGTCCTAAATTTGAATACTTCACCCTATTGGAAAAATTCCAATTTCAATGAAAATACACCTAAGTCCACTTGATCCAGCTTCCACAGTACTTGTAAAGCATTTTCACGATGCTTTCAAACTAGAGTGTCTTCAAAAATGCATTTCAGTTTCTAGGTGATTTTACAAAACATTTCAGTCTTCTGTTTTCTCTAAGTATTTTATCTGTAAGGCATTAAGCTTTTTACTCTTGATTTACATTTTAAGAGTGGTTACCTGAATTACACAGCCGTGATGTTTAGGAACTCCTTTTAGGTCACATTTCACGTAAAACTCACATGTGGTTATGGATAAATCACATTTTTTCTTCATAATATACTCTATTTTGGCCAGAATTCTTAGAAACTGAAGAATGACGTTTCTTTAAAGAAACTCTTAAGACCTAAGTGAAATCATAGTAAAACATAGCTGACTGACTTCAGCTATGTAGTAAATAGTTAAATATTGATGTGAGCACCGAAACATTGTCAGAGTTTGTACATGTAATTTCTCAAAGAACAATAATTTAATTAACTGTATTTTAATTACAGCTGTGTTAAAGATGTACATTCATAAAGAATGAATCAGAAAAATGGTCACAGACTGACTTGACTGTTCTCTGTTCCTGGTAATTACAAGCCACAAGAAAAATCTGTAAGAAATATTAACCTTCACCGTCGGAATTTCTTTGGTAGGCACAGTTTCAACAGGAACAAAGCATGTATAACAATAAAACATCCTTGAACTGCTGCATTGAGGGCATTTGGATCTCCCACTCTTTTTTGCCTTTTCAAGTACTTCCTGTGATGCTAATTTTAATTGTTGAAGAGGGTTGTCTTGAAATGATGATGGAGCCTGCAGTTCTAGATTTCCTAAACACTCAGTATTTCCTTTTGGTTCTTCAGAGTTTTCTTCATTTAAAAGTGTAGATGAATTTAAAGACATGATGAGCTGAAATGCAATATGTTAGAGCTGTTAAATAAAAATCCAACATACTTTATTCTGTATGATCATATTTAGGAAAATATACACATCAAAGGCATTTCCAATAACAGCAAGAAAAATGAAATAATCGCATTCAGTTATTATAGCACCAAGAGCTCCAAAGACATTTTAGGACAAACAGCTAAAAGGAACTTGAGATCTATATCCCTAATGCACATTCATTTTACTATGTCATCCTACTCCCACTCATGCAGATTTTGTCTATTGATGGCACCAGTATCTAAAAGCTTATGAAAATGCTGGCAGGTACTGTTACCTGGATGAGCAGTCCCATTACTCTTCATCATGACTAATTACAATTAATTAAATGTCTACAGAAGAGAAATCCGTAAATGAAAATTTAAATCTCTGTCCTGAAATGTTTTTTTTTGTGGGGGCAAACCAAACTATCTGAATGAAATCCCTGTGGACAGAACTTTGTGAGATAAAAGAAATCTTCCAGGACTAAGCCTGGAGGCTGAAAAAATTAGTCTCAAGGGCAAAACCACGGCTTTGGTGCTCCATATATGCAATAGAAGTGCTGACCAAATCTAGACTTCTTCATGGACTTTTTTTCAGGCCCTCTTCAGTAAAGATGCCTGAGTTTCTGAAACTGGCATAAAATTTCCATTGTGCACTCTGAGCAGTGTGTATGCCCATACCTGATCCAGACATGCACTGCTGTGTACACAGATTCACACACGCAGTTACAGTTGTAGTGAAACTCTTCGGAATAGGCAACTCAGCATCCTCTCTGGCCTTCAAGGCAGCCTACAATCAGGAGCATGCACAGCCTGCAGCAGTTGCAAACTGCCTTTTACACTCTCTGCTGCATCACTTAAAATGAAAAAAAAGTAATTTTTGCTATTTACTTTTAGTTAATTTGTTTACTTTTTCATGTCAGAGATCACACTTGTGAAATGATCTAACAAAAGTCATGTTTAACAAAAACAAACAGTAATTCCTGAAATGTGATCCAAAATCAAGTGTTAAATAAAACCAAGTGTACTTTAATTGAAAAATAACAAAACCAGAACACTCAGTTAACTTTCCAATCAAAATTTAAACCTAATACCGGACAAAAAGTCTTTGTTATTTTCTGGTAAATATTTGTGTATGCTATGATGCTTTCTGCTCCCCTGCCAGCAAACTCCCAATTTCTGAAAGGTTGGGGATGTCCATGTACATAAACACAAAATCTAATGCATAAATTTTAGACTGCAATTTGCTTTTTAGATGCCTCCAAGATGAAGCAAATATACCTCAGACTAATCCATGCTACTATCAAGTTTCCTCAAGAAGCAGAGAGGGCATGAGGCCATATAATTGGACATGCATTCCCAGCCTGAAAACTGATTCTTTTCATTAAAGTGTCTTATGGCACTGTGCTGTTCAAGTGTGACACCCTGAACCACTTTTCCCATTAATACTGACAAGAGATGTGCTGGTCAAACGGCACAGGCTCACCTCTCTGGTCTCCAAATAATAGCTGTCCAACAGGTTACAGCAATATACATACAATATACTTTTCAGAAGACAGCAACGATTTACCAAACTTCTAAGATCCAAATCTCGAGTCGGACATAGCACTTTAAGATCGTAAATAACAACTCCATCTACTCCTAATCTCCAAATCCCAGCTAAATCACTGCTGCTGGAAGGTACTCTTCTTATCCCAACTGCAATTCTGTTATAACTTAAAATCTGTCAGGACGTGGGGGTGCTGTGTAAAGTACGAAGTGGCAGAACGCACGACCATCTCCGTTACTGCTATGTGCTCGCTCAGCTCTGCTAATTAATACCTGCTGAGCGATGTGGAAGCAACACGCTTAGACTTCGGTGACAACAGCTCCCGAGGCGGCGGATGTCCGGGGAGAGCGCAGTTTGAATATTTACAGGTCCGGGACTTTCTGTGGCAAGAAAGCCCCACGACAGCATAAAACTGCAGCAGAGCGGAGCCTCTGAGAGAGGGAGGCTGCCTCCTCACGGAGATTACCCCAACAATCGGCCCCGGCCTGGAGCGGCCCCCATTGCCAGAAGCCGCCCGGCCGCCCCGCGCAGGTCCATGCCACCGCATCACAGGCCCGCGGGCTGCCGGAAGATCGGCTGCTTCCGCGCCGCGCTCCCTCCTCTCTCCTTCCCCCCGCCCCTGTGGCCTCGTCGCCCTCGCGGTAGGCGAAGAGCCCCACTCTGGCCCGGTCCTCACCCGCTCTCTCGGATGGCCCCAACCGCTCCGCGGACCACAGGGCCGCCTGGCTCTTCTGTCGCCCTCACCGCACCCGGAACGAAAATGTCGGGCTTTGCTGCCGCGGGGAGGCACGGGCCGGAAGAGCGTCCCCGGGAGAGCACTTTTCGGAGGGGAACGGTGGCCAAGGCTGCTGGGAGGGCGTGCCTCGGCCCCGAGGCAGCACGTGCTGCCTGCGGACCCTGAGGGCTGCGCGCTACAGCCTGACAGACGGAGGAACAGGCAGATAGACTGACAGTGACTGACAGGCGGCAGCCTGACAGACGGAGGGACAGGCGGATAGACTGACAGTGACTGACTGGCAGGCTGTGGCTGACAGACCAGCAGCGCAGAGGGCTGAGGGTCTTCCCTGGTCGGGTGCCCCCCTCCCCACACACCCCACTGTAGCTGGAGCTTCCCCAGTGGAGAGGGATGGCTTGGAGAGGCCCAGGCAATGTGTAGCACCTAACCTTGGGTCTTGCTTCTATTTGAGGGCCTACTGCCTTGACCTCTCTTTTCCATGTTGTATGTCACAAGAGCCTAAACAGGAACCATGACGTGTTACCTGAAGGGAGAAACCTGGCCTTTCCCAACAGGTTCCATTCCAGGTCTCTTGGCCATGTGAAAGATCCCAAGCCTTCACTCCCTGGGGCGCTTCCTCCTCCATGGGAGGTGCTGCTGCCTGGTGGGTTCTGTTCGCCTAACAGAAGTATCTGGAAACCACTGCCAGGGAAGGTTGAAGGTTTTGCTAAAAGCTCCAGAAAACCCTAAATAAGTTAGATTTTTTTACCTGGATTCCCCTCCATCACTTACCAGTATACTCCTGCATACTTAGGATTGATGCCAAGGGCTGGAAGAATTGTGTTGGTCTATTTCTTTTTGTTATGCATCTCCCTCTCTCCAAGTAGGACATGCGATCTTTTCTGTGGAATGCCTTGGCCCGGTTCAGGGTGCTACTCTACAGTAGCATTTAGCCGATGTTCAGTGTTCAGAAACTGCATTTTTTTGGTTGAAGTGACTAAACTAAGCTGCAATTTTGGTACAGAGAATATTTCTTCCAACTCAGTGAAATGAAGTCTGTGATATATTAGTTGTAATAGCCTGAGGGGAAAAAGTTGACATTGTAGGCAGATTTTATGCCAAACTTTGATCTCAGTTACACCCCAAAAACCTCACTGACTTCAGTGGTATTAGATTTAGTGTCAGAGGATTTCTACCAGTATTCTGTTGTTACTTGTGTTTTGACCTGATCCCTTTTTTCATGCTAGCAGTCATGTAACACATTGCAGTACTAGGAGAAGGCCACATGTCACTATCCGTATTTTTTTGTTTCCTTGTGACAACAGGGCTTGATGTGCAGTATGTTTTTATGTCAAAATAACAAAATGTTTATTGCCACAAAGAAAACTTTCAATGATAGTTTCTAAAATTTGTCCTGTCCAAACTGAATTATAGTAGATTTTACTAAGTGTACTTTGTGTGATTTATTTGGGTGCTTAATCTAGCACTGGGTGCTTAGTTTAGCATGAAAAGGGGAATAACTAATTTTTGTTTTTCATGAGCTTTCTTTTCTTTGTATTGATAAAATTGCTAGGGAAATCTTTGCCTTTGTATTTTATTAGTGAATTTAATATAGTGTGATTAGTAGTGATTTGTCAGAATTACATTCTCTCTGGAGGAAACAGAACGTTCATTTTGACCTGCTTATGCTACCTACAGGTATTGATTCACTCAAAGCCTTTTAACTACAGAGATGTCAGAAAAATTACTCTTTTGCTTCAAAACAGAAACAAATTAACAAAAAAATGTTTGATATTTTGATAGGCAGAACTTTCATTATAGATTTTTTTTTTCCATGAAAAGGTGTGTTTTTAAGAGGAGCAATTTGAAATAAAAATTGAAATGTTTTAGTTTGGGCTAATGTCAAAACAGTAGTAATATGTTTTGATTGTCTAATTGGTTTTACTCACTTTTTTACTCAAAAATTACTGTATTAATATTTTACATTTACTTTTTTAAAAAAGAAATTATTTGACTTGCTGTCCTGGACAGGATATACCATTGTCTTTCAGCTAACTAGTGGGTTTAAAACTACATTTATTTCTCTGTAATTATACTTACCAAGTTATTTCAGACAGTGACCAACTGGATGATTAACTTCAAATCACTACTGTTGGTTTAAAAAATTTGCTCAAATATTTAAACTGATAGTTTTAATTCTTTGCTAGATCAAGGAACAGCTTGCAAGGTGATTGTTAACACGTGTTCCTTCTGAGAACTGAAATTGCACATCATTTTATTCATCTCTGTAGAAACATAATAACCCTTTTCCTCCCTTATCTCCTTTCTCTAACTAAAACCTTACAGTATTTTTAATTACTTTGCGTATGCTGTAATGGGCCTCCCTGGCCCGTTTCTGTCTCTTGGTGTTTTGAAATGATGCTAATCATATCTTAATGCGACACATAGGAGAAGAGAAAATCACAGTCTATGTTAACAGTATTATCAGTGATACATAGAAGGTATATGTGTATGCATTTATATTGGTATAATAATTATTTATATAGAATAAAGTTCACAGTTTTATTAATTCAGTCTTTACATTTGATTAATTTTCCACAATAACTATTTTAACTACATGTTGACTGCCAAATTCTGTCTCTCTTGAAGAACCTTATTCTTTTGTGGTAAGTTAGAAAAAGCTCATTCTTTCAGTGGTGTGTGTAAATGCTGTGTGAACATGTTCCACTGAATACCAGTCCACTCTCAGATATGGAGAGGAGAATAAATACAAGATCACTGAACTAGAGAAACATGCTGAAAAAAGTATTTTCATTACAGTGTGAATCAGAAGATGTAGAGGAAGGTTGTACTGCTTTTGAACAGAGTAACTGACAGGCTCAGATAAATTTTTTTTTTTTTTTTTAAAGCTTCTTCTCAGTTTGCTAGTGTGAAGTGTCAAGTTTATAATGTTAAATATTCTAATAAGCTAAAGTCCCAGTTCTGCCTGTGTTTTACTGATTAACCTCAACTGCATCAAGTGTAGACCTAAAACTGCCTTTTCACATAACTTTGAAGTGCATCATATGAAAAATTATCATCATATGAAAAATTAATTTAGTTAACAGTTTATGCCATCAAGCTTAAAAGAAATCTTTAGATCAAATTGACTGCTTATTTTACTTTGCTTACTTTGTGTGATGGTGCTGGGTTTTATAAAAGGTATGAGTTTGGAATATTTAGATTAAGAACATAAATCAAAAATGCGTGAATTCCATTACCTCAGGTGATCACTGTGGTCTTTATTAAGAAGAGAAGGAAAATATTCATATGGCAGGAGACTGCAACTATGTACTCTGGCTTTGATTCAGTTCAGCACTTAGACTGTCTTAATTGTTGGCTGATAGACTTAACATATGCTTCAAATAATGCATGTTCTTAAGTGCTGTTTTGAATCATTAACTACTGTGATGTATATATAAAAAAATCTGTTGATACATTTGGAAGAGCAACATGTTCTTTTGGTCATATAGTGTGTAACTAGTAAAATTTGGAGATAAAATTGAAAGGTGGTTTTTTAAAACCATCTTGGTTTTCATTAAATATAATGGCCAGTTCAATATTAACAAATAATATTTAATTCTGCATCCCAGTGTTAGCCCTGAGAGACTTGTTCAAAGCAACTTTTTGAGGAGTGAACTGTTGTACCAGGACTCCCAGGTCCTCCTCTGCAGAGCTACTTTCTAGCAGGTCAGCCCCTAACCTGTACTGGTGCAAAGGGTTATTCCTGCACAGATGCAGGACTCTACACTTGCCTGTTTTGAACTTCATGCGGTTCACTTCTGCCCAACTCCCCAGCCTTTCCAGGCCTTGGTGAATTGCATCACAGCCTGACAGGGTGTCAGCCACTCTTCCTGTTAATAATCACAATGAAATCTTAATTCATGTTGTTGGTATATAAATATGGATAAGTAGCTTAAAACGCTAGCCTGGAAAGGAGACAAAAAAAAAAAAATCTGAGCTGGCTATGCATGCATTGTTTCTCTAAAAGCAAAATAAAAGTGGATCAGATATTTCAAAATGTTTTTGGCAAAAAATATGTCAGTCAAAGTATGTAGCCTTCTTTAATTGTTAAATTGTACTGTATAGATCGGTTGGGTAGCTACTTAGTAGCCCACAGCTGACTCGATAGAAGCATACTACATTCTAAATGTTTGTGTAGCAAGAGCAGCTGGACTGGACCACCCAGTGTTCAATAATGATAAAGTCTTACTGTGGATAACGAGACATTTCTCAGAACCTGCTTGTGCCTTTAGCATTTTATTATGATAAGTATTAGATCAAGTTTTGGAATTCTTCCTGTGTAAGATAACTGAGGATGAAGCTAGACTGGTGTTTTTCCATCAAATTCAATTAAATATTTTTCTGCATTAAATTACTATCTGATGTCAGTGTTTAAAAGTGTGTATACTTCAGAGTTGGAGTAGATGGGAACTGAAAACCTATCTTAGAGTTGGTGTTGGGATGATACTGAAAAGAAATTATTGTGGTTTTAAAGATATAGGCTCAAATCCAGTCCAGTCATTGCCTCATTCCAGACTGTTCAGAAGTACATCTTTTCACTCTCAAAGTGCTTAGCTATTGCAAAATTAGCTAGCAAGGATATAATCATGCTCAGAGAGATAACTTGTGATGGAACTCATGAATGCAGGTTTCATGTCACTGCTTTCTTTGTGTTACTGTGTAGGAATATTCTGGAAGACTCTTTAGTAAGTGTCTAAATGCAATCAGGAAGGGAGCCTTAAAATTCAAGCTCTAAGTGAAATGATACTAATTCATGGAAAATTCATGGAAAAGCTGCTGAACATAGTAAGGTTTTGTGGGTTTTGGATTTTGTGGGTTTGGTTTTGTGTTTTTTGTGTGTGCGTGGTTGTTTTGTTTTTGTTTAGTTTTTTTGGTTGTGTGGGTTTTTGTTTGTTTTATGTTTTAACAGACTAAGGAGCTCTTTCCCAGTAACTGTTTGTAGATAGTCTTGAAAGTGTCTCTTTGAAAACCAGTTGCTTTGTTTAAATATTCTTAAAGGACTCAGACTGTACCTGTCCAAGAAATTTCTACTGGAAATAGTATTATATTACCATTAAGTATCTGCATGTTTTAACTAACAGATTATGATTTTTAGATTGTACATGTCATTTAATATCCATTCCAAAACTTAAGATTTAGAGCAGATTTCTATCTTTAGTGCTTATTTATTTAGATTTCATGACAATGTGGATTTCATTATCTTGTATGCTGAAACTGATTGACAAATGCAATAGAAATATGTTTTTGAAGTAGATATGAAACACAGAAATATTTGCTCAAAACCTTTCTCTGTGTCAGTCACTATTTGTTGGGCAGAATTTTCTTTTTAGTTACAGACAGAGAAAATTGTATGTAGAAAAAGATCACCCTGAAAAATTTAATTTAGAGCAGGTTTACATACTTCAAAGTTATATATGCACCAAATTCCAAATGGGCCTTTAACTTGGAAGAGCTGGATAAACCCACAGTATACTCTGTAATGTGTAACCACTATAAATAGATAATGAATCAAATTAACTGAAATTTAGTCAGGACAGACAAAAATTCCAAGAAACTGGGAAACCACTGCCATGGTACAGATTCTGTATCTGTATGAATGTTCTGGTGAGGGAGCTGTGCAAAATTCTACTGGAATAAATATTGAAAACCGCTGAATAAAGTAAATTATGTATTGCTGCCAGAATAATTCACAACCTCAACAAAACATATACAAATGTATTAAATTACCAGAATTGGAACAGCCACACAGTAAGGATATTCATTCATGTGAAAAACCAAGCAGAAGCAGAAGGGAGATAGCAAAAAGCATCTTGGTTGGCTTCAAGTATGTGAATGTAACTATTTCAGTTAACAAGCCTGGATCCCAAACCTGAAAGTGACCATGAGCATAAAAATTTGCACAACTGAGACAGAAAATAACATCAATTTTAATTTCAGTGGAGCATATTCATTGGGTGATTTCAAAATTAGCATAAAGTGATTTTCTAAAGTAACATTTTATTTCTCAGGTCTAAAACCAAGGAAATGTGAATGGAAGAAATGGAATCTTGAGAGCCTTAAGGCTGCCACAGTAAATCATACTAGTAAGGATGCTACTGAAGCTAGTGCATCTGTCAGTTCTACAACAGCCAGTAAGTCTTGTAACAATTTTAAAACACATAATACATGTAACTTCAGGCATTTTGGAATCAAACTTAAGTGCATTGCAAAATGTAATTGTCAACATAAATTATTAGAAATATTTTCAGATTGTTTAGCACAGAATCAAGATGGGATAGTGGAAAAAAAATGAATTGTAGGTTTTGCCTGACCCTACGCATACACTCCCAGTATACTGACATTTGATTAAGCTGTAAACAGTATTACAGTGTATTTGAAGAAGCTGCTGACACTCCATCTAGTAAAAGCTGACAGCTTCAATTTGTCAGTTCCTCTAATAGTAATGACAGTTACTTTTTTTCCTACTCCTTCCTCTAGCACCTTGCATTCTAGCCTGTAACTATTACCCCTTTGTCCTCATCTGTCTGATGGATCAGGTCTTGACTTTTTACTCTTTCATACTAGCCTGCTGTTCTTTCTCATGGCCGTTATCTTGACATGTTTTTTTTTCAAGCTTTTTGTGCTGATGTTGCTTCTAGCTTTCTCCCTTTCTGAATGTTACCCAACATTTTGTTTCTTTGAACTAACCAGCTTCTTCTCTCGTCCACCTGTCTGAAATGGATGTTTCTTCTAACAGCTACACCCGGCATTTTATGTTACCAATCTTCTCTTACTCCTTTTCTACCTTCTTCCTATCTCAACCATAACCAAAAAACTCCCCTCCCCCCTTGCTTTCTTTCCATGGGCTCAGATGCTTTTTCTGCATTTAGCTCATTCTCCAGGCACCAAGGTAAGAAAACATCATTTTTGTTGCAAAATAATCCAGAGAAAATACATGGGAGAAAACTCATAAAATTGTATTATATATGTCATAGAATCATAGAATGGTAAGGTTGGAAGGGACCTCAAGGATCATCTAGTTCCAAACCCCTGCCATAGGCAGGGACACCTCCCACTAGTACAGGTTACTCAAGGCCTCATCCAATCTGGCCTTGAACACATCCAGGGAGGGAGCATCCCCAACCTCCCTGGGCAACCTGTTCCAGTGCCTCACCACCCTCACTGTAAAGAACTTCCTCCTAACATCCAGTGTACATGTCCCCTCTGCCAGTTTAAGCCCATTGCCCCTTGTCCTGTCATTGCAGGACCTTGTAAATAATCCTTCCCCAGCCTTCCTGTAGGCCCCCTTCAGATACTGGAAGGCTACTATCAGGTCCCCTCAAAGCCTTCTCTTCTCCGTCATTTAAGGCGGTGGAGTCTCTGATTCTCTGATTTTGCATTTTCTAGTTTCTAATTTGCTATAGGGAAAAAAAAAAAAAGGTCTTTAAGACAAGACATAGAATTATTTGAGAAAATCTTTAGTGATGGAACTTACCTGAATGAGAAAAGATCTCTCTATGCACATTACCAAGGCTCCTCACCCCACTCTGCTAACAGTCATCCCCCTCCTCAACCCCTCCTGTTTTCTTTGATAGCCCTCTAAAATGTTTTCTCTACAGTTATGTTAAATGCTTAGGAAAAGATAGAGGATTGTCTCTTGTATCTGTTAATGCTGTACTCAGAAAAACGTGAATTAGTGAAGTACTACAGACATGTGAGAGGAAGGGAAGTGTTCTGGCATGTACCATGTTTCCCACAAAGCTTTCTCTTGTAATGTAGATGTAAGAGAACTGCGTGGGTTTTTCCCAGTAGAACAGGCTATCTGACCAAAGCAGAGAGTTGCTCTTGGGACCTAGATGAAGGATTTGGTCTCAACAAATGAACACAGATTTGTAGAATCTTTGTATGGATTGCTTTCACACATCTGTTGTGACTTAATTGAATGAAGTATCTTACTGATGTTGTTTCGCCTGTTAGCTTTCCTGAAGAATTTTCCTTTTTTTACTTATTTCTTTTCAAATACAATTTAAAAAAAAAAAAAAAAAAAAAAAAGAAGAAAAGAAGTGGTTTCTTTAATGGTAGAAGTCAGTGTTACTCTCATCGAGTTACAGTCTTGAAAGGAAATTCTTGTTTCAGGATCAATTTTTTTTGTGTGCTGCTCAGTTTGCAGTACGGTTTTTAGAAACAGAAATGTATCCATGTTTTTGAACAGAGGAACATTTGGGTTTAAAAAACAATGTGCTTTTACAAAACCTAAACCAGTGGAAACATTTACATGTTTTTTATAAAAAGCAATGGGTTTGTTTGGGTAATCATATTTCCTTTTGGATCTTGGTCATTATAGTACTTCACTAGTATATGAAAATTACAATAAGGAACTGAGTAGAAAGTGATTTTTTTTCTGTGAAGCAGGTTCAGTGAATCACCTCAGCTGTTGTTTGTAGTAACTGTTCTGAGCTAAGGGAGTCTGTTCTAAAGGCATTATTTTGATATTTCTCTCCAACATATACTAGCTTTGTTTTTTCCTGTGACAATAAAAAGGAAAATCCTTACTACTACAGCTTTTCCTGTTAGTATCCTCTTCAGTGATCTACCTCATTGGTTTAGGCTTGCAGGATGCTTGCAGTTTTATTTAGCAATCACCTGTTCTCTTTTATGACCGCTACAAAGTTAGTTGCTTCTTCAGATCAACTCAACAAGCATATAGTGTCTTACACAAGAATTGAGTGTCCATGGTTTTCACACATTTCCTTTCCTCTAAAAGTCTCATCTGGTGTTCTTGTGGTGTGCAATAATATTACAGCAGTGCATATAGACATAAACAAGCTAACCTCTCAGCCAGTTTGAACACAGATAACAATTGAACTGTGACAGTGAGCTGTCATGTGTAGCAACAGAAGGCACTATGAGTGTAGGCAGAAACAGCTACATATACTCTACTGACCTGTTGCGATTGGACTAGTAATTTAAAGCTTGTATGGTATAAGTCTAATGTTTTAGCAGCATATACCAAATTTGAAGTTCTTTTTCTTGCTTATTGAATAGGACATGGAAAGTGGCTTGCTTAAAGTTAAGTAAGAATTTTGTAGCACAATCCAGTTTCAGAGGCTGGCAGATAAACTGTGAAAGCTCAACAGTCAGTAGTCCATGATTTGATTCTTGTTTGTCAAAACTGGTGCTGTCCAAGGTAATAGTAAATTGTATTTATATTTAGACAGCCTGTAGTAGTTGTGAAGGGAGTTGGTCCTGAATTCCAATTAAAATTATACCACATAACATTATTATAAGATGTTTCTTTTAGTAATGAAGATATGACTGAATTAGTTGGAAGAATAGGGGGAGTGATTCTTTCCCTCTGCTTGGCGCCGGTTACAGCACACGTGGACTACTGTGTTCAGCTCCAGGCTCTAGTACAAAAGAGACATAGACATGCTGGAAAAATTTCAATGAAGGGCCACAAAGATGATTTAGGGACTGGTGCATCTCTTCTGTGGGAAAAGGCTGAGAGACCTGTGACTGATTAATCTGGGGAAGGCTCAGAAAGGGTCATATCAATGTATGTAAATAACTGAGGGGAGAATGCAAAGAGAACTGAGCCATGTTTATTCCAGTGGTGCTCAGCGACAGGACAAGAGGCAATGGGCACCAACTGAAAGGAGATTCTATCTGAACATCAGAAAACACTTTTTTATTGTGAGCACTGGCACAGGTTGCACAGGGGGATCATAGACTCCCTCTCCTTGGAGATGTTAAAAAAAAATATCTGGACACAGTCTTGGGCAAATGTCTCCAGGTGGCCCTGTCTGAGCAGAGAGGTAAGACTAGATGACCTGCAGAGTTCCCTTCCAACACTGACCATTCTGTAATTCGTGAAAAACATGAGACAGAGATTCTTTTAGATAGAGGTGGAACAATGAAGCATATTTGGTTGAGGTTCATCCCTTCAGGTAGAGTGATATAGGCTAGAAGCAGTGCATTTGCTACTTTATGAAACAAAAAATGTCTAATTAAGACATTACGTAAGGATTTCCGTGACTTGTTCAGTTAACATCACACTGTAGATATGTCAGTCCATTGTTGGCACATGGCCAGAAAACAGATGTACAAACCAAGTATTAGCTGGGTAGTAAGAGCAGCAGATAGCTACTTTCCTCATGTAGTTGAGCACGTTATGTCTGCTTCTTATGAAATCTGTTGAACTTGGCAACTGAGTTAACATGACACCTTCAAGTTCTCACTAGGTGCCAATATGTGCCTTTTAGCTACCTGCTATCCTTTGAAGTCTGTACTTCACTGGAGAATGATCAGTGTTCAGATCTTTAACAGTCTTCACTAAGACACTAATTTAGAAATTATTTAAAAGTAATTCTGAAAACACTGTAACCTTTAGGTGAGCATAGTATGCATCTTCATTCTATTTATTTTGCTTTTCTGGTTAGCACTGAAGGAAAATAGATTTTTCTCACAAGGAAGTAATTTCCTTTGTTAAAAGTCACTCTTTTCAAGTGCCAGACTTCTAAATAAAAGAGGTTTCTTAATGAAACAACTGTTCTTGGTAAGCTAGGATCTGTCTTCCCAACAGAATTGAAGAAAATCTCCCTTTTTAAGTCTGGAATGTAAGCAGTTAAATTTCAGTGTCTGGAATGCTTGGGATTTACAAGCTAGCTTTCTTCAGCCAGGTATTTTGGAGTTATTTACAGAGCTCGAGTTTTAGCACTTGTTGGTTTTAATACTATGTGAATTTTATTTTGCTTTTCCAAATGTTTATAATTTTATAATTAAATTCTGGAGGTGTATTTTACAAAAGGCTATTAATTTAAATGTATGGTGTTAAAAAAGCCTTTGTATAAATTTCACTGTCTGCATAGCATTAAAGTTAATATCCTCATGCAAATCCTTGAATATTTTCCCATCAAATTTGCTGCTTTAAAGACAGTCCTAATCTTCAGAAGTATTCTGCTAACAGCATGGAGAAGTTAGGGTTTTATTCCTGCCAACAAGTTCACTTTTTCTCCTGCTTTAAGTAACCGTGATTTAAATAACTGTCAACTTTTAAAATATATCCAATTATGTAAACAATTGTTTTTTTTTTTTTTCTTAAATGCTAATTTCAAAAGTATAAAATATGGTATTAATTTTAAGTACGGATCTCAATTCTGATGGTGATTGTTTCCTGAATTTGGGAAAAATCATCTAACCTGTCGCTTTGATTTTCTACTTATGTTAAATGTTATGAAATTATTATGTTTTTTCAGAAGTTTATATTGAGAATTAGATTGCATAGGCTTATGAAGTATTTGCACTACTCTGATACTGATGGTTGAGTGCAGTGAAATGCTGTTGTTCTCTTACGACTTTATTGATTTAACATTAACTTACATTTGGTTTCAGCTTATTCAAAAAGAACGTACATCTTCAAAAAGTAATTTGAAATGCAGGCAAGTGTGTTTTACTAATTACTCCATTCATTATTTAGTAATCTGATTATTACAGATACTATGCAGAGTAGTGTTTTAGAGTACTTGCACCAGAACTAAAAATGAGACCATATAGTACCATATCTTATATCCTGAAGGTCATGGAAATTGTCCAATTGTCTTATTTTTTATGTGCTATGGAATGTCTTTACACCATTTTGCATACCTTTAATGATACACAAGTTATTATGGATGAACTATGAGGCAAATATGTGATTATTCACTGAACATAGTAAATGTCCAATTTGAATAGTTATTCAAAGAGGTTAGGACCTGCACTTTAAATGTCTGGTTTAAGAAAAATAACTTTCATAGGACATCATGGACTCGGTTGGTTTGGAAGGGTGCTACAGGTCTCTTGTCTAGTCTCTTGCTCAAAGTAGGGCCCACACCAATTATAGATTCATTTGCTTACGCTTTGTTCCAGCAGGTCTTTAAGACCTTTGAGAATGGAGATTCTGCAGCCTTCTAGAAATTCCATAGATGAGATTAGCTTATTTCTGCGTCATGGAGTATTTATCAGCACTAATACAAAAGATAAGCCAGTAGAACCTTGGTAATTAAATTTAAAGAGCCTGCGTAATGGAGCAGTTTCTGGGAAATGCAAATGGTTATTGAAGGTGGCTAAAGGGAATAGCCATTTAAACCACAGGAGTTATATTTCACTTCTGAACTCAGTCTATTTGCACTTTGTAGTGACTGTGGTAAACAAAGAAAAAAGCTAGATGAAAGCCAGTGCATCTGAAGTGAAAACAAAGAAATTACAACTGAGAGTGGCTTTTATAGCCCACTTTGTTTGGGTTTTCTTGAACCTTTAGTACTCAAAAGGTTAGTAATGAGTCATATCCAGACAGGTATATCTGTTTCTTCTCATGCAAACATGTTTTCCTCCCACATGGTATATTACATGATTGATGTTAAGACTGGGTTGTGATGTAAGTGATATAAAAGGCTCTTGTGATATCTGTTTGAATAATACCTGCTAAAGTGTGATAGAGGTTTTTTTTTGTTTGTTTTTTTAAATCGTTTTAATAGTTTGCTACTGTAGATCATGACTATACATTTTCTAGTTGTTGTTCTCTGATTTAGCACTGAACTGGTTTATTTTGACACAGCTGAAATTATCTTTTGGAAGTTAAAGATACATTGAAATTTGCTCAACTGAGTTGATCTGGTCTTGCATTTCTATGGTATTTTCCATTATGTCCTGGAATAGAACAACCCAGGATGTGTCCTGACCTTGAAGTCTGTTTGCCTGTTAAAATGCTGGAAGCATCAATTAACCTATTTTAGATCTAGAAATTTTTCCTAGTGTGTTAATGTAGGTGATGAGTGTGAACTTTTTTCACATAATTACAGAAAGTAGTGCAGACAATTATCAGCAAAGAAAGTTACAGTACACTCTTTACTGAACAAGTAATAGATAAAATAGCAAAAACACAATAAAGGTTTACTGATGTATTGACAAAATTTTCAGCAATGTTTCAGCATTGTTTGATATTAACAAATAAAAAAAATAATAAATTATTTCCAAATCATAGTATTTGTTAAACAAGTATTGTTTTTAAAAAGCAATATTTGTTAGAGAGAATTGTCATTTTCTGTGAGTGCTATTATAATGGAGTAAGTGTCTTGTATAGGAAAAAATGGTTGACTAGACATTTGTAGTGAAAAGCAGTGCATTTAGGACCATTAGTGATATTATAATCTGACTTTATCCCAGTCATCTAGAAGGTGATTTAGCTAACTTTTTGGTGATGTTTATTTAAGTACATATGTAACAATACCAAGAAAACTTGCATGCAAACCAAACTGAATGAAATGATACAATGCATCAGTCATGTAGCTATGGCTGAATACCTTAATAGCTATAAAATTAATACCTCTTTTCTTCACTAGATCACATTGATTTTAGTTGGTGTTTCAAATTAGTCATATAGGCTTTTATATGTTTTTAGGTCTGTCAGTATATTTTCCACCTACTCTACTAATATGACAATTAGTTCCAGCATCTCCTGGAACTTAACTGTCTTTTACCTGGTTTAACTCTGAGCATAGTAGTAATTCAATTAGCAGGAGTATGTGGCAAAGATGTTTTACATTTTTGCATTGTTTCTTTTGAGATGTCCATTGTGTGATTTGCTGGAGGCTGTCATTTTTGTCTGCCATCCAATGTATGTTGGCAAGAGGGTTGTGTACTAGTCTTTGTGTCTGGTCACAGAAAAAAATTCATGCATCTCAGCCAGACCATTTTGTTATTCCTTTCCAATTAAAAGCATATGAAACAGATGCAGCTTAATAAGTTGTTGTTTGGTTGTTTTTTTTTTTTTTATAAATAACATTTAAATAACTTAGAACAATAAAGTTCAAATACAACTTAAAATAAAGTTTAATGCTGTAACAACAGAAGAAGCATGTATAAGGATGGAGAAACAATATTGAAAGCTGTATACCCTAACAGGAATTATACAAAAGATAGGATATGTTACATAAAAAAAACCCCTTAATATATCTGAATTTTGCTTCATCGTTATATAAAATGTTGATTTGTGAAAAGTGAGATGAAGTACATTATTTATTCCTATTCTTATTTTACATACACTATCTGAAACATCTTTTAGAGCAGCATTAGGTATTTGTTTCATTAATAGATAGGAACATTTTGTTGTAGAGTAAACTTAACTTTTCCAAACTAACTCTTTTATCTGAATACAACAATAAACATTTACAAGATTATATATTTTTTTTCTGATCATATAGTTTATGTATAGGATATCAGTTTCTCGGGGGGAAGTATTTAAAATACTGCTCAGCCTCCACATTGACTTGATAATCTGACAACTCATTCCAGCAGCCTTATAGTCTGACATATTTTACACAACATTATTATCTGCTTATAATTATTATAGCAGCCATATTTAAGAAGCAGATAAGTGTTTTTTTTTAAATAAAATATTATCAGATAATCAAGTAATGACTTATTCTTCAGGGTAAATTAATTTAAGAAACTACCCAGTTACAATGACTAAGATAATGATTGTACAACTCTTTAGAATTTTTTACAACTTTTAGTTAGTAAATCTGGTTTTGTGTATATTTTCAAATCTTTTTTCATGTAGTCTCTTAAAAATAAAGATAAATGCGCAAGTCCAGCTTGTTCAGTTTCTCAGTAGTATTCCAGCCTCTCTTGATATCTTGTGAAATATTCTTCTTTATAATAATCTTCCTGCTGGAACTAGTTCTTTATAGATCACTTGTGATTAGGATATTGCCAGAGGAAGAAAGTGGGATGCTCTATGTTCTTTCTTTGTTTTTTTACCTTTCATGGGGACCCCTTTGTGGTTTAATGTAATAAACATCTCCTTTCCTTTGTGCGTCCATTTTGCAGAAGCATATGTATTATAATGGTTTTCTTCAATCAGTTCTATGAAGTTGCAGTCTTCATTGCATACCTTCTGTTAAGAGTAAATAATAAAATTGAATAAAATAAATGGTTTTTTTTGATACTTGGACTGTGGAACATGGGAAAAGAATATGCATTATAAACCCCACACATTAGTAATATTTTTCTTAAATAGATCTGACTTCTGAAATCTGAGCATTGAATATTTTAGCTTTACCTATTCTCCCTTAGTATTACACATTTAAAAACTTTATGTAAGCTCTAATCACTGATTTTATCAGTGGACATAGAAGTCTAGTATGGGATGTATAGAATAAGTGCAGTGTATATTTTACTTAGTTTGTGTAAAATAGACTCCTATAAGGAAGCTATCTCTGAAAATACTTATCTTTAAGATTGTACATGATGATTGTAGACACAAGAAGTTTGTATCAGTTCATTTTCATAGAACCTTCCTGACTAACACTGATGGGATTTAGGTTTCTCAGGCAGTACCTGATGTGCACCTTTTTATTGGATGTGCAAGTGATTCATCATGTGAGCGAGTTCCTCTCTCTAAGGTGTGTGACACAAGTTCTTTAAGCAGTAAGACAGCATACTTCTTCTGGAGGCTGTGCCTCAGTAATTCTTCTGGTCATTTCAGAAATTATACACACAAGAGAAGTTTGCATCCATACCTTTCCATAGAGTCTTCCTGACTTGTTCATTGCCAGGAAGTATTCACTTTCCACTCCTTTGATTGCCACTATTCCAACTGCCACTGTTCTAATTTCTAGGATACCTGCAAAAAGATATGTAGTAAAGGTTGTAAAATGGTTGGGTTGTTCTTCAGTCAACTTAGAAGGTTTAGTTGCACTAATATGCTGTGGTACTTATTACAGTTCTTAAAAAACACAAAATAGGCATTTTGGCGTGAAGAAAGGGCTGGACTTAAAAAACCCTCTTATGTGATCGTTTCTGCACACAGCCACTTAAAAATTTTGTGCTGCTAGATTTTAAGTGTACACTGGAGTTGTGATGTTGGTATAAGTAATTCTATTTTCAAAGAATTGGTGTATCTTAGAATTTGCCAGGGTCATGCTTTCATTTAGAAGAATTATGTACACAGACATCAAGGTTCACAGAATCTGTGTAAAGCCTTTATTTTGAAGACTGGTGTAGCAGTGTCAGCTCCTTGAAAGAGTGTAAACCTTAGAACTTGTGAGTGATGGAAAACAGACCTCAGTGTCTTACATAAGATAAAGTATTTGCTTGACCTTTGTATGCTTTTATGACTGATCAGAGTTGTAAAGATATGTGTATTTGAAAACAATTAAAATCTTCTGTGAGAACTACTTTCTTCAAAACCAGAAAACATTTAGAGTTGTTTTGTAAAATTTACTTTATTTTCATATCACTGATGGATATCTGCAATGGCTTTCTGTAGCCTCTATGTTACATTTAGGTTACCTGCAACATAAAAAAATACTCTTAATTAAAAAAAAAAAACCACCTAAAACAACCTAGCAAAGTTAGGAAGACGTTGCAGGTTATTAAGGAACACCATGTTGGTTTTAAGTTTAAATAGTGTTTTTGTTATAAGCGATCGGTTAGAGTTATGCTTCTGAGTTTTGAGTATTTTTCTTCCACATTGCAGTCGCGTCTGTCCTGTGCATTGTTCTCCACAATGGGGTCTTTCAAAGCCAGACAACTCTAGGTAAATTCCAATAGCTAAGCATGGGCGAGATGAGAGAGAGGCCTATGTTAGATTGTCACTAAAAGGTGACTGACCTTTGTCTTAACAAAAATTTTTCTTGTTTTCTCATTCAAGTTTGTAATGACTCTTCACAACCACCACACGTGATAATAATTTTCCTTTTTAATTTTTTTTTTTTTTAAGGAAGTCATTAAATATCTAGGAGATTTATTTTTCCATATCCTTTAAAAAAATATTCACATGTCCTCTCTTTCCTTACTGTTCTGTTTTTCTTTCTTCCTTGGTATTTAATACTGATCTATCAGTCCTAGACTGTACCGATTACTTTTTTCTTCCTATTTTCCCTACTAGTAGATCAGTTCTCTTTGTGTGTGCCCTGCTGCACTTTCATCACTGAACCCTTCTGTACTTATCTGTAATGCTAAGTCAAATTTAAGGAAAGCTTTAAAAATTCTCTGACAAGTTCTGCTCTGCTGCAGGCCTAGCAACAATGCTTACAAAGGATAATTTCTAACAGGAACTTACAAAAATTGTATTAACTTTCATTTAAATTTCACTTTAGAAAAACCACAGTGAGGCTGAGAAACAGATGAGCACCTGCATCTAGCCAAACAAAGAGCAAAACAGTGGAAGGGATCTCTGGGTCATCCAGTCCAGTGCTCTGCTAGCCTGGGAATTGCATCAGATAATTCTCTTTTCATAAACTTTGCCAATAGTAAATTGAAGTTGTTGTTTCTTTGCCCCTAGTGTTTCCGCTGAAGGCTGTTCCAGAATTTGATTTATTTTAATGGCTAGAGACTTTATAGTATAATTTGCAATCTGCATTTTTTTCAGTGACAGCTTATATCCATTTGTTCTTCTGCCTGTACTGGACATTAACTTTTAACAAAACTTAAATATCTATGTATGAGTTTCCTATTTATACAGAATTTTAAAAATGAAAGATCCCAGAATTATTTTTTAAAAGAAGTCATGATAACAGGAATTGAGATTTCCTTGAGCAAGCTGACGTTGGCTGAAATTACACTAGTAAGAAATACTACTACTTTTTAAAAGGAAATGCCAGAACTTTGGTCCAAGGCAATATTATTAGTAGATGTTTATTTTTTAGCTTGGGTTGTTTGTTGTTGGGTTTTGTTTGTTGGTTTTTTTCTGAAGGAGATGGTGACATTCATACTAACTTGTAGGACTTATTTTGATTTTGGGTAATTGTTTCTCTACTTTATTCTCAGAGGAGATGTAAATGTCTTTTATGTGGAAACTACACTGTCCTTACAGAATGCAATATAGGATAAAAATCAGGGAAATAAAAATATTTTCTAAGCCTCCCATACAGCAAATCTGAATGGCAAAACAAATTACATCTCTCAAAGTTATATTTTGCTTATTGTGTACCCTCAGAATTAGAGCTAGCGCTCACATAAGTAATGTTTGGCACCCTGACTGTGAGGCAATATGAAATCCAAAGAATGCCTTAGGTCCTTTCAATGGCATTTTAAGGATCCTCTGTGCACCTCTGTAAAGTTTAGTGAGGCAACTCTACATAAACTCTCCAATAACTATGTCACGTTAAAAATACTGTAATATCAGAGAAATAATAATAATAATAATAATAATAATAATAATAATAATAATAATAATAATAATAATAATAATAATAATAATAATGATGATAATAAATAAAGAACCCAAACCACAACCAAGCACAAAGAGTTCAGTGGAAATAGAGCACATTCATTCTTGATTCTTTGCTCAGATCATGTCTCTATCAGAATTAAATAGCCTATCATAAACTGCACGTGCTTGGTTTTTTGTGTTCTCGGTTCTACATCATGTCTCATCTCTTCTTACGTATCTTAACATCTCCCTGAAGGATAAACAAAGCATGAATTCTTCCCTTTTCGGCAAACCATTGATGTGATTTAGGTTTCTGAAGCAGCACTTCACATGAGCCTTTTGTATTTGATGTTCTAGTGATTCATCACTTGAGTTTCTCTGTTTTAAAGCATAGGACACAAGTTCCTTAAGCAGTAAGACAGCATACTTATAACTCCCTTCTCCTCTTCTGGAGGTTGTGCCTCAGTAATTCTTACGGTCACTTCAGAAGCGTAGTATTGCTGAAATTCAGTGCATATTTTTTTTCTTTAAATAAATGAATTATATGGGAAACTGAAACATTATTATCAGTGAGCTGTGAAAAGTGAAACTTCACTGTGTAGTTAAAGCTGTGATTCCCAATTTTACCTGAGAATTTTGTTTATGATCTTTCAGTATATAATCTTTTGTATGGAACTCACTTGTTTTGTTAGTTACAAAATGTATGTGCATACATGAACTTAAAATATCTTCCTTTATGACCAGACACTGTGGAAAAAGACTATTAAGGTTGAGAAGTCATATGCCAAGAGTTTATTAGTTTATTAGCATCAGCATTGAAGTTGTACCGCATGCTTAAATTTAGTATCCACTACCAGAGGTCACTTACAGGTCGTGACTAATGATTTTTGAGTAATATTCAATTTAATACAGACAGAGATTTCAGTACTTTTAACTATTTTTCAAGGTGCTTCTTACCATGTAAGATTTATAAGGTGACTAACATTTTCCTGCACAGTTATTATGTGCTGCATAATTGTCAAAGCACAAGTTCTTTGATGAACTAGCTAATGGAATTTTAAACACCTATAAACAATATTCTCTCACTGTGAAAACATCTAAACTACTTTTCTATTTGTTTAATACTCATCTTGATATATAAACACAAGATGAAGATAAGGAAAATCACTGTCTCTTTCAATTGTATAACTTACATTTAAATATTGAATTATTTTTTTTATATTATAACATAATAAAAGCACCAAAGCAGGAGATTCCTAAAGGATATGCCAAAGAGCAAAATAAGTAATCCATGAAGTAGAGAAAACTAGTTGTGTTTTCCCCTCCTTTTTTCATTTCTTTTCAGTCTCTCTGTTAAGTCAAAATGTCACTTTAATTTACACTATGTGACATTATAGTCATATTGGTCTGTCTTTATATGTATTCCTGGTACTCGGTAACTAAGAGAAATTACATAATGGTAAATGGACTCTAAGATTTGTGGCAGATAGAAACCTAATCCATTAGCAGGTGTCAAGAGGTAATAAAATTGTCCAACCAGCATTTTGACCAACTGCAGATATTTCCTGTGTCTTCTGCAGTTTGTGTAGTCTGCTACCTGGCAATTCTTGCCAGCAAGATATTGGACTAAATTAAATTTGAATCTGAGTTGATATGGTTATCCTTATGTTCTTAGTGCACATGGTTTGTTATACAGTTGTGACTTTTACATTTACCCAAGTCTATGAATGTGATCTTTTTAGTTAGTTGGTTGTTTGGGAGTTTTTCACTTCTCTTTTGTTTAGAAATTCTGCATCATTGCAATGTCTGCTAGTAAAACTAGCCAGAAACAATGTTTGCTGTACTGTAAAGTAACCCAATAATCTAATTTTTCTATAAAAGCAGGGAAAAAATAGTTTCTGAGTAATTGCTGATATTAGAATCAATACCAAAACAGTAATATGTTAATAAAAGGCTAGGTTTAGAAGAACTAAAAAAAACCCCAAACCCCACAACTGAGTTAAGCAAAACTAATCAAAGTTAGACAGTCTTTTCCAGCATACCTTTTTTTTAACTGTCTTTAAGACATGAACCGAATTAAAATGTATTCATTTAATTCCTTCTTGCCTTTGAACCTAAGTATAGCTGAACTTCAGTGTTCATGCTTATTCTTGTTAGCTGATTCATAGGAAGAAGATAAATCCCTATATCCATAGAAAAATGTCCATAGAAGTAAACCTGCTATGTTGTGTTATGTTTGTAGGCTATTTTATACATAAAGGCAAAAATTATATTCTTATTAAAATGAATTTTAATTTTTCACCTAAGGCAGTAGAACCAGGACTTCATCCCAGATACTTTAAAGAAATTATAAAGGACTAAAATGTGCTGTCAGAAATTCTACTAAGAAAAACCTCTTCTCAATCTAACAGCATTGCTTGTCATATCAAGAAGTCTTTCTTCTGAAGTGAGGCGTTCTCTGTTCTTAACAAATAAACTATAAACTTCAACAAGGTGTTAAATATCCTTAGTTTAAAAGTGAAAACTTGAACTGTGTTTTTCAGAAGTTTAAGAGAAGACTTGAATATACCACAAAGTATCTGAGAAAGAAACCTGAGTAAGTCCAGAAAAAGAGAAAAAAAACCCAAGAAGCAAAAACGCCACCAATAAAAACAGACTGAAAATGGGCATAGAAAATTGAAAACAAGTAGTTTCTATAAAATCAGCATGAAATTCCAAACAATTTTATATCGTCAGTGTATCAAATGCAGCTTAAAATTCCTAGAGTGAATGAAAGTTTCCTACAGAGCTGGAATTCCATCCTATACACGTACAAGACACTCAGCTGAGATGGGTTTTGGTTCTTTTTAGAAGATATCTGGCTGCTGGCAGCACTCTTTTTAACCATTGGTGCAAATTGAAAAACAGGTAGTTGATATAAAATCCAGTAAAACAAACAAACAACAAAGAAAAAACAATATTTTAGGCTTACACAACAGTTTTAGTGGGTAAAATATATATCAGGTTTCAGAGACAATAAATGAGATGAGGTTCCTGGCATCGTGGTCTAGAATGACAGTGGCTTAGTACTTTATAAGTAGATTTATGTCTGGACTTAGTCCATTACTTTGGCCTGAAAGACAGGACAGGACTTGAACCTGAGGAAAAAAATCTCATTGATACAAAATTGAGTGTTCTCATGAGAGAGAATTCCTTCCTGAAAAGTGGTATTTGACAATTTTGGTTTTTCGTCACCTGATATTAAGTATCTTTTTCTCAATAGTTTCACATTAACATTTTCATTTTTTTTTCTCCTTTTACAACACAATTATACTGTAGTCTTTAGTTTAACAAATCTTTGCTTTTATTGATGTATATTCAATTTCTAATATAGATGAATATGCAGAGAAATTAGAAAATTCTAATTTCTAATATAACTGAATATGCAGAGTTTCTTTGTGTTTACCTCAGTATCCTGCCTATGGTAAATTAGTTAAAACCTCATGATTGGGTTGTTTTGTCTTTAATCACTTTGCAGCCAAGTGGCTGAAAGAGCAGTTGCAGTTCTTTGATTGCTGTAAGGAAACCACTGAGTGCAGCCCATTACTGAATATCCAGCAGGTGGTAATAACTTGCTCTATGGATATCCGAAAGAACTGAGAGAGCAGAACTACCAAGCAAAATGTCTTTTCACACACTAGAGAACTGCCCCAATATGTCAGGTGATAAGATCTGTTCAGGAAGATTTCAGGTGTTTTCAGTCCCTTATCAGCTGTCTCTTTGCCCAAACATTTCACATGTTACCAATACTCCCTCGTTATCTGGTCACTGCTATTCAAGCTGTTAGTAGAGTTTCTGCAGACGTTAATTCAGAGAGAAGTTTTGGCATCCATTATTTTGCTACCAAGCATTTCATTCCACCATTTTTCTGTTCTGTAAGGTATGTGTACTATGGGGAAATGTCTCAGGGTGTAATGGAAACTGTTAAGACTTATGTAGTCTTCTGGATGCTGGAAAAAAGAGGAGAGGAAGAAAAGATTTGGTTGTTTTTTGTTTTTTTTTTAGGAAAGAAACCAAAAGTCCAGAGGCTAGTTGTTACTTTTTTTTTTTTTTAATAGCTAACTGATAAAATATTCTAAATGCTTTACAATACCAAATATTGTGTAATATTTGCAGCAGTTGATATCTTGTGCTCTCTGTAGAGGAGTGGAAAAAAACATGTTTTTGCTGATTTTTTTTTAAGAGTAGGGAGTCTGACACTGATAGTTAAGCACTTGTGAGGAACATGTTTGTAAAACACCCTTTCCCTATGCAGAGTTGTCTTAAGTATGTGGAACTTCAGTTAGGAAAAGAGTGGAAAGAAGGGACTTGGATGGAGAATAAGTCAAAACAAAACTCTGAATTTCACCAGCTTGTGTTTCTAATTAATTATACTTGGAGCACATATTTATGAATTCAAGTGACCTTTGCAGATGATTCAAGACCAAGAAAATTGCTCTCATTATTGCTTGCAAGACAGCATTTAACAGGGTGTTAAATGTAATTTGTTCTTTTGTTTTGGGATTTAATAAGTTAATGTTTGTGCCTCTGCAAGTGAGAAAATACAAATAATGATGGTCAATCATACAGCTATTTGGAAAAGTTTTGGTGTTAGCAGTGCATGCATGCATGTGGTGAGCCAAATACTTTCACTGGATGGTTTTGCAAGTCACTAGTTCCAGGAAACATTACTCTTCTCTATGTCTTTTGAAATAACAGTGTGTATGTTGTGAGGTATTTGTTTGTGCTTATGTTATTTTGAGTCTTACTAGTATTGTTTTTAATGGATGCATCTTAAACTTTGTTTTTGGGTAGGGCAATTTGTATGCTCATTCTCTTTTAAATATAAAATCTAATGGTAAAAAAAGCCCTGTCAAAAAAGTATTAATAGAAGAGATAGCTTAGTATCTTTTTTTACCCTTCTTATTACGTTACAATTGATAGAAAGTCAAATTTCCATTTGTATTTTGTACTTTCTTTAGCAAGGGAGTGAAGGACTTTCATAGGTGGTACCTCATAGAAGTTATGCTCATAAGCTTTGTAAGCAGAAATAGATGTACATGTAATGGTTTTCAAAGCAGACATGAGATTATATCCACCCTAGGAATTTTCTGTTTATGGATGTAATTTAATGATTAATTATGCTAATTGAAAGCAAGCTGACACATAGATTCATGTTGACTTTCTATTTATAGCTGTCATATATTTGCTTCCCATTGTGATAATCAGAATCTGGATTTATGGTATAAGGGTGTGTATAATGTATTGCTATTTGTTAATATGAAAGAACAAAATAGGTTTTTTGTTTAGAGTCTTTGTGACGTGTCCTTGCGTGCATTTGCTGTGCATGTGTAGACAATCCGAAGCACTCTAGATATGAATATGACTGTAAAAATGATCCTGCACATAAACAATGGATCTGTCAAGGATTTACAGTAGAAACATTGAAGCTACTGCTTCAGACATCTGGATATTATGGGCAAATATTCAAAGCACTCAGAGCTCCTGGTTTTTGCTGTGTGTAATTTCCAAGCAGGAAAAGCTGTAGTTGTCTGAGGAAACGTGATTTAGAGCAGAGACGGTCCTAGAGGACTTGGTGCAGCACGTTGTTCAAGGAACAGAATTTGCTTGTAAGATTTAGTCTGTGTGCAAGACCACATTTAATTAAGTAGTTGGTGTTTAATTATATTTTTAATTACCCTTTTAACTGTGCCTTATTTGGCACAAAAAGAGATGACGTAGTGTATATATAAAAAAAAGTTAACTGACTGCTAAACAGAATCATAGAAGTGTGTGTGTGTGGGGGGGGTTGTGTGCAAGTTTCTTTACTTGATGTTAGCTTATCCATAAATTTCCCCAGTGTTTGCCAGTCCTACAAACAGATTAATACAGACATTGCTAGATAGAATGACTTTATAACAAACCATTGTCTTAGAGATAATTATTTACCAGTTGGCAGGTAAGTTGTAAAATTGAGCTTTGTCAGGGTTTCTGAAAGAAACTGCTAATGTTGTAACTCTGTGAAGATAATCTAAAAATACAAAACGAGAACCAAACAGAAGAGATAAGGTGCAACAGAGAATTAAAATGACTGTTTAGAAATGCTATGATTTTACTTGGAAGATCTATATATGTGTACTTGAGGTTATGATTGTTTCCCTTTATGACAGAAAAGGAAGGAGTAAGCCAAGTACCACCCTACATTGTTAAAAGTGTTTACATGGTTTTATGTGCATCATCACATGTAAAATCTGTCCTTTTGAATATGTTTTACTAGTAATCTGGTTGATTCTGTGATACCACATCATAGAAAGAGAGTTTGTTTCAGACTTCCATACTTAGGAAATAAACCTTTCTGTTCACTTAAAACTTAACGTCTTTGATCTGCAGTGGGAAATACTGAAAGCCATAATGCCTTTTCTAACTATTTTTCAAGAGAAATAAATGTTGAGAAATGCCCATCAGTTTGCAATCCTTAGCAAAGCTCCATTGATGACTGTAGTGGGGATTTCAGTGACTATATTGCAATGAATTACTGCTGAAGAGAAGTAGGTGATAATTTTTGGGTATCTTTCTTTAGTGTACAACCTGTTTGGTCTTAGTTTCTTATTAATATTCTGCTAATGTTGGTAAGTTAGGTTTATAATCAAATGCTTCATTCTTAACTGAAAGTGCTAGCATGATAAAATTTGGTCTAGTATATTTTCTTTCTAAATTGCTTCACTCCTCTGTAAGTTTCTTTGGTACACTATCCCTTTGGACCATTGTCTTTCTAATATTTCTCTTGATTTGATCTTCAGAACCAAAAGGGTGTGACATTTTTCAATGAAACAGATTGTAAAACTATGGAACTCTTCAATTTAGAGGTCTAACTTGTGAATTGTGCATTGTAATGACTGAATAACATGCTGCCCCAGGCACTCATTCACTTGTGAATTCCTCATTAAAGTTATTAGAACTCCTCGCTTTACTAATCACTATTGTGCCTTTAGTATAAATATTTTTTTTATACAGCACATAGTAATTTCTCATTTTTGCAGGAAACTTTAAAAAAAAATTGCCTTGAAGCTAAACATATGGTTGTAATGAAAAACTTTTTTTTTTTTTTAAGAATTAATAGTGTCATGTAAAATCCAAGTCTTATTCCTCAGTCTGAGAAAGTACTCTCTAGCTACAGCATTAATGCTTTACTGGTATTAAAAATGGAGAAAAGGTTGGAAGGACTGTTTACAAAATAAAATTTCTTCCAAGCAGTAAGAGAATTAATGATTTCATAGTTTAAGACTAAACTTCTACAAGGAATACTTTGTCTACAGCTTAGATGAAGGATGTTTCTAGTATTTATTTTTTCACTAAAAAAAAAAAATTCCTAGTTTTTGTAGGCATTTAGAATCTAGCTTCAAAAATAAATAAAGGGCATGTAAAGCACTGCTAATCAGTTTCTTAACAGCAAAATGGGATACATTTATTTAGTGGTTCAAAGCTTTCCAAACTTATAGCTTCATTGTTTCTCAGTTCTTCTGTAAATGTATTATTTTTTTTCTTTGGTATTTGTAACTCTACAATTTTGTGTTTTCATCTAGTAAAGAGGTGATGCTCTGGTGTCGTGCCCCAGCACCAGTGCAGATTAAATGTTCTTCTCCTTTTTCTGGGTAGAATCAGTGATCATATGTGGCACGTTAGTTGTATTAATTCTGTGGAAGACTTTTTCTACTTTTTTTTTCTTCTGTGTATTAAAAAAACTCAAATTGCTCATCCGAATTGTGTTCTGAAGAACTTCAATACAAGGTGCATTTCATGTGGTATTATGGCTTATCACCTTTACAAGCTGGCTGCAGGTAGTTGCAAAGATGGCATGGGACTGTGTGCTGGACTTGGTTAGAGCAGGCAAAAAATATGTGAACCTATTTTTTTATGTGTATTATTCTCTCACTTTCAAGGTCTAACTGTTTTGTTCTGCATATTGTACTGTCTCCAGCTGATCCTGTAACAGATTTTCTGGTCCCTGAAGCAGGATTGACAGAAGTAGTGGCGGAGTTGTATTCAGAGGACAGCCTGAATCTAAGAACTTTGTATTTCAAGTGAAATATGTTTTTAATATTGAAGATCTTTATGTATGTAGCTAGGAACTAATTTGTTTAAAATCACTAAGATTCAGAAAGTGGATGCATAAGGGGGGAGGTGGCTACAGTATTCTGGAGCTTGAATATATACTTTGTGGCCTCTGGTGTAAGAGTAAGTAGTTTTAACTGGTTTGGAATTTGAGACAGTAAAATCTTGTTTCACACTAAGAGAACATTTCATTCATAAGCACTGCAAGAGATAACAATCTTTTCCCACTCTAAGTAGTTAGTTAGAATGTAGAGCGAGCACTACCCAACCAAATACATTTTATTAAGTTTCCAAATCAGATCTGCTGCTTGGTGCCAGACATCTAAATGTATCAAATGTAGTGTCTACAAGGGCACAAGCAGGCAGTAATGCCTTTCAAGGTGCACAATGCAAGAAGCTGCTAGGAAAATCATACTAATCTCTTGCTGCACCACCGAGTGGGAATTGATAAAAACCATCTGGCTCGCTCTTTCCACATTCAAAACACTACTGAACGTAAATATATGTAATACAGCCTCTCAAATTGTTCTGATCTGCTGCTGATAAATAATTTAAGTGAACTTTCAAAATCTATATTAGACCAAAGACTGCAGTATAAACTAATAAACGAGGGAGAAAATTACCACCCCCCCCCCCAAAATCAGACTAATGATTAAATGAATTTGAGAAATTTATAATTTTTGTACTTGAGGTTTCCTTTGTCTTGCTCGTCATGTTGATTGAAGTGTGTCCACTAGCCAATTTTTTTTTTTTTAAAAATAACATTTATTTCTTTTTTCTACTTTGGCCTATTGCCATTAACTTGCTTGTAGTTACACACTGGTGTTACTGATCTACAAATTTTGTCTAAGATGAAAGCTCGTCTCTAGGAAATTATCTATGAATTTCCCTGTTCAACGCAGGCAGCTCTTTGAAATGTCTGTCTTTGTTTACATCATCAGATATTTATAAATGTGTTACTGGCATCCAGCTAATATTTAGTTGTCTTCTTGCTTTACAATTCCATGTCGGAACTGAAAAACCACCAGCAGTAATGGATAAAACTGTTCCTCTGATTGAGGAGCAAGTGCTATTACCAGGGCAAATTTACTGTGGGAGCTGTAGCCAAATCTGTCTATTATTTTGTATGTGTGATTTTTTTTTTCTTTATCTGTCTTTTTAAATTCAGATGAATTATTGAGTTTGGTTTTCATTTTGAGTGTGTGGTTGGTGTGTTTTTTGTGGTTTCGTTTGGTGTGTGTGTGTTTGCTTTCAGTTTTGACTTCAAGTGCTTAGGAAATATTTGAGTTTGATGATACAAATATTTGTGCATTCGCTTTTGCCCATGTGCACAGTATCAAAAAGTCAGGATGAAAACCATTGTAACTAGTGTCCTGCAAATACCTGGAGTTCACAGCCTGACTGTGCTTTGCTTTTCTTAAGTGCTACATAGGTACAGAATCCTAGCTTTTTAAGTGGAAGCCAGTAGTACCCTAAAAGTAGAAAGAATGACTCCATAACTTAAAGGCTGCAAACATTCCAGTGTGTTGTGATAGAATAGCATGATATTTTCTTCTGAAGAAAACTTATCAGTCATATCTAAAATGTAAAAAGATAACAGTACTGAACAGTTAACAGGCAACAGAAACAATGACACTATATGAAAAGTTTATTTAAACTTTTTCTATTGACTTGAACCCACTTTTATTAGGTACTGGTTTGTAAACACCCCAGTATCTCATTGCTTTTGTTCCAGTTTTTTATAGGCCCATGTGTGAATAAGTGCAGTTGTTATTTCAGTTAAATTATCATTGTTGAAATATGCTAAAAATATGTGAAGGTGACACAGAAGAGGGGAATCTATGAAGTTAGAAACCTGTCGTTTGCTTCTCTGCTGTACTTTTGCATCATCACAAATAACCCCACCTACAGGCTAGTTTAAAAGGAAGATTTCCACATATATCCAATGCTGCTTAAATACACCTTTAGATATTGAAACATTCGGTATCTTATCAACTGAGGAAACCTGTGACCCTGAACTCCCTAAGGAAGGATGCGAGCTCTACTGTGCCTGTAAATTGCAGCAGTTAGTTTCTTTGGCTGTCAGAGCACACAGGTGCTGTATCACTGTATGGTGGCTGTTATCTGTGATAAGTCTGTTAAAGGATTTAATATCTTCCATTCAGATCCCTCCTGCCAGCCATTTTGTTATATTGACAGAATTCCAAATTTCCATCTGACAATAATCGAACAACCTGTTTGACAGACTACAGTGCAGTGTGCGGACATAAGCATCAGGACATACATTTCTCTTCATTTAGAGACTGCAACATTCGATAACAACTTTAGGCAGGGGCCCTGTGGGAATGCTTCCCTTTTCAATTTCTCTGCTATAATTTGCATAATTCTTACTTTACTTGCATATGTATTGGTGTCAGGAAGTTTTGATGAGCTCTGCAGAAGTGATATATAAGGCATCTGTAGCAGAATACATAGAGCCGTTTAAAACTTGGAAAACAACTGCTCTGTGATTTGGAAACATGCATTTCAGCTAGTGAGCTTAAATAAGGACCTTGTTCAATCAGGGAAGAGTAACATGTTCTCTATAAGGAAGCAGTGTAAAATGGTAGTTATTTCTTCCATCAGTTCATAGAAGCAGAGCACTCGAGTAAAGGGGTTTCTTTAAGTAAGGTTTTAATACTAGATAATGGGTTGGGTACCAGAAGCTGTAGGAGTAAATGAAGAGTTTGCAACACTTAAATTTTTCATTTTGTGGAGGATTTGCGTTGGATCGTATAGTTTTGTGGGACTTCTGTAGGACTTTTTTGATTCTTCATTGTATTTATGACCATTTCTAAACACTAGGATAGTAAAAGAAGTGTTACTGTGTAGTGTTGAACTCGACAGGAAATTCTAGAACTGCCTTGAAGACCATGCAGTTACAGGAGCACAGCTTGGCTGTACCCATAGCAGTGTGTTCTAAAATATATACAAAAACCTTGTTTGTGGTAAAGAACTTGCTATGATTTTTACTCTGACTTAAACATTCATGGCTATTCCTAGTTATTGAAGTGGTGAAGAAACCTTTTCTTTCTTTGAGAAAAAAGTATTTGTGACTTCTGTATTGCAACAAGGAGGTGGAGGAAAAAGTACAGAAGGTGGCTGAGAAAATGGTTGGGGATTACAACGCAAAGCAAAACTAAGTTATTTTTCATGTCTTTAACTTGGTCTTTTTGTGCCACCTTAATTCCTTCATGACTACCAGTGTATTTGCGATTCATATATAATTGCAAGTGTTATAAAGTAGGAAAAAAATACAGTTTCTACTTAGTATAGACATGTGGATCTGTGGTTTTAAGAGATCTTAACTCCCCCACACCCTGTCATTAATATATTTCATGCAGAAATACAGGTTTGTACATATAATTGAAAAGTAATAACTAACTGTTTTTCAATTTGAATATCCTAGACTGTATATATTCTGGTGCATTGTGCTCTTAAGCCTGTATCTTGAGCAGAATAAATAGAGATAACAACATTACTCCTAGATAGATATTATCTGTATAAGTCATTCTGACTTGAAAGTCAGGAAGAGATTAATGGTGGAACAGGAATTTCATTTTTCTTTATGCCCAGCCTGTATTACCAATGTTATGAAACCGTATCTTAAAGTAAAAGCACATGGATTTGTAGAAGCAACAGCTATTTTCTGGCATCCTTTTAACTCCTCCAACCATTGATAGGCATCAGTAACAAAACTCTTACTGATTTCAGTAGAGCCAGGCTTTTACAAATGGCATGTATTTGTGTCTTTCCTAATATGGGTCTTTCAGCTCTTGAGCAAACTTTTCCTAATGAATCACAGGGTTAGATAGCTTTTCCACTAGTCAGTAACTTAACTCCTCCACAGCTGTGCAATATTTTTAACTTTCAACAGCAGATATTTAGACTATTAATGATATTTCTCTATGCTTCATCAGTAAGTCAATATAAATAGAACTGCCATATTTTGGCTGTATGTTGAAAAGAGAACTAATTCTGTACTTCTCAACAATTACTTTCTCATGTGGATTACATGTCTGTGTTGTTGAGAAGCTACCTCAATCAAGTACCATACACACTACAGGAAATACATATATACATGTGTGCGTGCACATGTATATGTATTTTAGATATCAGTGTTAATGAAATCAATACAGCAGAGTCTGACAGGGCTCAGATCAAACTATTTTATACGATGCTGCCTGTGGGGTAAATTGCAGCATATGTGATTGCAGTAGGAAATGTGCCTATAATTCTTTAGGGATCCAATGACAGAAGCTAGTTTGGGATGCAGCTGCCAGAGAACTGTTAGAGGGAAAATGGATAGAAACCATCCCACTGTGGTGGGTCTGGAGCCAGAAAGAGTAAGCTTATGAAATGGGAGCTGTAACTTGCAATTCTACTCTCCTAAGATGAGTTCAGCTGTAACTGGATTGCTGAAGTATTGCCCCCTCTTTCATATAATAAGCTGTGGTCCAAAAGCTTCAAATACTTCAGTGCTGTATACAGGCAGAAATATCCAACATTTTCCTGCATCACCTACAAAGGGGTGATCATTGCATTCTAATTTTGGAATTCACATAGTTAATTGCTTGGGGAGATAAGCATGATCGCTTTCATATGCAATTTGCACAAAACTGGCGTTTACTAAATTTTGTCATATATAGATAAGGATACCCCAAAACAGACAGAAAAGTGTAAACAGCTAATGTTAACTGGGAGAAAGGGAAAAAAGCTTTTTTCAATGGCAGTCATACATTTTAATTTAGGCTTAGCAGGGAGAAAAAAAATAAAAGTAACTTATGGATACAAGATGATCATTTGCAAGTGATTAGGAGAAAGTCAGGAAATGTGGTTTCTATTATTTATTTTGTTTCACACAGTTACATAACAATGGCTACTTGCACATTTTGGAAAATATCATCTGAAGTGAGTTAGAAATTTAAACACATATATATGCTGTGGAGCTTAGTCTCAAGTACCGCTTTTAGAAATGTGACTTGAAATGTCCCTTGAGTACTTGTCAGTAGTTTTAGAAAATTCTTTGGGATATCTACAGATCCTAAATGAAAAGGACACTGTACAAAAGATCCACTCATGTTTACAAATATTTTCTTTCAGAGAAGAGAATGCGGGATTAGTATTGAGTCTATTTTTTGGTAAAGATATGTATTTATTACATTGCAAGTGTTAAAACAGTTCTGAATATTTTTTCCTAATTATTTCTCATAATGATTTATGTAACTTCTATCACTGGGTATAACTCTCATCACATTCTTTTAAATAATCTAGTTGGTTTTGACCTAGGGTGTTCACTGCATTGCTAAATTAAGGGGTTTGTGCCTCATGTTATGAATCACCTGAAAAATCCTTCTTTTGGTTTAGTGCTAGTTTTATGATTTTGGGTGTGAACTGGGTTTGCTTCCAGTGTTCCTTCTGGATGAAAGTGCCATTTCAGAAATTCTCATTAAATCATTCAGAATGCGTACTAGAACAGTATGATTTAAGTAAATTAATTCAGATTCACAACACTGGATTAGTTAGGTTAAAAAAAATTAAGAGAGCATGATTTCCTTGAAAGATGTGGAAACAGTTTCCTAGAAAGATGTGGTAATAGTTGGGCTTTTTTTTTTCTTTAATTTTGTTGCATGATAGTTATGTTCAGTAATATAATCTGAATTTCCCAAGTCACAAAAAGATAGTCAGGAACAAAAGAACTTAGTTGAGAAGCAAAATAATTTTGTAATTAAGTAACCTGAGCACCAGTGTGCTACTTGAACATTCTGATAGAAATCTGTGTATATAGAAATCGGTGTATAATAATTTTAAAGAATTTTTTTTTTTATTAACAGCTGTATTATTTTTGGTACTCAACTTAAGAGGCATTTATAAGGACAAATATAAGTGATGTAGGACTCTTGCCATTCATTTGAGGAGACTCTGCTAGGGCTATTTTCAATTCACTTAATGCTTGCTTTCCTTTGAACTAATAACTATTAACTGCGGACTCCAATACCAATTAATCCAAATAGATGGCTATTACACTATGGCTGTTAGTGAGGTAGGAAAACAAGCCAGACAGTTTATCTTTTGTGTACTTAGTAGGAAAACATCCTTCTTAAGCGCTGAAACAGATGCTCAGACAGATTACTTAGCAGCCTAAAACACAGTGCAAGCGCTGTTAGTGTGGCGTTGTGTGAAAGACTGAGGCTCAAAATGCCTTTAGGGTTGATTACATTATTAAGTGGGAGGAAGGAGGGCGCAGCCAGGTCCTTCTAACTAGCCAGCAGCGAGGAAGGAGGGTTTCTTATGGGGAACAGGCTCAACTTTGTGTTTCCTGTTGTGGTTTTCTCCATGTTTCTTAACCTGCTGAGGCAGGTGCTAGTACTTATTCTCAGAGTGAATGAGTGGTCTTTTGATAAACATAACTGAGATACAAGAAAGCTTGTTTCTTTCTTCCCTCATGTATACAGTGTTTTAAAGTGCTCTAAAGAAGGATTTGTGTGGCATGGAATAAAAGATAGCTTTTTCTTTGTTTCTGGATTTCAGTCTTTGTTAGAAATATTGACCAGGATCCCCATACTCAGAAGAAAACTGAAAAGTTAACTTAGAAGAATGAAACTTATGTTAGTTGGAAGAATGCCTTTTTGTCACCAGTTACTTTGAAAATAGCCTCCTGAAGTATTATCCAATTTCAATTTTAATTAGTGACAACATTTGTAGCCAGAGTACTGTTTAATACTTGTCATGCTTTCAGTTCATGTGTTGCTGGGGATGTGCGTAGTAAATGGCAGAGATCCAGGGTTTTGTACTCTGTTGGTATTGCTAAATACAAGCAACAGTGCTGGGTGGGGAATTTGATTGTCATGAGTCTCACTTTGGGCACAAGTATTTGTCCCTGTGCAAAGGTAGTATTACAGTTTTTGTCGGTAGCTTCTGAAAATGACGTAGCTGTGATGAATTAAGTGCAGTTTCCCCACATAAGCAAAGGACTGCTGCAGGGGAAGATTTTGTGCTGGGCTTTTTCACAGCGTAGATCTGCCTCTTGTTGCTAGGTGGCCCTAACAATCAAGTCTTGTTATTTGAATCATTGTGTGGCAGATTTACATAGCTAGCTCTCTAACTATGAAATGTCAGCACTAAGCACTCAAGATCTGCTTGGATATCTTTGTACCATCTTGCATGCTATGCTCAAGCCCTAAGCTGCATAGACTATTTCAAAGGAAATAAATGAATATGCTAGAATTGTTGGTTTTGCTGCTGGAAGTTGCCCTTCCCAGTCACATGGGTATTGTCTGCACCCTGTAGGATTCAGTTACCCTCTTTATTTTATGTCAGTTTGTCAGGGAGTACATCTCTTGTTTTCACCAGGTCTTTGCTGCAGAAGCTGCACAAGCACTGTCCATTCCCCACTCTGTGCCCTCTTGACTTAGCTAGATCCACATTTTCTTTCAAATCCATCTACCTAGTGGCTAACTGGAGAACCTGAACACTGCAACCTTTAGACTTCATATAGATCACTCAAAGTGCAAATCCATTATCATAATGCAAAGTTGTGCATGTGTCATGCAAGAAGTCAGAACACCTGACAAGCATATAAAACTTCACACTTGCTACTGCACTGCCTACAGCTGTGCATGCAAACAGCCAGCAGAACTATGCCACCAGTTTACCTGAGCAGGGCTGAGACTGAGCATAGATTCAATATTTGATAATGATTGTGGTCGTCTATTCCCCCCTAACATCTTCATGTCCTCAATATATATGTTCATTTACAATAATTTGTGTCTTTAACGATCATAAACTTCTCTGCTTCCCCCCTTAAACAGTTACTTCTGCTTAAAATATTGATATATAAAGGTTATAATAAAAACTCGTTAGTACAGGTTATTAACAAAACCATGCTTTTTGTTTACAAGTGCTCTTTTTTGAAATGCATTCCCTTCTAGTTAGACAAAAATCAAGACTCTAGGGTGTCAAAATGGCCAGGGACAAGTCTGATCAGCTGCTTTTTATAGTCTATAGCACCTCCCAGTGTCTATTAACATGTGTAAAAGAAAACAACTGGCTTACCAGAAAAGGATGTAAAGTAAGCATGTATGCAATAAAACATTGAAGTAATAACACTAGGACAATCCTTAAAAAGAAACCCCACAGTTAATGAGAGTATTCAAAAAGTGTTTTGATTGAAGTGATGGAGACAAGTGACTGCCTGTTGAAGTTACTGTGGTTATAAATGCTATGAAACAGACGTTTTTAGTGGTTCTGTTTATGGTTTTTGCATTAATCTATCAATGTTCTGACTGCTTAATTTTGAAGGATTGCATGCTGAAGGAAACTATCTAGACTTCTGAATAATTACATCCTGTTTCTGAACTGTCAGGTTCTCATTTTTACTTTAAAAGAGCAAATGGTCGCTTGGAATAAACTGGCATAGCCTTGCTGACATTAACTGGGATTTACCTGTCTGATCTCCTCATCCTGTTTAGAACATTGTGGTCTTCTGGTGATGAACTGTGCAGGTACTGGAATCGTGTCATAGGCAGTGTGTGAATGCTGTAAAAATCCTCATTTTGTTCTTTGTTTCAAAAGCTAAATAATAGTTAAGAGAGCATATTGATTGCATTGGTTGGGGTGGGTTGGTTGGTTGGTGTTTTTTTGCTGTGTTTTCGTGAAGTTGTGGGCCATCTGTGAATATCCACTCCCAACTTTTCAGCACCAATTGTTACAAATAATTTTTTCCATTTGTATAAATGATGTCATGTGTTATGAAAGTTTTAAAGTGTGACAACTCAGTGCTATGATTGTTAACCTCTGTTAGGTTATTGCTATAGGAATTTTCACTCTTTACTTTTTCTTAATAATATTTCCAAACTATACACACCAAGACTAACTTGACATTGCGATCAGCTCCTATCCAAAATTTAAAATTAAAAATAAAGTCAGAGGTCAAAAAAGACAATTGAAATACAGTTGCCAAATATAGTCGTAGACAGTCAATTATGCAATGAAAGCAGTGTGCCACCCAAGAAGAGTAACAGTCTTCATTTGCCTAAACTTATTGTGATCTTGTGAGGAAAGCGTTACAAAAAATGCTACTAGTTGGTAAGTCTTGTAGTGTGGAACAGTATAATTATGCTTTAGGAGGTGTTGATCTCCCTCAGGTTTAAGGAAGATGGAGAGGAAAATCAGCTTTGTTCTGTACTCCAAGATCCTAGGAATCTAAAGAAAAAATCACTTTCAGATACTTGAACAATATGGAAAGCTGAAAGCTGTGAAGGGAAATATCTGGATTTGGTTTTTGGTTTGAGATAATTTTATTGTATAAGGAATTAAACTGTCTATCCAATTCTATTTACCTGTATAGAAAACTACTTCCTTAAGCATCATCTGATCTCTGAAGTCAGTTATTTAAGTTAAGATTCTATTACTCAGTGTTCTGTAAAAGTATTTAATATGTATAACATTAACAAACAACTTTTAAAAAAGTTTGTTTTAGGTTTTATAAGTTTGGACATGTTTTCACTAATATTTTTTTAAAACTTTTTGCACAGAAGTGAGTACTTCTTTTTCATAGAGGTACAGAGAGTTTGAAGAATTTTCCCAAAATCTGTAAGCAAATTGCTTAAAAGTTTTTGAGTTAGCCTCAAGTCTCTTGAGTCTCAGGTCAGGGCCACTTCAGCACATTTTCTTCAGGATGGGGCAACAACATGCTTAATGATAAAAGACTGAAATTTTTGTACATTCAGAAATTGTAAACAACTTGAGAGGGGAAAAAAGCTGTGGGGGAGAAGGGGCTGCAATTTGTCTTTCTTAATTTATCCTGTAACTACTCTGGCAGTTGGCTGCTAAAACTGATTGATGGTTCTATAACAAAGTAGCATTTCCTGTTTCTGATAAATCTGGATATTGAGAAATTCAGAAAAATTGCTGAGTCAAGGCTGAATTACAAAAGTGCATCAAGATCAGATTAAACACAGTATGTACAGATTCAACTTAGATATTTTTTCACTGCTCATATTGATTTTTGGCTCATATTCCAGTTTTCAAGCACACAGAGGCAGTCTTAGTCCTAATAGTTTAAGCTTGTGAAGCTGCTGCCTATGCCTGAGGCCAGACGTCTGATTCTTGCCTCGCAGAACTCATGCAATCGTTTTCTGTCCTGAGTGAGAAGAAAGTGAGCATAAACTGCTACTGTTCTGACTTTACACTTTTCATCTGGTAAATACCACAGAACAGAGAGGGTGATGATGATTCAGGAGGTGACTTTGGAAGTGATGAGCAGTTCTAATTGTGTTTTCTGGCACCCCTGTTGTACTGTGTCAACTGGGCACTGATCTGGACATTGATACATGAGATGTGAAGAATCTTGCTGCAGTGGTTCAAGGCTTTACTTCCTCCTTCCCCTCACTTCTCCCAAAAATACTTTTATTAAAAAAGTCAGTAGAAGCTATAAGACAACAGACACCACTCAGCTGCTTCTGTTACCTGCATCTTTGCTAAAACTTGCCAGGATTTGGGCAAGACCTGGGGTTTATGCTAAGGTATAGGCATAGATTCTCTTCTACTAGTTGAAATTTGAGATGTGATGTCTACAGTGCTAGACAATGAACTGAAGAGTGAGCAGGGAAATGTTATATTTAAATCTGTTTAATTGCTGTAAGAGAGGAAGTCATTCTTGGCACTATAGGTGAAGTTTTGAGATATTATGCTATTGGAGTTAGATGTAGTTTTGTTACAACTGAAAAGAATAGCAGAGCACTAATGTAAATCAAAAGCACTTTCACATTAATGAAAGTATATATTCTGATGCAAATGAATTGCTTGAACCAACAAGCTCTTGAAAAATCAGTAATGCAGTTGAAATGTTTGGGGTTTTTTGAGCACATATAACCCTTGACTCAATCTGGTACATTAACACCTGCCTTCAAGTATCTGTTTTCATCTACTATATCTCCTTGTTCTTCTCTTTATGTAGTGGCACATCATACATAGTCCACCATTTGTTTTACCCTAAGAAAAATATATAAAATGCTATGGGAAACAGTTTTGATTTCTAGGTAAGTATGAGTATTTAACCACTAAGAGATCAAGTATATTTTGTCATCAGTTGGGGCTTAGATTTGAAGAAATC
Organism: Eubucco bourcierii; assembly: GCA_013396675.1. NCBI lineage: Eukaryota > Metazoa > Chordata > Aves > Piciformes > Ramphastidae > Eubucco > Eubucco bourcierii. The sequence continues at coordinate 61,062 of VWZE01002424.1, forward strand.
GAATTAGAATTAATTTTGTATTGTTGAAAACTGATTTGTTGGGTTTTGATCAAAACACAAGAAGTTTTCCAAGGTAAAAATTTCAATTGAGATTTAAGCCCTTTTGTCATGATCTCATTAGATTATCTGCTCTTATCTTAACTTTTTAAAAAAATATTTATTATTTGCTTTATCCACTGAAAAGAAGAGGAAATAGGCACTTTCTGGGTTTAGAGCACACGTGGAATATGATAGGATCAGACATCTTAGGATTCAGGTTCCGGGCTTGCTTTTCTAGTAACTAAGAGACCCTTTGAAGTCTTTAAAATGAGATTCCAAAAGCAACAGAGCGTGGAAAGTCCTAAAGCATCATCCAGTTGTAGTTGTAAATCCTCTTGAATAGAATCAAAATAAACTCTGATTTTTACTGCTTTTTTTTTTTCTGTACAAAATAAAATTCATAAACACTGAAATAAAAGGAGTTAGCAATGATAAGGAGAAATTAATTTTCTATCAAAGAGTTAACAAATTAGTGTATTATCTCCAAGGTCTGCCCAGTCACTCTCACTTTTTACAGTCATTAACTTAATCTGGTTTGTGAGCCCATATAGGATATTTTATAGTAACGTGATACAAAATTTATTTTTAAATGAAAGGCATATAGTTTAGGCTTGGACAAAGTGTAATAAGTGATTGTCAGAGAGAAATTTTGTTTTAAGAAGAATGACAGATTTTTTTGGGTGACCTCATCTCTTGGACTGTTTCCTAATTCTTCCTTTAGTTTTTCAGTATGTGACTCTTGCTTTTTTTTCGCTTTGTCTTTTAGTTTTCAGAATGAAAACTGGCAGGTGTAAAGTTATTTCCTCTACTTAGTGGAGGTCACTGTCCTCTGATTTCCTTAGTTTATCCTTGAGTGTCCACCTTTGTGTACACCAGAAGGCTCTACTGCTTTGTGAAATGTGCATAGAATAATATTCTTTGGGTACCTAACAAGGTCATCACTGCTGTAAATGGAATTCAACAATTTACTTTCACTGGAACAGTACACACATTTCTTGCACTGTGGAGTTAATATGTTTTTAAACAAGTGAATGATAAATACAGATTAATTAGTATTAATGGCTGAGAATTCAGTTCAGTGTTTAACTTTGTCCTGAAATTTCAACTTGCAAACGTTTATGACCATGACTTTTGAATTAAAGTCTTGGGAAATGTTAACACTTTCACCATTACTTTCATAGCACATGGATTTTTTTTTTTCTTCCTGTAATTTACTACAGAAATTCTCAGTATTAAGATCTTAATTCCTCACTGTCTTGGCATTCTTATGTTTATAGTCTCAACTGAGGAGAAGCTCTGTGAATTTTAGCACTTGCCAAAGCTAGGATTAAGTTGTTCTACAGACATTTCTCAGTATGACAATTGCTATTTGTATTTATGCTTTATGATTCATGGGTTGAAAGCAAGTAGACTGCAAAACTGTAAATGCAACTTCCTTTATGAAGCAAAATTTTGATAGATAAAACATTTTCTTCATTTTAGTAGCACGTAGTAGTGATTCAGAGGGCAAAAGCATCCCTCTTATTTATTATAATGTGGAAAAATAGGATAAAATAAGATTCGTCTCAGAGCAACACTTTTTGTACTCATTGATCACTTTGACTGCAGCTCTTCTGGGATTTCATCCTGAGAGAGAGGTCTTACACCTTTTACTAACTTTCAGCACTTGAAATTGTGGAACAAGACTATTTGAACACCCGGATAAATACGCTTTTGGGATAGGTGTGATTTTTAACTTATGTTTTTCAGAGACCTGGGATAAACTCAGCTTGCTTAGTCTTCTATGAAATTTTTTTCAGTAGTTCAGGTGCAGAGTTTTGTTTTGTTTTTTCTTTGTTTAGTTGGAGTTTTTTGTTGTCTTGCAGATCTCCTCTCACACCATATTATTTTCTTTGTGTTTTGCTCTCTTGCATAGAGGGTATAACAAAAGAAGTTCTTCATAACACTAACTTTTTAAATGTGGGTGGTTTTTTTTTTGTTTCCTAGAAAATTCAAATTGTCACTGCTCACATATTTCTAATCCTCTTTACCTCAATTTCACTATTCCAAACAAAAGCATTTGGATATTCCTTCATAGTATACAATATGCAAATTATAGGAAGACACTTAAGATGGCAGGAGACCTCTCACCTGCTTTAGTTAAATTTAGTGGAGACAGTTCACTTTAGTTCACTTCAGCTATGAGATAAACCATTAAAGATTTTTTGTTTGGGTTTTTTGGTGGTTAATTTCTTGTTGGGTTGTTTTCTTCTGATGCTTGTAACATTTACCAGAAAAGAGGTTAGATTTCTTTTCCTTTTTTCCACTGCAGTATAAATGTATTTAATGACTTGCTACCTTTCTGTAACTTGCAATAGTTCATAATCACTAAATATTCTTGAAGTGTTCAGAATGCTCCAAGAAAATGGATTGTCTTTAGTATATAATCTGATATTCTCAAATGGTCTTGCTACAGAAAGGTGCAAGATGTCATTAGTGTGTTTCAGCAGCATGGGATCCCTCAGAGAACCTTTACTTGTAATTTAGCATTATTTCAAATTCTAACACTTAAGCATTTTGGAACTGGAAAAAAAAAAAAAAAGCAAGTTTAGAGAATTACTTGGAGCTCTATATGACGCCATAATCTCTTTAAAGGGTTTGTAAACAATAACAGAAAGTCAGCATTCACTTATCAGCAAAAATTTAGAAGAAACTATTTCAATAGTTAGTAACAGTTTTTTTCCAGTGATTTCTATGGGAACAACACTTCATTTCAAAACTAGCTTTGTGGATCTCTATTGTAGCAATGTCCTGAAACTCAATGGGAGTCTTCTTGAACAGGGACCAGATAATTTCTTTGGCTGCTGGCCATGTGTTGACTTTCAGAGGAGTGTGATTATTCACTGCATAATAATATAGGAAGAAAGGAGACACATGGAAACAAATTTTAAAAGGAAGAGTAACATTAGTCAGTGAAGTTTTAGCCATGCAAGTTGCCAAGCACTTAGCGAAGTTTTCAAGTAAAGAAATCACTTATGAAGCCTACTAAACCAGGCTCTTAGTATGCAGAACTGCTGTTCTTATAGAGAATAAGTAAAGTTCAGTGGAAAGCTGAATCATGCTAACGGTTCTTGAAATTTGATTTGCTTTACCACTGCTGTTATAAAAAGCAAAATAACCCTAGCAATCTCTGTTAAAACTCTATTTAATAGCACCCTTGGAAATACAGTTGTCCTTTCAGTTGACTATAAACACTAGAACAGCATGGATCTGGCCCCTTCTCCTCATAATTTAATAGTGAAATGCACAATGTAATCCTGTGTATCTTCCTCTTGTCTTAGTAAAGTAATGTCTTTTCGAGTAGATGTCACGTTTCTATAAATAAACAATATATTTGTAATAGCATGAAAGCCAAAGGGGCAAGGGTAATGGCTGTAAAGTTGATGCCTTTTAGTTGTAAATGGAAGATATATAGGCATTCGTATGGAAAAATAAACATTAGTGCAACAGTTCTCTTGCCAGTTCAAAAATTGTATTTGGTACAGCTTTTCAAAATATTGTATGTCCATTCTCCCTAGATGAGTCATGTTTTTGGAGGAAAAGCAAGACATTTTTCCCCCCTTTTTTCCCTCAGCATGTCGATCATTGTAATAGTGAACTGCAGAAACCGTAATAGACTTTGTTCCTGGCTTGGCAAACTATCTAAAAGATTTTGCAAGAGTTTACATAATTCTTTCCATTAAACTTTCTAGTATTGCATATATTTTAATTGTTAATTCAAACAGACCAAACTTTTAGGTAATTCATAGACTAATATGAACGTGGTTTAATGTTTCATAAGCACTTTATGAGCAGAGTTTCTGGTTATACATTTTCATACTAACAACCTTAATTCACTTGTTAAAATAGGCTCTCTGTTTGCTAATAGTTACCAGCTGTAGCTAATATATTAGCAGATCTACAATGTATTATTTGAAATGACGCATTTCAAAATCAATAACAAATGTCCTGTTGTAGGGTTAATTGGAAAACGTGTCTTATACAATGTTCAGTAGACTATGCAAAATTCTTTTGAAATTACAGTAAATCAAGGGATGGGAAACAATGTGTAAATTTCTAAAAGCATAGAAATAGGAAAAGCAAAAATATTACTTACTGTAGTTGTTGTTTGCTTCTCTTGTCCCTTTTACTTTGCCTCGTTTATCAATCCTCATATACCACTGAGTTCGACAGAAAAGTCTTCTCACTCTTACATCCCCCCCTTCCATATAATCATAGCTTCTGGTATGTCGCTCAGGGCTGGAACAGTTCACATTTGTAGCCATTTGCTCTGGAGTCATGTCATTGCAAGCTAAAGATATAGTGCCCATTAGAAAGATAATGTAAAAGTATGATCTGTAGAGCAAAATTGGCAGGATCCATGTCAGTATCCATTTGTGCATTATAGTGCAGTGTTCTGGGTGTTCATGAACAACATAATGAAAATTAAATCTCAAGTAGACTGTTGCTGTTAGGTCACCGACCTGCCTTCTGTCTTTACGAGTTACAGATTCATTTAAATGAGATCGTTCCCTCTTCTAGAATTCTGAACGTTATTCCTTAATAATGGTGAAACAGAAGAGCTTCTTAAATATCTCTTCAGTCAGAATATCCTTTAAAGACACAAGTTAAAAAAACCTTTGTTGTTGTGACCTTCCGTACTACTTGAATTTGCTGCTTGCACTGAAAGTAAAAGATCTGTGAGAAAAGGTGCATATGTAAGTCTTTATGCTCAATTGTTTAAAATGTGCAAGGATACGTTATGCTACTGCAAAGTACTATACATAAATATAGAACATGCTAAGCAAACATTTAAAAATATGCAGATGTATACACAAGATATCTCTCATATAAATTTTTACACAGACATTTTAAACAGATTATAAACATAGCTCTGTCTTCAGTTCCAAATCCTTCCAAAAAAATCCCTTATCCATTCTGTCAAGCTACTTTCTCATGCATGGTAAAATTCAGCTGGTTACTTCTTATCTACATATTTACCATCAGCACAATTTATCAGATAACTTCTCTCTAGTTCAGGTTTCAAAATAGACCTCATAATTTTAGCCCTGTATTTTTATTCTGATCCTTTTCAGTTTCTTAATATAAATAGTTTTCTTAATGCCTTCTTAGCATCTAGCATACACAAATGAAGATAAAAGTTATTAGCTATTAGAAACTGTTGAACGTTCTTGTAAAGGACAGATAACTTACTTGTTGCTGTTGATAAGAGCTGAATATCCGAGTACTCCATTTCGGTTGTCTGCTTTTTGCAACATGAGCCACTCTACTGTAGCTATAAATGTCCTCAGCTCAGAAAGACTCCACCAGAATTATAATTGTTTCCATAAATCAACACGCTGGAGAGATGGTGTGTATGTGCTTATGCGTGCATGTGTGTGTTGAGCCTGTTGTTCAGTCCTTTTTGATAAATACCTTTGCTGACCTCACTTGGAAGCAATTAGAATTTAACCACTCAGCTGTCAGTTGAATGCACGAACAAAAATAAAAGGAGACTTGCATTGTATCGTGTCCAATGGTCATCAGAGGGAGCTATGTACATAGCTTATGCTTTAAATCTCCAAGAATCTACTTTCTAAAAACGTATATTCCTTGGTGGATAGAATTTCTTTGCATGCTAGCTAGTGTTTCTGTGCTTCGATTTAGGTCAGGTTTTTTTCTACTCACACACACAAAAAAAAATATCCTCCTGTCTTTTGTACTCGCACGTTTATCTCGATTTGCTTTCAAATCTCTTCTGAGACTTGGTGGATTCATTGTCTCCATAGTGCCTTTCTGATGGATATATGAAACGTGGGTCTATTATATGCTGTGGAGAAGGGTGTGCTGTGGCAGTTATAGATCATGGGTTATAGTTTTATATCAGAGACTTGAAAAGAGGAGCAACTGCTCAGGGATGAAAATGAGAAGGTATCTGGATATTTCAAAGTCTGATGTTCAAACACAACCTTTATCAGCATGAAGGAAAAATTACTGCTAGGGAACAGCTTTCCTTAGCGTACATAATTACTAGTTCTTGAAACTTGCAACACTGTCTGAGAAGTGGCAGCAATGCAAGAAAAAACCCTTTAAACTGCATGCTAACCAATGGGTGGCCTGTAGGCTTAAAATACAGAGAAACAAAATAATTGGTAGATATGCCCGATTTTCTGCTTCTGTGTGCTTATTTTGATCTTTGGCACCAGTCTGTTGTCCAAAGTCTATGTTCCACTTCACCTTTACATTGACCAGAAATTCCACAGAATTTTATTGGAGGTTTTCAATGGCTCCTTATCCTATTTAATTTCCACACTCTTGAAGTGAATACACCTGGACTCCTCAGTGAAAATAGTGACAAGGAAAGTGTGGAATTAATCCACATATTAACAATAGTTTGTTTACTTTCTAGTTGTCGCTACCTGATAATATAAATCAATTCACCGTTCCCTGCTTTTATTTCATCCCTCACTCCTCCTTCAATGTAGAAATGGATAACAGTTAATTCTTAAAAATGAAGTGAGCTGTAGAGGCAGTTAAAGATTATAGGGAGTACATATGTGCCACCTCGTGGTGAGTGGGACATAAGTAAACTGGGCTTTTTCACTGGAGTGCTCCAAAATGAGCATAAAGATGTATGGCATCAGTCAACCTTGTATTACTCAGCCTTTCCTATGCACAGAGAATGAGTAATTTCCTTCCTCAGCTTCCTTATCATTGCTCACTTGGATTAATCCCATTTGTCACTCACTTTGCATTCTTTTTCCAAACATTTTCACTTGAAGTCCAAGGTTGGTCAACTTTTCTTGCCGTTATCGTCATTTCAGCGTATTGGGCTTTTCCACATGTTTTGTGGTTCAGCCTTATTTTTCTGGTTCAACACATCCTGCAATATATGCACTGTTAGGATATGAGAGGTATGGTACTTAGGAATTTCAAAGTCTGGATGCCTGCAGTAGATACGAGAAAAAGTGATTTGCATTGTTAACCCTTTTAAATTGTGATTACAGCTATTTACAGGTTGACTTTTATCTCCTCAACTTCTGACCACCGTTTTGACAAGAAGTAGGGACTGAAGTAGTTTATCCCAGTTGTGTCTTTTGCCAGTACATTTGCTGTATTTTTATCAGTTTGTTTTCTAACCCATTCCACAGTCTGAATTCAGAATGATAGCAATGAAAAAAATTCGTGGTATTCAAAAGGCTTATCTGTTGTGTATTATAAAGCAAGCGATCAAGGATAAAAGGTAATCCGTGTTTTACTCGGAAAAACAGGGTGCAAGTAGAAATGTTTCTGTAAATATTCTGAGTCTTTTATGTGCAACTTTCACTTTCAGATCTATATGGGGTTTAATTTTTCTTTTTTCTTGCTCACTTATTTTTTGGTAACAGTTAGTAAGAGAAATTAAAATATATACCTGGGGCAATGGCTCCAGAAAGCTGGATCTACATGTGATCCAGCTATAGGTATGCATTTTTGTTGGCTCTGAAAAACCAAAATCACTTGCTGTGTGTTTTGTGTTTAGAATAAAGGAAAAGCAATTTGAATAAGCACTACCTCTAAGTTTAGTCAGCCAACAATGCAGTTAAATTACTGTTGATAACATTAATATCCTTACATTTTCTAATTACAAAGTAACTTTTTTCCAAAATGCTTTACCTGCAATTGTATTTGATCATATAGTTTTATTCCTCCCTACACAACTAGTACACATTTTTCTTTTTACTGAGAATATGTCATCTTGACCTGCATGTGCCAGTCGGAATTTTTTGCATGCATATCTGATCCCTTGAATGACTTGGTCCACCTCTGTTTAAACCCAACATAATTAGTGTGTCTCTCAAATGGAACTGGTTTTGGTTTATGGCTTGACTGGGGCTTTTTCCTCTGTCATCTTAAAAACATACGTACCCAGGGCTTTGAAAAGCCAATTTTGAGCAAGTCTTTAATGATATACATAGAAATTATCCACCTAAAATTATACTGATTTTTTTTTGTTTCTCGGTGAGATTCTGTTTGAAGGAATGGGTTATGGTATCAGAACCACATGAGACATAAAAGGTGCAAACTACACATGCTGTAAGCCATCCTTTAATATTTAAACCTGCTCCCTGTATGTGCACCCATGCATTGGTAGACTGTTGTCCACAGCATTGCCACAGTGCACGTGCAAAAGAGAGAGAAGTGGAAATGAATTGCGAGCGCTTTTGCTTCCGGTGACAATGATTTTGCATAGGCCTCCAGTTCAAATAGAAACAGTTTAATAAAGTATATCCCTTTTTCCTTACATAGGAAATTACTCTTTTGTCCTTTTAGATGAAAACATGACAACAGGGATCCATGCTTTCCACATCTCCAGGCTGGCCTGTTGTAATATGTGCCACCGAAGTCTGGCATTGGGTCATGAATGCAACTTTTTTTTTTTAAGACAACCTCCCTTTGGTCCAGGTTACCCTCAGGGCACCACATATCTTCTCTACTTTTCCTGATTAATTTCAAATTTAATTTAGAATATCTTCTACAATTTTTCAGAATTTAAGGTAGTAGGAATATAAAAATCTTTGTATCAAACTTTAAACTGCTGAGTTTTAATGCTCTGCGGCAATAGCTAAAATGGAATTGAAAGGTCTTATGGAAAACAATACCCAGATGTGAAGGTGCTAAATGTTCTCATGGTTAAATCCTTACCTCATCTTACCTGATCCCTGACTCAAATTGGGTCAAGGTTGACTTCTGCTACATGTGAAAGTTATAAGAGAAGTGTTACAGTTAATGCAATTCTTCTGAAAACACTGCTATTTGGAAAAGTGCAACTCATTTAACAAGGTAGTAAAACCAAAAGAGAGGAGATGGAGGATTTGTCTTTACAGGTTTTAAACTGAAGTGTAAACTTAAGATTAAAAACTTCAATTATAAATTCTTTGTCTGTCTAACTGTAAGAATGTCTTTTTGGTTTTGGTGTGAGTTACTGAAAAGACAACAACAAATTTTTCCTAGCAGTTTTCAACACAGATCCTTTAAACCCCATTCATTTTTTTTTTTGTTTTGTTTCCTCCTATTCATCCAGATCATATTGAGCTGATTTAAATCTACAGGAAAATTTGAATGGGATGCAATTGACACAAAAAAAAAAAAAAAAAAAAAAAAAAAAAAA
>VWZE01002424.1:70301-306460 GCA_013396675.1 Eubucco bourcierii
AAAAAACAAATGTCAGAACACCAAACTATCAAACAGTTCACAACTATGTAACAACTTCCTTTTTCTTCTTCCTTTTGTTAAGTAACTACAGAAAATGTGTTCTGTTTAGCTTATTTTAAAGAAAACAAAGGATTGAGCATACCTTAGTCAGTAATAAACTTAAACCATCCAGACTTTCTTTAATAGGAAAATTGAGTATCGTAATACTGACTGCTGAAGGATATAGAATAAAAAAAGAATACAATGGCGCTTATCTGACTGACTTTTTGAATAGGTTTTGCACAATATGTGATTATGATAAGTGGTGTTATTATTCACACCTTGATAATACTCAGCTTTGGGGAGTCCTACTTGTGATGGCATCAGGACACTCAGACTGTTATTACCATAACCTAAAATGTTGTAGAATTTGGCTGTAACAGTACACTTTTGATGGTGATACAAAGAAAATGTAAAACTGATATGAGAAAATATGGTTTATCATACTGACTACTAGTTACAAAGTTCAGAGATCTCATTTTTTAGAATTATCTATGATTGTTTTCAAATGTTACTTTTACCAAAATAGTTAGATGGCAATGATTTCTTTTGCTGCACTTTTTTTCAGTAAGTTTTAAATGTACAGCATCTTTTTATATACATGGAAGATGGTTAGATAAGAATCAGATATAAGACCTAGATTTGTGGAACTTTGAAGTGTCTGAAAACCTTGCATAAACCTATTGTTCCAATGACTACAGATCATAGAATTGTCAGGGCTGGAAGAGACCTAAAGGATCATCTAGCTTCAAACCCCCTGTCATAGGCAAGGACACCTCATGCTAGATAAGGTTGCTCTGAACCCCATCCATTCTGGTCTTAAAAATTACTACCTCCTTGGGTAACCTGTTCTAGTGTCCACTTCTAGTTTTGCTGTATTCCCCCTAGTCCTATCACTACCCAACATCCTAAAAAGTACCTCACCAGCTTTCTTGTAGATCTCCTTAAGATACTGGAAGGCCACAGTAAGGTCTCCTTGGACCCTTTCTTTTCTCTGAACTGAACAGCTCTAACTCTCTGTGTCCATAGGAGAGGTGCTCCAACCCTCTGATCATCCTCATGGCCCTTCTCTGAACACATTCCAGCACATCCATGTCCTTCTTGTAATAGAGGCTCCAGAACTGGATGCAGTACTCCAAGTGGAGTCTCACCAGAGTGGAGTAGAGGGGGAGAATCACCTCCTTTGACATGCTGATTATGTTTCTCTTGGTGCTGTTCAGGATATGTTTGGCTCTCTGGGCTGCAGGTGCGTGCTGGTGGCTCGTGTTGAGCTTCTCAACCACCAGTACCCTCAAGTCCCTTTCCTCAGGGCTGCTCCCAAGACGGTCACTGTCCAGCCTATATCTATTCTTGGGAATTGCCCTGACCCAGGACCTTGCACTTGGTCTCGTTGAACCTTATGAGGTTGGCTCAGGCCCCCCTCTCCAGTCTGTCAAGGTCCCACTGGATGGCATCTCCACCCTTCAGTGTGCCAGCTACACCACACAGCTTGGTGTCACTGACAAAATTTGCTGAGGGTGCAGTCGATGTCTCTGTTGATGTCGCCAATGAAGATGTTAAACAAGACTGGTTCTGGTACTGATCCTTGAGGGACACCACTTGTCACTGGCCTCTTCTTGGACATGGGCCCATTGGCAACCACTCTTTGGATGCAACCATCAAGCCAGTTTTTTATCCACTGAGTTCTCCATTCATCAAACCCTTGTTTTACCAGTTTGGAGACCAGGATGTCACATGGGACAGTATTGAAAGCTTTTCTCAGGTCTAGATGATGCCAGTTGTTTGTTCCTCATCTATTAATGTTGTGACCTTTTTTAATAGAAGGTCACCAGGTTTTTCAGATACAAATTGCCCTTGGTGCAACCATGTTGATTGTACTGAATCACCTCTTTGTTATTCTTCTGTCTCAGCCGTGCTTCCAGGAGGATCTGCTCCATGATCTTACTGGGCACAGAGGTGAGAGTTACTGGTCTGTAGTTCTCTGGCTCTTCCTCCTTTACCTTTTTGTGAATGGGGGTTATGTTTCCGCTTCTCAGTGGGGACTTCACTGGATTGCCATGATGTCCGGAGTATAGTAGAGAGCATTTCAGCAACCTCATCTACCAGTTCTTCAGTGTCTGTGGATGTATCTCGTCAGGTCCCACGGACTTGAACACTTTCAGGTTTGTCAGATGGTCACAAAACTGATCTTTGCTCACAATGGGCAGTTCTTTCTTCCATCCCCTGCCATTATCTTTTGTAACTCTCGGAGTGTCCCTGGAGCCCTTGCCAGTGAAGACTCAGGTAAAGAAGTAATTGAGAACCTGAGCCTTCTCCACAACACTTCTCACCATTTCTTTTCTGAGGGGGCCCACACCTTTCCTATTCTCTTTACCATTAGTATACCTGTAGAAATATTTGCTATTCCCCTTGATCTCCCTGGCTGGATTTAATTCTAACAGCTTTAGCTTTTCTAACCAAGTCTCTTGCTGCTTGGGCAGTTGCCTTACATATCCTCCATTTTAGCTGTCATTATTTCTTGTACTAGTAGCAATAAACAAACTAAGCTATTCATGTTTAGTTTTTGACTTGTGTTCATACCCATGTCATTCAATATATTATTTTCAAGTGTTTTAACTCTTGAGATCAAACTAACTAGACTTTTAGAGAAGAACAAACCACTGGGGGGAAAAAAAAGTATGCAATAATGCAGGTTGGTATAATTGGTACCAAAACATGCAAAAAAAAAAAAAAAAAAAAAAAGGTGCAACTGTGTATGGTAAAATGCTACTGCATTACTACTGTGTATTTAACATATAACTTCAGGAAACAGTTGGAGTAAGACCTTTCCTGACCTTCAGCTAATTGTGTGGCCTATTATCATACATGTTCTGAAAGGAAAATATTGTAAGGAGAAAACTCTCTGTTCCCCTGAAAGGCTATGCTGTTTGCAGAGTTCAAAACTCAGCAGTAGATGCAGAACAAAAGCAATTTTCTGTAATGATTGCATTATTTATTACCCACGTGTCAGAGACGGGGACACCACTTAGTCACAAAAATGTGAGGTTTTCCAGCTGTTTATCTTTTTTTAATGGTAGATAAGCATTTGCTGAACTTAGGGAATCTGATGAAAGGGTGTCATTACTAGACAGTCTGTCTTGGTAATAGGTTCGCAGGTTCATCTCTACCAAATTTCCTCACTTTTTCTGTTCCCTGACTTAGTGATAATGAAGTCCTAGTAAATCTTTGTAAATTCAGGCCAGAACAGTAATTCAGTAATGTAGCAAGGCTGTAAAAGGAGAACGTAAGGGGCTAGGGATGAGTGCAGTTCACTGTATCAAGTGCAGAGTTAGAATGAGCCTGTCAGCATCACTCTTGAGGCATCCAGTGTGTGCAGGGACCAATGAGCCTATTTTTCTTTTTATAATTAGAAAAAGTGTCAAAACACTTTTGCATTCAAAGTGTTGGGGCAAATAAAGACTATGCCAAAGCTGCAGTGTAACTTCCAGAGCTCACACAAGAGGGTTAGGCAAGATGGGACACTATCGATTTCAAGCTGACTGTAATTTAAAGATGCCTAGATTGAAGGATTGCCAGATAGTTTATACTTCAAGCAAATAGCACCATCCTGCTCCTCTGTACATGTAGTTCTGTAGATTAAAGCAATGATCCCTTCTATCTGTGAACAGCTGTACTTCAAGAGTTTAATGTCTCCTGCTGCAGCTGTTGCTCTGTTAGATGGTTATTTGCCTGGCTTGTGGCATCAGTGAGGATTGAGGTTTGTCAGCAACTGATGAAGGTCAGGCTTTGAAACAGATCTTAATTGAAACTGATGTTCTGATCTGCCTCTCTACTTCTGGCTTACTTTGCTTATCATAACTATCACATTACTAAAATAATTTCTGCCCTTTAAACATTAGTTCCAGGTGCTGATTTTTCACACTTTCTTCTAATGAAGACTGTCCATTGCAACTAAAATATTCTTCAGTCGAGCCTAAATACTACTGTTAGTTGAAGCTGGAATATAGAACATTTGGGAGGTGATAGAAAAGGGGGAGGGGGGAAGGAAAACTAGGACTGAGTGATCTGTGTATTCTCTTTATTCCATTGCAGATAACTTTTTAATCTTGTGAAAGCGGAGGGAAAACTCAGTTCCCTGATAGGAATTTGTCTAGTGTAGTGTTACCTTCTCCTTATCTCTTTTATTATGCTGAATTGAGTACATCTGTAGCATCTGTCTAAATTGTACCTCCTGCATCTCTTGTTAGCTCTCCTGTACTGGACAGTACAAAGACTTTTTGTATAGTAGTAAACTTGGATAAAACTGTCAGAAGCTGTATGGATACAACCTTTTGCTTCAAGGACTTAAATAGTACAAGTTGTCTTGTGCTGTACATGATGGGTGAAAAACTGTTGCATATGTGTGGGAAAACAAGTTTAAGGAATAGGTGTTTCTAAGAATGCTAGTAACTCAGACAGTAGAAATACATGATTTGGTAGGCTACTGACTGCAGAGTCCATGAACTAATTCACAAGTAACCAATACTTTGAAAATTGCTTTTCCTGTCTGTTCCATAATTATACATACACTAGACTGATATTTTTTCCATTTATAAAATATCTAGAAAAAACCAACCGCCAAACAGAACACCAACTAACCAACACCAAAACAAAAATGAAACCTTTTTTTTTTTCCTCAGAAACAAAAGCTTTTGTGAAAACACTTTTCACAATGGGTAGATGTAGGAGCTTCAGCGCTGAAGTAACTGTGTTGAACTGCACCATGCTGAGGTACAGAATGTGGTGGTCTCTTGACCTGGCAGTCAAACAGAGTAAGTTTTTGTACTTTTTTTTTTTTAATCCAGTTGACTCAAACCACAGAATGAGATATAAATATTTAAGAAAAGTTACTGAAAAGCTTTTTAAAAAAAGAATTTTCACAAAGTTTTTTTTTTTCTTGTTAACTGTATTTTTCAATAGAATTCCTCTCTAAAGATCATGCTGCTGTTTGTTTCTTAGAATTGTTAGACAGGAACAATACATTGGCAATGCCTGCTATGAATTCTTGTTCTCTAAAAGGTCTCTGGTGAATAGTTTATCAAATCTAACATGTATACTATAATCTCAAATTCCAGATTAGTTTTTCTGCTCAAGTAAATGGGCTACACCCCTTGTGATTGTTCCTATTGGTAACTAAAACTTTTTATATGTCTTTTCCATTGAGAGGCCTGTGGAAGCAGAGACAGCTCTCTTAAAGCATCCTGAAATCTGAGGTCTTGTTCTAATTCTTACTCTTCAATGAGATTTTAGTAATAATCCCAAATAGCAATGTGATTTTGATAGCTATTACTTGAACTCTTTTATAGGAGTCTCTAGTTGTGCAGCTGGGTCGGGGGGTGTGTGATCTGCAAAGAAAGATCATCTCCTTACACAGAAAATTTCAAGTAAGGATACATGAACAACATTAATTCTGGTTCCCAATTTTGGAGTACTTGACTTTGGGATCTTAATTTTCTTTTTATATTAGAGTAGTTGATAATTATAACTGTTGATTTACAGTTTGTAGAGTGAGGAGGAGGAAGTATAGGACCACAAAACTTTAACACACCCCCACCCCACCGCCTGTCTCCCAACTGCTGTTTATTCCATTACAGTTGTTATACTTTTTGGAAATACTGTTTCTTATGCTTCCAGAGGGGTGTTCTGCAATGTCAAGTCAAGGCATATCATCTTAAACATAGCAGAAAATGTATCAAAGAACGGAAATTTGATCTAGTACTGGATTTGCAATATCCATAAATACTGCTTCTCATACCACGTTGGTATCTGCAGCAGAAGCTATGCAATTGAGGATTGGTCCTGTAATTTCCTTCATGATTTGTGGTCCCTATTCTTTTGTGAATGGATGTGAAGAAACGACTTACCTAATACTTGGAATAGGCTCACTGAATCTTACTCAGTCTTCAAGACTACAGAACTGATCAAGCATTTAGTACAAAAAGAGTTCTTGTTAGGACTGGCATGAGAATAAGGCTTACTTTTAGTGGCTCTGTGGAATTGAAGACAAAGGATTTTTTGAACCTTCCAACCATACCAAGAGGCCAGTAAACCAAAGCAATATCCCTGTAAAATGTTGAGATCTAAATGTGAATGAGCCCTTTTTCCTAATGAGTTTTATTTCTTATGTATTTATGAGCAAAACAAAAATAATGATTTTTTTAAAATTTATTTTAGTGTGGCCAGTGCACTGAATTTTAAGATAATGGTGCACTGGAGTGTAATCAAAATAGGTGTCTGAAGAGCTAGAATGTTTCATGTTTCTTGGGGTGTTTTTTGTGGAAGAGGACAGTTCTGGTTTGAAATGTTTTGCAGTTCCTACTCCACCCTTCTGAAAGATACATATGCTCTCCCTCTTCAGTTTTGAGAAATACCCCTAGGGCATCCTTTTTATTTGAATTGATTTTCTGGTTGTTTATCTTTTTCAATCTGGTCATGAAAAGCACATCTGGTTCCTATTTTAATCAGTATTCCTGTGGGAGCAACATCATATTATAGAAGGCTAACAATGCTAAAATAATAATCTATAATGATGCAACTTCTGGTAATTTAAGACCATTTTATCCACTGTTTGTAGAAGTGTGTTAATGATGTAGGCCAACTGATCTCTTTGTAGATTAAACCCACCCTGGGTCCTAATAACAGAGAAATATCTGACATCTGCATCATAGGCAAATGCTTCAAACTGTCAGGAATTCCTGTTCTGTTTCTGAAATGTCTGAGCATTTTATTACTTACGGACAGTGCAAACCTAGCAGTTGTGGAAAGTAAATTACTTGACAAAGGAACTGGGTCAGGTAGCCCTGGTGCTAGTTCACATGCAGATTTGTTCTGCCTTTCACTTGATGCAATTCCCCAGTCCTACCCCTTCTAGACTTACGTCTTTATGTAGTTTTTCTGTACTTTGTTAGTTGATATAGTACTTGGCATATATGATAAGACCACCAGAAAGCATCAGAAGTTATTTTATTAAAACCTGTGTTCTAGGAGTTAAATTGAGACCTGCCATTTCTAATAGTTTGCCAAACAACCTTCAAGTGGTAGGACTTGTTTTCTGTATTTCTTGTCTGTCTTTGAGGCAGCAATGGAGTGAAGAGTTAATTCCCTAATGCATGCATACCTACTTCAAAAATTATATAAAACACATAAGTTTGCAATAGTACAGCAAAGCAGCAGACTCCAGTATCTTGTGACAAGGCAAGGCTTTGCTGAAGTGTGGCTCTATCTCAGTTACTTTTGTATTTGTGTTGCCACTTATATCCATTCTGATATCATCTGCAGACTAGGCTGCCACAACATTACAGAAAACTTAAGAAAGTCTCCTTTAGAAATAACTTTGAGAGATGAGGGGAATATACTCTTATTTATTGAGAAAGCTCTGATAGCAGACTGCTCTAAACCTTTCATCCAACCTTTAAATAATTTCTTGAAACTGTCTCTTTAATATATACCTACTTCTTCCTTGACTCTTCTTCAGCTAAGTTTTTCACTGAAGCAGGATATTGTAAATTGGAAGGCCAGACTTAATACAGGTATGGTCAAACCAGGAGTGACATTCCTGGTAAGATGACAGTGTGTTATACATCAGTTGTTTCAGAGACTAAAGTTCCAAGTGAAAGTTGGAGTTCATGACCTTTCTCCTCTGCCCTGGTTTTTAGGAAAAACTAAAGCCTGAAATAAAAGGAGAAATTATTATTTTTAAGGGTGTGGGGTTTTTTTGGGTTTTGTTTTTTTGGTTTTTTTTAATAGAGGAGTGGTTATGTTTTAGAGCATTGTAACTGCAGTCACTGTCAGGAATTCTCCTGAAGATCTGTATTCTTGGTAGAAGAGCATGAAGGAGAGAGAGAAATTAAACTCCGCAACAGGTTTCTTTACTTCTCAAAGAAGCATTGCTCTTAATTTGTTTTATCAGCTCACTTTCCTTTGAGACAGCTGGTTAATGGATTGATATCTTACTTCCATAATCTTATTATTTGGAGCAAAAGAAACTTTTTCTCATACTTCTAAATGTGTGAGTTGTATAAAACATCAGCGCAAAACAATGTGAATTTTAGAGGAGCTAAGCTTTTGAAGTATCGTATCTGAATTTCTGTAAATAACCTGTGCTTGAAGTCAGACTACCAGGGCAGGGATATCCAATGACTACATATTAAAGCACAGGAGCCAAACTATCTCTCATCACTTAAATTTTTGGTTTGCATTTTTAAATAAAGCAGGAACAAGTGCAGAGTATATATAGTATCACAGCCCTGTGTTGGCAGAGGAAATGTCTTGAATAGCTTTGTTCCATCATCATCAAATGTGGGGTGTTATCTGCTGTCCATTTACAGGAGGGAACCTCTGTCAGATTGTCAAGTGCTTTTCATTGCTCTGATTTAAACTGATGATACCTTCCTGGTAGATATTGACACATTTCCATGGGGTAGATAAATAGAAATGTTCCTACCTGCTATGTGCAAAAGGACATTGGAACCTTCATCATATTGTGTAGCTGTTATATCTCTCTATCAGATGGTCCTGAAGTTTCCTATTTGTAAATTGTTTAGAGGGGAATTATACAGTTGAAAAGAATGGGAATATGGAAGATTCTTGTAAGTGCTCCTTTGGCAAATTGGATTTTATTATTTGTTTGGCTTTTATTTCTATTTTACCATGATAATTTCAGAATTTCAACTGTATTTTACAATCTGTTTTCATGTTTATGGTGTGCCATTTTGAAAGGGCTTTCATGAGACAGAAAATAATTTTTGTTTTACTGAAGAAAGTGTTGGAGAATCACTATACTGTCTGTTTAGCAGTTTTAATTTTTTCTAGTAGTCAGTTTCAAGCAGTAGGTATTGAAACAAGTTTCCAACCTGCAATACTGTTAAAGTCATTGGCTATTGTTTCTGGTGTTGAAATTATACCTTGAATACAGATCTTTGGTTTTAATTTCTGCATTCTTGCTGTGTCTTCCTCTTGTGTTTTTCTCATATGTATCACAATTTAACTTCTGCATGACTTGCATAAATGCTTTTAGGTCACTTGGGCATAACTGTGTAAATAATGAAAATATAGTTTCTAAAACCTGGCAGTTGTTTTTAGAAAATAAAGATTGCAGATTCCATACCAAGAGGCATATACAAGCAGCAATCATTCTGAAGAAGTAACAGTGAAAGTCCTCATAACTTGGCATCATAGCTGAGGAAAGTAGGGTAAATGGTACATTTTCCAAGACTATAAAATGAGGTAGCTGTAGAACTTTGAGTTAAGTTCAGTGACCTCACTGTAGGAGCTTTTTAGAGTGAGAGTAACCACTTGGGCTGTATCTTGGAGTGTGTGTTTCATTTTCCTCTCTTCTTATCAAAGATTTTTCATTTTGGTACTATTTCTAAAGAAGACAAATGTTCGCCGTTTTGTACGTACGTGTATTTAGGAACAGTATCTACGTTGTCAAATAAAACACATTCCCAGGATGAGATAATGGCTCAGTAAATGATTGGAAGACATGGAACTTCTGTGACTTTTGAGAACTACCTTTCTGTCCCATCCAATGTATTACTCGGCTAGTTCCAGCCCAATCATGTTGTTTTTCACAACTCTCTCCTTGACTTCAGGAGCAGAATGAGTACTGCTTTTGCCAGAACACTTTCCCCCTCCTCTCTGACCAGAAGTCACTAGGTGCACCTTCTCTTCTGGGAGATGCTACTGTCTTATTTATGGAAGTCAGTTCAAACTTTCCTTGGGCTTCAGAAACAGCTGGTTTGCTAAAATGACTCTTTCTGTTTGTGTAGTGCCAATTTGGAAATTTGCTGAATAAAAGAGTAAATAAGATGGAAGGCGGGTAGGAGAGAGGCTGAGAGAAGTATTTGGCATCAGCTCACTTTCTCCAAGTAGTTAGTCAAGCAAGTTAATAAGTTTTAATAAATCTAAAGATGGAAAGAAATTAAAATTTAGGTATGGTTTATCAAGTAAATTTTCTTATCTTTTCAGTGGGCAAACTTGCCTATAAACTGGTGTTACAATACAGCCTCTTCTGTTTCGTTTTATAGTTATACATCATAAGTTTTTCTTCAGTTTCTGACTACAATTAAGATGATACTGGATCATATTCCTCTGTTCTGGAATAGAAAACCCACCTGACTTCAATGATTTTTCTTAAAAACTGATAGCATGATAAAGTCACTCTATTTAATATCTGATATTCTAAGATAAGTGTATTAAGAGCAGCTTTTTTTTTTTTTACAAAAAGAAAGCAAATAAATTATATCTGCATTATCAAAGCTTTACACATTCTAGAAACAGATGCCCTTTCAAACCAATACAAAATTCCTAGATATTAACTTTTCAAACAATAACAGCTGTCAGAAATCAATCCTTTTTGATTAACTACTCCTTGAATAAGCCAGACTTGTTTTAAAATTAAACACTATCCTAGAATGAGTTCCTAAAATCAATGCTGCTTTTTTTCATGCTTAGTCCAAGGCAATTCAAGTAAATTCAGAATTCATTGTATATTACATGCCATAATTCATAGTATGGAAAATATTTTACAACCTGAGTTAAAATGCTACTTTAGTCTTTGCTTACAGTTTAAAAACTATTTAATACAGCTTTACTGTTTAATTTTTTCTGATTGTTTTAATCTATTCACAAGAGTGACAGATTAATTAAAGTCTGGTATGGACTTGGTCAGGATGATGCTTGCCAGAAGGAATTATTCTGGCACCTTCTTGAAGAGATGAGTCAACCTGTGTGTTCGACCCAGTCTCTGTTCTTCTTCTTTTTTTTTCTTTCTTTTTTTTTTTTTTAAATTGCAAACAGATAAATTTAAATATTTGAAGATAAAGTTTCAAATTGTAGGAAAGTGCCTGATGTCATAGAGCTGGACTCCTGTTAGATCCTTTGCCACATGCTTGCATGTGTGTGCAATTCTCTGCTTAGCTGCACCTGTTCAAGGTTTTTGCTATTCTGAGAATACATTTGTGTGTGTGGCAACTCAGCTGCCTTTTGAATGGAGACGCATGTCTAGTGCCTTCTGGGCAACAGTAGTCAGTGTATTCAGAGAGCATTCTGCTTTCCCACTCATGATGACATCTTAATTGAAAAGGAAAAAAAAACCCCAAACATTAAATCATTCTTTCCTTCACTGCTATTACTGCAATTTCAGATAAAAAAATTTTGAGATTTCAGATGCTCTAATCTTGGTGGTGCAGTTCAGTGATCAGAACTGGAGATAAAGAGCAGATCTCAAATGACTTCTCATTCAGAACCTAATTTCAGACATTTTTTAGATGAATTTTTTATTAACCAAATCCAGATTTCTGTGTTTTAGGCAATTAAAAGCAAAATACAGATTTACATTTAAAAAAACCCTCAAAAACATCAAACCCAAGCCCCAAACCAACTAATCAGAACCCTCAAACCCCCAAATTCAGAAGGGTGACTTGTAGTTCATTGTCCATATTTGTAAGGAATGCAGTTCTAACTTTCCACTCAAGTTGGAAGCATCAGTAACTACATAACTGCACTAACAAAGCTGTTAATGTCACTGCTGGGGATGCTGCCATTTGCAGGAATATAAACGTTTGCTGATGAACTTTATCACAATGCTTTTCCTTTACACAGAAGACAAGTACAATAGATATTTTATTTAACACCTCATGCTAGTTGCAATCACAAGATACAGTAATATAGACAGAGAAGTATGTATTACCTTTGCTCAGATGTTAGAATAGAAATGACCATAGAATGGGTAAGGTTGGAAGGGACCTCAAAGATCATCTAGTTCCAACCCCCTGCTATATGCAGGGACATCTCCCACTAGTACAGGTTGCTTAAGGCCTCGTCCAACCTGGTCCTGAACACCTCCAGGGAGGTTGTAGAGCACAGAATCACCCAATGTGATCAAAGATCATGTTGGGTGATTCTGTGCTCTACAGCCTCCCTGGGCAACCTGTGCCAATGTCTCACCACCCTCACTGTTAAGAACTTCCTCCTAACATCCAGGTTCTATCTCCCCTCTGCCAGTTCAAACCCATTGCCCCTTGTCCTGTCATTGCAAGACCTTCTCAATAGTCCCTCCCCAGCCTTCCTGGAGCTCCCTTCAGATACTGGAAAGCTACTATAAGGGCTCCTCAAAGCCTTCTCTTGGTCAGAAGAGACCAACCCCATCTGTCCACAACTTCCACTTAGAATCATAGAATGGTAAGGTTGGAATGTTGATGCCTATGTTCATTAATTACTTACATATGTAACTTCATTGTCAGACTCCCAAAATGATATGTCTATATTTTTGCTGTTCAACTCAGATGAACCCTTGGAGTACATAATTTTAAGAAACTTTGGTGATCTTTTAAAAGCACTCAGATTGGATCGCTTTATAGCTAGCAATAATTAGCAATTAAGAGTTATAAGATATCTCCTGGTATTCAAGAAGACAGGGACAAAAACAAAGCAGGCTTTCCATTACTATGGAAGAGAAATTGTACATAAGGACAAATTTTCTGGATTTGTAGAAACTTGTACAAAAGAAACAACTTGAGGTAGTTGTAGATATTTACACTGACAAGAAAAACAGGTATCAGAACGATCTGAGTTCCATTAACAGCACTAGTTCTTTTCTACTTCCATCTCCGAAAGTCAGGGAATGTATTAAAGTGCTACCAGATCCTCATCACCTGACAGTTGTTCCTTCAAAATTACCGTAATAATTAGAACCAGAATCATAGTTCCTTCCTCTTTCTAAGCCTTAAATAGTCTTAGAGAATAAAAAGACCTTGGAGTGTTTCATTATTTGTTGAAAAAATGGAAGCAAGATGAATTCCTAAAACCTCTTGGAAGTTGTTCTTTCAGTCAAAAGTATCTGAACATTTGAATGGCAGTAATGGGGAACAGAATTTCTCTATCTACTTTTTGGGGCAAGATTTTTTCTGTGTACATGCATGTTCAAATGACCAAGATATTGCTAACCATTTTTCAAGACACTCATGTATAAAAAGTTTGCCTGTATGCTAAAAATGCATTGGGTTTTTTGTCACCAAAACTGTTCCTGCTGTTAGTCACAGGTTTACATGCAGTACTTAACTGGAAAGAATTTGGTTTTTGTTCTCATCTTCTATGATGCAAAAATATGCAAAAATTGTTGATGGCCAATTGATGAAGAGAGAGCAAACTTATTTTCTGTTACGGGCTGAGTCCACTTTTGTGCCCTCAAATCTGTTGCTCTAGACTGCAGAAATATTTTTCTGGTATCCCTAGTTGAAAATAGAGAATTCCTCCCCCCCTCTTCTCTTCTAACATGCAAATACTCCTCAGAAAGGTTCTGGAAGTATTCATCCACCATGTAATCTCTCTGAGAGTGCGCACACTACTAATGGAATTTCCTAGATGTGCATCCCACAGCCATTTGCCTCATTACAGGGTAGAGGATGGGACCCAGCAAAATTATGTCATGCTTTTTTGACTAGGTAATTAGAAATAAAACCTTGCTTTGAGTTGTTAACAACTCTTCATTTCTTACTTTCATTTGTGGGTGTTTCATGTCATGCTATGTTAACTAATGACAGTCTGAATAAGCTTGGTTTTTAAATCAAAATAAAAAACATTTTCAAAGAGTTAATTGCTTTCATTTAAGATGGGGGAAAAAAACCCCGGCAGAGTAAAAGCTCATAGAGTTGTTTGTGTATGATGCTAGAGCAGGTTCAGAAGTTTCTGCATTCTAAGCATCTACTGAAATCAGTGACAGCTGCATAGGGAGGTATTGCAGAACTCATTCAGAACTTAATGATTACTAAATAGTAAATATGAGATAACCTGACGCCATTTTAATTGAGAAAATTTGGAACCAGAGATTGGGATAAAATTATTTCTAGACTTATGTTGTAGTTTATAAGGTGTCAGGTGTCTGGATATGAGGGACTTACCTTGAGTACTTTGCTCATGTGGCTTTTCCTATGCATAATCTCAATTTAGAAGTCTATTTTCTAAATTGGATCTCTGTCGGTATGAGATTGTTTCAACAAATTCCTCTGAAAACGTATTCTAGCAAATGTGATATTGTTTCCAGCTGTTTCTACCCAGAACTGATATTAAATACTGGAAGATAACACAACCAGACCACTTTCCCTATCAGACCTTGACACTAGGTCATGGGAATTAATAATATTTAAAATCTATCTCAGATTGAAGTTGGTAAAACCACTCAGAGACCTCAACCAGCAGCAGATGTTAAAGCCAAGCTCTGATCCAATTATTGTCTCACACTGCAGAAGATTAAAAATATTCTGGAGGCCAGTCATGATGGGTTTGGTCTTTCTGGGTGGCCTCCTTTATCTTCTCTTCAACTGATCTATTTTGAATATTATTCAAGATGCTTCCAGGTCATTCAGCTAGCAACACCACATTTCAGTCCTTCCCACCACACATTAAGATATTACTGAAATAAGATGTGGATATCAAGAAACACAGAATCTGAAGTAATACAAATGGATTTGCTTTAAGGTCTTACTGTTACTGCCATATTTTGTTAGGTCTGTTTGGCAAATTTCCATACTATTCCCCAATTGTATATGTGAGATAACACTAAAGGTGACATAGAAGTAATAATACTGAAAGCTCATGAACTCCCAATCACTCGTTCGCCAGAGGCCGCAGATGATACCAAGTTCTGGATGTGAACTGCAAGCCTCATGCATACTTTTTAGGGATTGCTGATATCGCTGATATGATGAAAGGATCAACAGGCACTAGTATGTGGCTACTCAGACATTAAAGAGGTAAGGTGTGTATACTGCTGATGCGATATAATTTGATCATATGCAGCACATAATTTGCAGTGGTCTGTAAAGACTTTAGACTTAGAGAACCCTGTTCCTGAGACCATTCTACCTGGGAGCAGTGCAGTAACTGTGCTTCTATGCACTATCTGCACGTCTAAAATAACCTAGTGTCAGAGATTTCCCTTACTTGCTGGGAGGCAGGATTGTTACCAAAGTGAACAAATGGGTTTTTTATTAATTCATTGTGCCTGCTACAGTAAAAGTCAGCTTCTAAGAAACAAAGTTATCAAGGGGAAGGGAGGGGAAAAAAAAAAAAAGAAAGAAAAATATAAACAAGTCTTCTACTGATAGAAATGATCCTGGCTCTGCAGAAACATAAGTCTGACAGCAAGAAAGATATATTACGGCAACTGGCTTGCACCACAACAGTAAAGTGTTCTACCATGACTCATTGATTTATCCTACCTGTAACATATTGAGCATGTCTATGTATCTCGGGCAACAGACTAGTTTCACTCGAGTGCATCAGGACTTTTTGCCTTTGTTTTCAGGATGATGCTTTTCTATATAGTTTATTTTCTACTTTTCCTAGGCAGCATTATGATTATCCAGTATTTCGCTAAAGCAATGTCTGCATAAAACTAACAGTAATAAAGGAATAAGTGAATCAGGGCTAGGTGAATCCTGAAAAGTCATCGTGTATCACAGTATCACCAGGGTTGGAAGAGACCTCAAAGATCATCAAGTCCAACCTGTTACCACAGACCTCAAGACTAGACCATGGCGCCAAGTGCCACATCCAAATGCACCTTGAACACCTCCAGGGATGGTGACTCCACCACCTCCCTGGGCAGCCCATTCCAGTAGCCAATGACTCTCTTAGTGAAGAGCTATCTCAGCTGCCCTGCTCTTCTGATCCACTTTTATCTGCTGTTTCTGTTACTTTTCCTGCTGCTTTGCCTACTAAGAAGCTTAGGATGAGAATTGCTACATACTGAAAAAAAAGAGAGAAAAAATTACTGAGGAAAACTGTTTACTTTAACCTCTAAGCTACTTGTTCATAGAATGGTAAGGTTGGAAGGGACCTCAAGGATCATCTAGTTCCAACCCCCCTGCCATAGGCAGGGACACCTCCCACTACTACAGGTCACTCAAGGCCTCATCCAAACTGGCCTTGAACACCTGCAGGGAGGGAGCATCCGCAACCTCCCTGGGCAACCTGTTTCAGTGCCTCACCACCCTCACTGGAAAGAACTTCCTCCTAACATCCAGTCTAAATCTCCCCTCTGCCAGTTTAAACCCATTACCCCTTGTCCTGTCATTACAAGACCTTGTAAATAGTCCCTCCCCAACCTTCCTGTAGGACCTCTTCAGATACTGGAAGGCTGCTATCAGGTCTCCTTGAAAACTTCTCTTCTTCAGGCTTTAGAGCCGCAACTCTCTCAGCCTGTTGTCATAGGAGAGCTGCTCCAGCCCTCTGATCATCTTTGTGGCCCTCCTCTGTACCCACTCCGACACTTCCATGTACTTCCTGTGCTGAGGGCTCCAGAACTGCACACAGTACTCCAGGTGGGGTCTGACGAGAGCAGAGTAAAGTGGCAGAATCCCCTCCCTTGCCCTGCTGCCCACGCTGCTCTTGATGCAGCCTAGGACTCGGTTGGCTGTCTGGGCTGCATGTGCACACTGCAGGTTCATGTTGAGCTTTTTCATCAACCCAGACTCCAAGGTCCTTTTCCTCAGGGCTGCTTAAGAACTGAGTTAAGTGAGGTGTGATTGCTTTATCTAAGAACTGAGATGAATGATTTGTGCTTTAACATTGTGCGTCGTGGTATCTTGGTCTACCAACAAGTGTGTTTTCAGTGCTACCTGAAATGGTAGGGAGAACAGCTGAGCTCCGTCTGGCTAGGGAGTGCTGTACAATCAGAAAATATATGCTCTAACTCTTTAATAACAGTTCTGTCAAGTGTTTTAAAGTTTTGATTATAGTATAAGAACTTGAAAATACTGAGTCAGGAAAGCAGGAAATCTTATCCAGTAGTTTGGGAATATTAATTAAGCAGGATGAGGAAAAGCAACCTCAGTTCCTTCTGCCAGAGTATGTTCTGGAAGCTGAATTTTCTGTTTGTAGGATGCCTTAGTAATCAAAAGTTTTCAGTTGTCTATAGTAAGATTTTACACTTTCTGAGAAGTTCTCTGATTTGTTTCTTAATTTTAAGTGAAAGTAGCTGATTATCAGATTAACATTAAATATAATAGAAATGTCTCTTGATAGACTATTGATAAACACCAAAGGATACTACAGATACTAACCCTTTTTAACATTTCCAAGATTACTGAAATAGTTAGGAAAAAACTTGTTCAGAGCTATTAAACAGAGTAACTACCTCTGGTGTCTGAGCCACAGAATGCTTGTGGGCAAGAGAGACTTCTGTGGAAATATCACTGTGTGCTTGCACCATTCTTGGTCTTCCTTAGGCATCTGATGTTGGTCAGATCTGGAAACTGGATGCTGTGCTCTATGTACCTTTGGTTTGACTGAGTACAGCTATTCTTGTATTTGTCTGTTATAACAGGAAACAATCCAGATATGTTTTATGTTTTGTCCACTGAAAGAAGTCAGGTTTTTCAAGTGTGGTAAAACAGATGCAGCATTTAGCACTCTGACTTTTAGGCATGCAAAATTTTAATGTGCTCCTTTTGATTTTTTTTTTAAAGTGTTCTCATCTAACGATGAGTAGAAAACCTAATCCATAGATTCTTTTTAAATAAGGAGGAACCAATAGCAAATCTTGATTTTTTTTTTTTAAATTTTTTTTTTTTAATTATCTAATTCCACTCAGGGCCTGCCTCAGGCCTAATTCCACCATAGGGCTTGCCTAGTGTACAGTATTTCTCTTATTTTTTTTTTTATTATTGTAGAAGATTTAGAGAAATTAAGTGCTATCTGATGGTTGTCAGAGTTGTCTTCTGTGTTGCTGCTAGAATGACGTTGGCCACACTTTAAAATATCCATATACCACTGACCTCTTGAACATTCCATTTTGAATGTCCAGACTCTGTCTGACATCTTGCTTTCACAGAATCATAGAAATGTTCCAGGTGGAAAAGACCTCCAGGATCATGAAGTCCAACAGTTATCCCTACTCTACAAAGTTCACCTTTAAACCATGTCCTCAAGCACCGCATTTAAAACACATCCGGGGTTGGTGACTCAACCACCTCCCTGGGCAGTGCATTCCAACGCCTGACCACTCGTTCTGTGAAAAAATGTTTCCTAATGTCCAGTCTAAACCTACCCAGTTGCAGCATGAGGCCATTCCTTCTTGTTCTGTCACTATTTAGCTGTGAGAATCTTTTACCTTTTGCACATCTTTGTTGTATTCTGCACTTAATCACTTCGGTACTGAGTGTCTTTCCCTTTAATTTTCATTAGATCACCAATTGTTGCTTCTTTTAACAAAACCATCTTGCTCTGAAGCCCATAAGACCAGTTAATTTCAAGTAGGAGAAGCAGGTGACATGATGTTTGCACCATGTCTAATTTTGAATCCCTCACACAGTGAGGAAAGAGGATAAGCTGTTCATTTGTCTTCAGTGGCAAAACAGAAGCTCATGGATCTTGTGGTAAAATAGGTTCTCCTCCATAGAAACCTTGCGTCATATCTTGACCAAGGTGGCAATAGTACTTCTATAAAGATTTGAAATGTATTTTCATAATTCTTGTATATCTGGAAAAGTCAAAGGTTAGAGCACTCTGTACAGCAATGCTGTTCCCTGTTCAGATAATCAGTGACAGTGTTTCTCATTTAAATGTCAAAAATTCATCTGTTTTCCCCATGCTGCTGTGGCTGTAAAGGACTCTCTGAGGCATTAGATTTCTTGCAGTGGCTAACAGAGTAATTATCTTTAATTATATATGTTTAAAAATTTAGTTACATAACGCATTTACTAGACCACTAATTCTATTGGTTCAAATTACTTATTTTTTAATTTGAAAAGCAAGAAGTGAAAAAAGCTTTGTCTCCAAGCCTAGTCTGATGATAGCAGTGTGACTCACCAAACTTGTTGCCAGTCATGCTTCAGAAAGAGCAACTACAACTTTGCTTACAAGACTGTTTTGCAAAATAAACCAGTTGCTTTTGAACCCCAGAAGTATGAGAATACTTCACGCGGCAAGAATCGTTTAAAATAGCGAAAACTACTTGAAAAGATTCCTTTAAGAAATCGTCTTGTGGGAAGTAGTCCCTTTGCCTGTTGGATCACAGGCTAGCTATATTAGGTATCTGTTTAAGGCTGATGGTTCCAGCATACTTCAACTTGCTGTAATTTTTTGCTTTCTTTTTCAGAATAACTTTGTCATCCTAAAGATAATTTAGCAATATATTTCACTAAGTAAACTCAACTCTTCTTTCTCCTTTTGATGTCCTTTTTCCTTGTTAGGAACTGAGTCTTGAAGAGAAGGCATTAATTCCTTAGCAGTAAGGGACAAATCAGATAAAGTGAGAGCCTGTGAGGCTTTTCTCTGTAGGACGACATGTTGTAAAAATACAACTGTGTTGTTCTGAAAAGTGACTGTAGAGATGACATCTTGGGATTGAGTGGGGAAAGGTTATGTTTATTATCTGTTAATGACTTCCAGATCAAGTTTGTTCAGTTTGCAAGTAAAAATCCAACTCTTTTAAAACTGCTTTCTCTGCAGATTCAGTTTGGGATTTAAGAATCACACTGTGCTAAGTCTAATCCAAGTATTACTGTCAGCAGTAAAAAGGTTCTTCAGGGTATAGTGTGCCTTTGGTTAAACTGCCTATCACTGGACTGTAAATGAATGTTGATTCTGTTGATGAGAAGCTTGTCAAAATCAGGATTTGTCTAGTCCCAGTTGTTTTTTATTAAGTATTCCTTAATTCTTATTCTTTCAAAGTACTTAAGTCTGTTGAAATGGTTTCTGAACTTACCTACTGTGGAGGAATGTAAAAGGAAGAGGAATAAACCTCAGAGCTATTATTTTTGCATTGCTCATAAGGATTGAAGAGTGAAGTCATAGGAGTTATAAAAGAAGTCCTGTTGACATACTATCTTGTTCAGTTTAAATTTCTCAAGGATTTAAGCATCTAGTGCTCATGTGTACCATAAATGAGAAAAATTTGTGGGAAGAAGCCATATTTTAATTAGACCAAATGATGTAATCTGAAAAACGTCAACTTTCAGACATACAGGCCCTCCCTTAGATCCAGTTTTAATCATAATGTTATCAGAGACAGACAGTGATTTGGAAAATGTTGAGATGCACTCAAGTGTGACCTCCGATGGTCACACAGTGATGCCACTGAGCTTGGAGTGCAGCAAAGGAGAGAAGTATCATTGGTAACTCTGTGCTCCTTCCTCTATTTGACAGGTATCCAGTGATTCAGTTCATATTCCAGTTTTGTCAACTGACTTGTCAGGCTGCAGGGCTCAGACATGTTCTGAAATGTGACCTTTATTGCTGTTCTCAACAGGCTGACAAACTGAGCTGGATGCTATCTCCCCATCTCACTCAGCCTGGGACATGGGGATCTGCTGGGGATGAAGGTCGGAGGAGCAAGTCATCACATTTTCTGGCATCTTTTCCTCCTTTTTTCCTCTCTGATCATCTGGTATTGTCTTTGACAGCTGCTTTTCTTTAGCACCATCTTGTCAGTGGCCAATCCTGTTCCACTCTTTCTACCTTACTCTTTCCAAGGAGAAAGAACGTTACTTCCTAGCGTAAGAGCACTGCAAAGATTTGAGATCGCTCCTGGTTTTAATAAGCAGTCTCCCTTCTTCCCTTGTTGCCCCATCAGAGGAACTTTCTGTCTTCTCCTTTTCTGGAACATGGGTGTTTCCTCTCAGAGGTACCCTGCAACAGTGATACTTGGGTATTTCTATTGATTCATCTTTCAGGCACTTGTCTGCCTGCTTGCTGCTGCATGGAAGAATGATTTTTATTTTTTTTTTCATGCCTGTTAATTCTGCACACAGTGGGAGATTTTTATACAGCACACAATTGTTACTCCCCAATAGCATAGGTCTGAACACCATGTTGTGAACGAGGTTAGACTGTGATTCAGTTTGTGCCAGAACATTATCTGTTTTCTTGCTGAAATTCAAAACCTAGGACTAAAGTGTTTCTACACTAAGTGGTTTCAGGAACTCTTGAGCTGTGTCTGAAAACCCAGGCCTATTTCAATGATGTCCGCATTCAGTTTTATTGCTGAGACACATGACTACACACATCTCTGCAGAGGGAATCACCACTTAATACAAATACAGGCAATATACCACACAAATACAGGCTGGGTGGTGAATGGCTGGAGAGCAGCCCTGAGGAAAAGGATCTGGGGGTCTGGGTTGATGAAAAGCTCAACATGAGCCTGCAAAGCCAACAGA
The DNA here is from genome assembly GCA_013396675.1 of Eubucco bourcierii. Taxonomy (NCBI): domain Eukaryota; kingdom Metazoa; phylum Chordata; class Aves; order Piciformes; family Ramphastidae; genus Eubucco; species Eubucco bourcierii. The sequence goes on from VWZE01002424.1 coordinate 91,544, forward strand.
ATCCTGGGCTGCAGCAAGAGCAGCGTGACCAGCAGGGCAAGGGAGGGGATTCTACCACTTTACTCTGCTCTTGTCAGACCCCACCTGCAGTACTGTGTGCAGTTCTGGAGCCCCCAGCACAGGAACAATGTGGAAGTGTTGGAGTGGGTCCAGAGGAGGCCACAAAGATGATCAGAGGGCTGCAGCAGCTCTGCTCTGAGGACAGGCTGAGAGAGTTGGGGCTCTTCAGCCTGGAGAAGAGAAGGCTTCGAGGGGACCTGATAGTAGCCTTCCAGTATCTGAAGGGGTCCTACAGGAAGGCTGGGGAGGGACTATTTACAAGGTCTTGCAATGACAGGACAAGGAGCAATGGGTTTAAACTGGCAGAGGAGAGATTTAGACTGGATGTTAGGAGGAAGCTCTTTCCAGTGAGGGTGGTGAGGCATTGGAACAGGTTGCCCAGGGAGGTTGTGGCTGCTCCCTCCCTGGAGGTGTTCAAGGCCAGGTTGGATGAGGCCTTGAGTGACCTGTACTAGGGGGAGGTGTCCCTGCCTATGACAGGGGTTGGTACTAGATGATCCTTGAGGTCCCTTCCAACCTTGTGATTCCATAATTCTACAATTAAGTGATGGGCCATGGAAACAACTGCTATGAGGCAATTAAATTGTATTCTTCATTGGTGATTAGACCTGCTCCAGGAAGAGTTTACTGGAACAAGGATGTGGCCGAAGACTTGTTCCACCTTTCATCTCTGCAGTGCAGATACCTGGAGCTGCATTCATGCTTTTCTGAAGTTCTTCATTTGACTACGACTCCTTGCACTCCTTGAATCATTCTTTGCTAAGAGACATTTCAGACAGGTTTTGAAATTGTTTTTGAGCTTCTGGAGGGGTTTACTGCCTTCTGAGTCATGCTGTAGAAAAAGACAAGTCAAAAAAGAGGAAGAGTTATTTTTGTCACAGATCTTTCTTCTTCAGGTCTCTTTTAAATGCTTCTGAAACTGTGAAGACCTGCGTATCCCTGTGCATGTAGCAGGGTGTGAAAAAGGTATCCATACACTGCAAAAAGATTGTGAGATACAGGCTCCTGGGATAGAAGTTTGCCTGGGAACCAGCATATCTCAGTGTGAAGGAACCTTTTTTCCGATCTTTCGAGAATTCAGATTAATTGACGTGGAAGTGCTTCATACCTCCTTCCCCCTTTCACTAGTTTTCAGCAGTCTGGAACATTATTCTCATATGTATTCTTCTTGTGAGTCTATAAATTGTTTTGAACTCCTATGGGATAATTGTCATTACTGGAAAATTGATTTTGAATGCTATTTGTCTGCAAGGATCAGAACTTGAGGAGTTTATTTCATGTTGGCTTTCGTTCCAGTTCTGTTTTAGCAGTTCTTTGTCTTCAACTCTACCATCTTCTCTGTGCACTGTGCTGCTGTGTTCAAAGACATATTTTTGAAATAGAGTTCTTCACTTTGTGGTTCTTATTTGATGATATTTTTCATTTTAGGAGCTTTTGTATTTCTTTAAGGCAAATGAGGCATGTTAGTGGTTATTTGCAATTCTTTTTTGTTTAGTGGATTTCCTGTTATGCAAAAACGTAAAGTTTTTCTCACTGTTCTTCCAAACTTTTGTTTTCCTGTCTTGATAGTTTAGTGGGGTTTTGCTGTGTTTATTTTTTTTGTTGGCTTTTTTTTTTTTTTACTTCTGTCTGCTTTATGACCTGTGGCTAAGATGTATTTGCCCAGTTAAGATCTGGCTTTGTCTTCATGGATTCCTGACAGCTTACTGTAAAACTGCAAGTTAGAACTCTTGCTTTTTTGTTTCAAGACCTTCAAGAAGTGACCGACTTCTTTTAACAGCTTTTCTGAGGGCTCTGAAGATCTAGCTGAAAAATTAAGCATGTCATGCTTACACGCTCCATTTGTCCAGTAATTGTTGTACTAATTTGTTACAAACAATAACAAAGAGTTACAGCAGAGCTCTGTAGAACATAAGGCTTGCCCTCGGACAACATGTGTGCATACGTGTGCACCTCGTAAAGTGTAATGCTTCAATGTGGGGCTCTGGCAAAATTGCAGCAGCTGTCTCCCTGTTCAAACTACATGCAGTTGAATACTCCCATGCCTGTGTTTTACAACCTGTTTTTCACTTCAGTAGGCAGGCGTGATGGGGACAGGTAGGCAGAAAGATCTCAGTCTTGTGAGACTGGGTATTTAGTGTCTACTTCCTATCCCCATGGGAATCCAGCTTTATTAATAGTAGTCTTTTAAAAACATCAGAGATAGGCAGAGCTAACAATCTGTGTTTTATCACCAATGTTAGTAATATCTTATCTAGTTTCCAATGAATGGACAGATCAGTATGTTCCAAATAATGCAGTTTAACATTTCAAGGTACAGGAACTGGACTCAATAACCTTCTGAAAACCAGTTTTCATTAGTGATTCATTATCAGCTGTGAAGTCTCTCTGCATAACTTTTTTTTTTGTTCTTGTTTTTGGTGTTTTGGTCTGGAAAAGATAGTGGAAAATGCACTAAGGGGAAATGTAGCTTGTTAACACTTTGCTGGAAGTGTGATGTGAATCTTACAGTACCAAGAAAACGCTACATAATGTAAAAGGCTGTCAGAAAAATAGGACAGCAATATTTACCTATTGCCAGTAAGTGCAGGTGTATGATCTCTATGTTTTTGTTAGCAGAGGATATAATTTGGTAAGATCTACTTGCAGGTGGAAACTATATGGCAGATGAAGAAGTGGAGATGGTGATCCTAAAAGTGATGTGCCAAAAGAATCCAACCCACAATAGAGGTTTGGTTTACATACTTCTGGTATTAAAAGGAGCTTATTATGTGCAGCTCAGAAACAAAAACCATGTCTCTGTTAATCCTTATGAACTAGGCAACTAAAACAGTCTATAGAGCAAAGCTGTCTACACAGTGACAATAACAGAATATAGAGGGTTATGGAGAGAAAACTACAAGGAGATTTTGCTCTATTGATTTGCATTTGCAGTAAATTTAAGTGTGAGGGTTTTTATCTTTAAAAGTAGACAAAAAATCAGACATCGATGTAATCTTGAAGTGTATATTATATTGTCAGTGGGTTTGAATAGTTCTGCATTTTGGTTGGACTTCTTATTTTTATGAACTTCAATTGTGCTGGGATATTTTACATCTCCTTTCTAGCATATGTAATGATTTCACTGTTCTACAAAAGAAAAAATTCTTTAGTCTAGATAAAATTAATTGGTCAGATTAATGTAGGAATGTGATGCTAATAAACTGCAATTTAAATTGAGATGCACTAGGATTGTTCTTGATGAAATTCTAATTTTATAGAATTATAGAGTGGGTTAGGTTGGAAGGGACCTCAAAGATCCTCTAGTTCCAACCCCCTGCCAAGGGCAGGGACACCTCCCATTAGAACAGGTTGCTCAAGGCCTTATCACATACTTTGATTTTTAAAAAAGAATTTATTTTATTAAAGTGCATAAAGTATTGCATTGATTTAAAAATAACTCAGGCTTACTTGCAGGTGTTTCTAATTCATGCCAAGGACTTGGTCTTGTGCCTATTGTAGTCTGCAGTTTTGCTGCTTCAAATGGAGAATAATCTCCCATAACATTAGATCATGGCCATCAGTCTTTGTCAGAAGTTCTGATCCTTTCTTATAATATCACCAACATGGAGTATGTCACATTGTGGGGGGTGTTTTAAATTCTTTTTTTTTTTTTTTCTTCCCACCAAAACATTCTCAACATAAATGGTTTTTTATAAATATGGATGTAGGAATTCATAATCTGCTCTGTTGTTATTTTAGGAGATTTAGTTTGATAATATCCGTTACTGATGTTTCTCCCATTTATCCAGTCCTCTTGTATCAGGTTAGATCCAGAATTCAAGCCTGTGCTCCTCATGCTTCAGTGGTAAAAAGATTTTTGGTCTCCTATCTTAAGACCCATGAAATGGACAATGCTGCTGTCACATTGCTTGACCTGCAGGACTGATTGTACTGATTTACAAAATTAAAAAAAAGGCAGGTTTTTGCCTCCCAACCTGTTTTGTTTTTAAAATCCTTTCCTGAGAACGTTTGTTTGGGGTTTTTTTGCCATCAACTGGGGCAAGGAGGAGAAGAATGCATTGCTAGTGCCTCAGCCGTTTATTTTGTTTCCTTTTTCTGTTGTGATCCACAATAGCTGCGAGAGTTTTTCTCTTTTCTAGGCTGAGACAGACCACAGTAATGCAGACAATCTCAGCAAGTGGTTTACCCAAAAGAGAGAAACTTAGAAGTACAGACAAGGATTTGATTGGTCCTTCATCTTGTTATCTTTTAACCTAAAGGTGATTTAAAATGTCTTCAGTGAGAGGGCAAGTTAGCTTGGTTACTTTATCCTGGTTAGATTTTGAATGGAGTAAAATTGAATGAGATATGTAAATCAAACCTCACAAAACATAATGGAACTCTTACCATGTCTGGATTCTTGCTTTAAGTACTGATTTGGCTCTATCATGGCCCTGAACAATTTGGAGCCAAACATCTATGCATCCTGAGGAATTTTAAACATTTTCTGAATTTGGACATAAGTCTCTCTGATGCCTGTTGTTGCAAGTGTAGAGAGTGTTTATCTGCTGTGTAACACAGATACTTGGAGACACTTGTGTTTGGTTCTTAAACAGAAGCAAAGACTGTATCTGAAGGGAACCTACAGGAAGGCTGGGGAAGGATTATTTACAAGGTCCTGCAACGACAAGACAAGGAGCAATGGGTTTAAACTGGCAGAGGGGAGATTTAGACTGGATGTTAGGAAGAAGCTCTTTACAGTGAAGGTGGTGAGACAATGGAACAGGTTGCCCAGGAAGGTCATGGCTGCTCCCTCCCTGGAGGTGTTCAAGGCCAGATTGGATGAGGCCTTGAGTAACCTGTACTGGTGGGAGGTGTCCCTGCCTATGGCAGGGGGTTGGAACTAGATGATCTTCAAGGTCCCTTCCAACCTTACCCTTCTATGATTCTATGACTTCTTTTCCTGATATAGATAAAATTCTTCTAACTAGACTGGTTTTGGAGGATTTAATGAAGAATTATCCAAGTTCCCCTGAAATATTTTCTGATGGGAATTGTTAGAGTTCTGATCTTCTGTATATTCAAGAGTTTTCACACAACACATCTAGCCACTGCTTTTCAATATAGAGTATTCAGCATAGAGAAGTTACAGGTTGCTCGTGAAGAACATTCAGCTCTCAGCAGCTTGTGTTACAACAGGACAACTCTTATTAAGTCTATTTAGGAATAAGAATCTGTGTTCTAGTAGTCTAACTTCACAGGCTTCAGCAAATTTCATGACATCATATAGAAGAGTGGAAAGCTTTTTCTTTTTTCCACCTTTCAGTGTGATGATTTTTTTTTTTTGGTCATACTGTTTTTATGAGCTTTGCATGGAAAAATTGTAGGACTAGTTATTAAGCTGACTAATGGGATAAAAAGATTTTTTTTTTTTTTTTACTTCTTGTGAAACTGATTTATGTTTTTCTCAGCAGATTTTAGGTGACTGCTCACATAATGAGCAGAATTCTGCCTAAAAATAAGTTGCGTCCACTTCATGGGTTTATTGAGAACAGAAATTTCCACACCATTCTCCCTTTAATGTGACCACAATGGGCATTTGTAATTTGTCCATTTATATAAAAAGAACAAATTAGCAAATTAGCCACCATAAACTGTTAGTATATCCACTTTTGCTGACATGTTTATTGTGATTTGCAATATGCGTGATGTTGGTCTTCAAAAACGTTCCATTTTCCTTTTTTTTTTTTTTTTTTTTTTTTTTTTGCATGAATTATAAATTAATGAATTGCAGAAAGCAAGACTGTAGTAACACTTAGAAGTTGGAAATACTATGCAGCACTCATCTATATCATCCTCAAAAGAAGCAGGGTGTAGAGATTTTTTTCTTAGCTGATTAAAACGGCACAATGTCCACCTGGAGACCAGTGCCAAGCAGTGTCCCTCAGGGGTCAGTGCTGGGACCAGTACTGTTTAACATCTTTGTTAGTGACATGGACAGACGAATCAGTGCACCCTCAGCAAGTTTGCAGATGACACCAAGCTGTGTGGCACAGTCGACTTGCTAGAGGGCAGGGATCCATCCAGAGGGACCTGGACAGGCTGGAGAGGTGGGCCCAGGCCAACCTGATGAAATTCAATAAGGCCAAGTGTAAGGTCCTGCACCTGGGTAGGCACAATCCCAAGCACAAATACAGGCTGGGTGGGGAATGGCTGAGAGCAGCCCTGAGGAAAGGGACCTTGGAGTCTGGGTTGATGAAAAGCTCAACATGAGCCTGCAGTGTGCACATGCAGCCCAGACAGCAACCGAGTCCTGAGCTGCATCAAGAGCAGTGTGACCAGCAGGTCAAGGGAGGGGATTCTGCCCCTTTATTCTGCTCTTGTCAGACCCCACCTGGAGTACTGTGTGCAGTTCTGGAACCCTCAGCACAGGAAGCACATGGAAGTGTTGGAGTGGGTCCAGAGGAGGCCACAAAGATGATCAGAGGGCTGGAGCAGCTCTCCTATGAGGACAGGCTGAGAGAGTTGGGGCTCTGCAGCCTGGAGAAGAGAAGGCTTCAAGGAGACTTGATAGTAGCTTTCCGGTATCTGAAGGGGTCCTACAGGAAGGTTGGGGAGGGACTATTTACAAGGTCTTGCAATGACAGGACAAGGGGCAATGGGTTTAAACTGGCAGAGGGGAGATTTAGACTGGCTGTTAGGAGGAAGTTCTTTCCAGTGGGGGTGGTGAGGCACTGGAACAGGTCGCCCAGGGAGGTTGTGGCTGCTCCCTCCCTGGAGGTGTTCAAGGCCAGGTTGGACAAAGCCTTGAATGAGCTGTACTAGTGGGAGGTGTCCCTGCCTCTGGCAGGGGGTTGGAACTAGATGATCCTTGAGGTCCCTTCCAACCTTACCATTCTATGATTCTATGAAAAACTAAAGGTTGCTGTTCACTTTACAGCTAAGAGAGCAAGAGGGATGCTATTTCATGCATTTCTGTAGTGAACAAAAAGCAGCTAATGAACACGTCAGGAATTGTCTAGAGAAAGCCTAAAAATGGGCAAGTAGCTAAATTTCAGTGCACCACTTGGAACATTACACAACACTGCATCTCATAAAATAAACGCATAAATTTGTCTAGAGGCTTAAAGTACTTTTAATGGTGTTTTCTTTTTTTATTGGTATGTATTTCAAAGGAAAGGAACTTATCTCCAAAAAACACGTCTAGGAATTAAATATGGCCCCTAATGAACAGACAAAAGGAGTCAAAAAAGGAGAAGACTTTGCAGCCATAAAAGCAGAACTCAAAATACTATCCCTCTTACAAAGTATTTCCTGAAAATAGTCTTGTGAAGCACAAAACTCCATTCTGGAAACTCTAGAACTATGAAAGCGAGGCCAGTAGTCGGCACTTTCAAAAATAAGTAAAACCATCAGGCAACAACTGCATGCTAATTGCATTTGAGAAATAAGAGACCACCTACATAGAAATAAAATAAATCTCATTAGTGGAACTAAGGCAGATAGTTGGGATTCAGACTCTGCTAACCCAATGCCTTAGGCTCACTTGAAAGAGCTTGCAAAGTCACTCTTGTTTTCTTGGTGATGGAACTGCAGCATAAAACGTGCACCGATGTCTCAAGACTCCAAGTCCATTGTGCTGCAGGAAATGTGCATTTCTAGACACAGATGTGCCCTCACTTTCAGTGAATTTGACCAGGTACTTATTTGCAAAGGCAAGCTCCTGAAATCTTATAATCAAGAAAGCTAAGTATTTTCTTAATTTCAGACCAGACAATAAATTTTGGAGTTTTTCAACAACAATAGCAAGAGGTCTTAAGTCTGTCTCTTGAAGCCGCTCACACTAGCCATGCTATTCCCTCTAGAGGAAGTACTGAAAATCCTTTGCAACAGTCCCTTTCTCTCCCTGATGGCCATCATCAAGTTATAGATCTTCAGAAACAAAAGCTGCCCAGGCCTCCTCTCACTCTCTCAAATGGCCCCAAACAATCAGGCTTTTCAAAGCTGATCATCTGTTCTGCTCCTAATATAGCTAGATTTGCTGTAGAAAGAATAGGACAGGAATTTAACTGCACATGTTCTTGTGGTCAAGGCTTGATCATAACTAGCTTTGAAAACAACTAGGTATTTTCCCCTTGATCTTTAACACTTTGTCCCCAAATCTTTCTATTCATAGTATTTGGTTCTGATTTAAGTTTGATTCAACTGTGTAGTTTTATCTGACAGAAGTTCTGCAAATCCTTACTAGACTCTTGGGGGTTTTTTTGGTTTTTTTTGTTCTCATGTTGTTTCCTGTTTTCTGTTCAACTTTTTAATTCAGCCATGGAAGCTGGAGCTTTGTTTCTGACAGAAAATTAGGCTCAGACCTTCAAAAAAACTGCTGCTGCTATTGCTGCTTAAACGTGGCTCACTGAATTCTTCTTCAAGGATTGAGTCTTCTGGTAAAGCTGTTCTTTTAATTCTTCTGTAGACAGAAGGGAAACAGTTACAGGGAAGGATGTTCCCTGGGAGAAAGCCAATAGAAGACTCTTAACCATTTAATGAGAATGATTTAGTTGCTGATAGTTGATTAATAAAATATAAATAAAGAATTCTGCTTAAAGTCAGAACAACTTAGACAGCAAGAATAGATATATTTATCACACAAGGGACAGAAATCAGAAAATGTAAACCAACATAAATAACCTCCATTGTATGAACTCTGACAAAAATTAAGACCTTTATATTCCTTGGGAAGTAGTGCAAGAATTTCATACAAACCTGTTTCGGTGCCCCTTGAAAAATGAATTTGGACTTTAAAAAACCCAAACCAACCCACACATCTGGCTTGATCACTGGCTAATAGAACACACTTTTATTCCCGTCCCAAATCACACACAGCTTGTCTGGAAAGAAGACAGCTGCTTGGGCACTAGTATGTTTTAGTTCTAAGTACATCTAATCTTTATTGAGTTATTTGAGCCTCATGTGCCAAGTGCAGAAAGGCTTTTATGGGGAGTGGAGTGCAGGGGTTTTGTTTTTTTTCTTTTTTTCTTCTTTTTTAATATTAATGTGTAATACTGGCCAACAAAGGCCTGCTTAGGACACAATAGCAATTCTCTAAATGCATTAGACTTAAAATCCAATAAATATACCAAATGCTGTTGTATGAATCTTAATCCAATTTATTGCAGTGCTGTTGAAAATGCATCTCAAATGTTTTATTGGTCAATTAATTCTGAAAGCTCCTTAGTGCTTTCTCATTTGATCAGCTTCAGTAGTTTTTACTCCTCTGCAGATTTTCCATTAGTAAGTCTTACACATATGATGAATTTGGCATGAGTGTCTTAACTATATGTGAGATTTTGGACATGTCAGCTTATGTGCAAACACTCACTACATGTCACCCTGCTGAGTGAACTATTTGCTAGGGAGCATGGGTTGGGATAAATCTGTATTCTGCTGTACTCAGTGACCAAGTCTGCAGAGGGGCTTCAGAAGGCATGTTTCATGAGTGAAAGTGTAACTCACCTGAGGGCGAAAAAAAAAAAAAGTCTGCCTAGGGAACAGCAGTTCCCAATACATTAATTACCTCTTTGGGCTTACTCCCATAGCCAGTACTGCAGTCCTACTGAAGCATGAGAAATTACAGAGGATCTTAGGCACCATCCCCCATCAGCATCATGGCAGATTGTCTTCCAGCAAACATGGTGCTGTTTTCTGAGGCTGTGATATGGCATTTTGCAGAATCTTGTAGTTAGTTTCTTTTGTCCAAAAGTAGAAGGCAGAGTTTAAGAAATAAGATCATCAACAGAATTAATCTTTTGTCTCTCTTTAACAGGATAAGGAATCTCAGCAAAGTGTTCAATGAAAAAGCTGGCTAAAGTGAAGAAGCAGGACAGATGTGATAGCAGTATTGCTTGGCAGCATTTATTCTGCCAATCCAGTGTGTACTGGCAAAACCTGTCAAACAAGGCTGTATCACAGGGAGCAGCTTTCAGTTGCAATTTCACGTTGCCCATTGTGCTCCCTTCTGCCTTGTGAACTAGTCTTATCAATATCTAGCCTTTCATTTCAAAATTAGCCTTTAAAATAGAATTATAACATGCTGCATGATTCACAAGATTTTTGACATCATGCCTTACCATTCTGGTTTTCATGCTATTGTGCCTTTGCAGTGTAAGTCCTTTAATATAGTTTATTTTTCTTGATGAAACATACAATCATGAGGATCAGAAAACACTTCAGTCCTGTCTGTGATAACTATGCTTTGCAAAAATATCTTTTTAGAACAAGATATCTCTCATGAATGTTCTTCTGGTTGTGTTTTTGACTCTGTCTGACTGGGATCTAGCACAGAAACTTGGTAGTTAGCTGAGAACACAAATCTTTCTCACTTGACTCAAATAGTAGCTCAGCAGTTGCTCCAGCATATCAAGATGTTATTAAAGTGACACATAGACTCAGAGAGGAATTTCAGAAGGATTATACAGAGTAAGTGTGCAGCAGTTACTAAAATAAAAGTTGGCATTCAGATCACATTAACTAGAAACCAGTAATTTCTGAAGATGTGATACAAGTAACATGTAGGGTTGCTGTAAGTGTGTGCTGTGCCTGGGAGAGCAAGTGTCAAAAACACAGTCGTGATCCCCTTGTGTCAAGTGAATGGTCAAATTATTGTAGTTCAGCTTTGGAGTGAGATACAGGATACACAACAAATAATGGTAATGATGATGCACATGTCAGTAGGATTAAGATGATGCAGAGCATTAATATAGCACCAGTGTTGCTGCACTTTGATATCTTACAGCAAAAACAAACCCCACCACCCCAAAACACCGATTCGTTCCAATGTGTATTTTGTTATCATTTAGAAAGAAACAGTAAATAAAAATGCCAGAGTGCCATTTTTAAGTATATAATTTGAATACCATAGGTGTCTCAGTGAAAGTTATGTCCTAGTTTTGTTTGAAGATTTTAGCAAAAGTATGGGAAAGACCTTGAAACAGTTAAAAAAAAAAAAAAAAAAAAAAAANGTTTCATTCTTTTATATTGCCACTTTTCTGTTTTCCCCATCTTTGTTTCTGAGAATATCATTTAAGATTCATTGACAGAAAAGGCACTGCAGTCCAAAAACTTGCCTGCATGTTTTTGGTAAGATTCCATGAGTCTGTGGACTCCAAAAAAGGAGGAGGAAAAAGAATCAACCCTAATGTATCTGTCTTCTGCTCATATACTCGTGAGTGCTTCCATGAATCCAGCAGAGCTGAGGTTCAATGCAAATGTATCAGTGAAGGGACTGGTGTTTACTGTGGTGTGCTCCATCTTTATGATAGTGCAAGAAACAGGAACCTGCTGAATAAACTAAGGATTGTATATTTAGCAAGGTGGTTGGTAACAAAGCCATATGATTTTCTTCCAACATTTCTAAGGTGAACTTGGAGATTTTAGAAGCTATTGATTTTTACCTTCTGTTTCTTGATTTCTGGAGTCCTGCATTTATGAGTTTAGTGGAATGTACAAGTGTATCTGACGTACATTACAAACACCTTACAAGATACTCTATTTCTGTAGATACAGGATACTCTCTTTTCATAGAGAGCAATAGTCAATGTTTTAAGATGAAACCTTTATGTAATTCTGCCTGTTGTACTTGATTGTCTCCATTATCCCTTGCTTTTCTCTTCTCTGATGCATCCTTTTCACTGTCCTACTCCAAATTCTGTCTTTCAATCTCTCCCCATCATGCCTAGACACCTTCCCTTTCCTCTCAAGTGCCTCATTTGCTTGATCTACAGCACATTTTGTTCCACTTTTCCTGGCTGTCCAAAACGAGAAATCTTCTCTAGTGATAGCATTACCATTTTGTGTCCCTTCTAAGATTCCTAAAAAGATCTAGCAGTTTGCACTGGCTGTTGTTCATAGACTGTGTTTGAATTTGTCAGAGCCCTGTCACAAAATTAGTAGCCTCTAAGAATTAGTTTTTGGCCTGAGTTAGTTATGGGTAAAATACAGAGGATCTCTTATGAGATGGCTCTATTTTGATGCAGACCTCTGGACATTAGCAAGATTTGTCCCTGTGCACGTTTTTGTGATGCTATGTTGTTTATGGCTGTAATGGTTATGACACTAGCAAAAACTTCTCTTGAGTTGTCATTGTAGATATCAGAGAAGTGAAAGCTTGTGAGCTGTGGGAGAAAGGGCACAGGAACCTAATTTTCCATTTAGAAACGGAGTTAGGACATCTTTGGGGTATCTTGCTCACAGTCATCCTTCTGCAGTCACAATCATTTGTCACACTTTGAAGATGGATTATGAATTGTGCATTGCAGATAGGACACTGAGACTGCTCTTCAAAAGTTCCTTTCAATCCAAAGCATTCAATGACTGTCAGGAGCATGAACTGGCAGTGAGATAGGTGTCTGTCAGTAATATGTCAGACCTATTTACTCTTGGTCAGTTGCTTAGCACAACTGAGTGAATTATCTCCTTAATTATTACTTGAAGTGTTTTATTGTTCTGTTTTGTGGTTTTGTTTTGTTTTAAATGGTCAGCAGATTATAACCATTCCTTCATAATGATTTTGCATTAAAATACAAATGTTCTGCCTTGTAGAAACACAACTGGGACTCAGCAATTAGAATATGGAGTTTGGATAACTCAAAACAAAACTTTGCTTCGTTATTTGTTCATTCAGTTAGGGGATTATGTAGTCTTACTGTACAACTCATAGATGCATGTTGGAACTCATACCAAGTCACCCTTGTACAAAGAAAGAGAAGAAAAACAGCTAGAAGTCAAGTTTTCCTGCTTGATGTGATGTGTTCCTAAAGTCTGACTTGGCCTGCGGGTGCTCCTCCAGTACCATCATTAACTGCATCAGTAACAATCCTATTTGAGGAGAGCATAACACTTCTAATGTTTAGCAAGGCCTTTCCAAATTTTTTGAATGGCTCAGTTTAATCTTCCATTTTCACAGGACACTCTATACAAAAGAGTATCCAGCATTCAAAGAGAATAAGCACCAAACAGCCCTGCAAGCTTTGCAGAATTCCTACCCTACAATGAAATAGTTCATTGCTCCACCTGGTCTACTTTTATGACAAGCGAACAGAAGAGACGACCACTGTAGCAAAGCATCTTCTTTATTTCATTTTCCTTGTCAATTAATTTTTTTTAAGTCAATGTTTATCCTGAAAGTCAATGTTTTGTTTTGGTTTTTTTTTTTTTAATTTTATAAAGTCAACGCTTATACTGTTTTTAGTATGAGGAAAAACAAAGGCTTTATAATCAGAGTTTTCTTTTAAGCATTTTTTCAGAAATATATTTTGATAATAGCAACTACTCATTACAATAAAACCCAGCACAGGCATTCCCTTACTGCGGCATGGGGAGTACTGCCAGTTCTAAATGCCCTACATAGTTTCTTTAAAATGTTTGCGTTCTTTAGGCCTCAACAAAAACCAAAGCTCCTCTTCCAGGTTTGGTAGCAAACAGACTATTATCCTCCAGAGCTAACCTTTGGACGTCGATTTGGTAGTAAGCTTTTCTAACATTTTTCAGGAAAGTGTTCAGCTTGTCAGTAGGCACCATTGACACAGTGCAGCCACCCCAGCCAGCTCCAGTCAGACGTGACCCAATGGCCCCAAATTGTCTAAAAAGAAAAAAAAAAAAGAAAAGAAAATCCTGTAAAATAAACTAAAAAGGGGCAATTTGTCATATATAAAATTCCTATAGAAAACTGGTGAATACTTCACTCAAAACATGTTCATTTGGTTATATGCAGCATTACAGCAGTTTGTAGTTACCATTTCAGACAAAAAGAAAGAGATATGTTGATGCTTTAAACTGCAATATAGTAATTTCTGTCAATTCCAAAGTCACCCTCTTTTATAATGCTTCAGTATCAGCTGTGTGAATGACCACAGCACAGCTGAGAAGGGGGAAAAAAAAACATAAGAAAGGAGTTGTTAGCAACATTCATAAGACATCAGAAGTGAAAACAGAAATACATGACAAAAATAACAAGAGGGTTCATAAACTAATTGCACAGGATGTAGGCATGCAAGCCATTTTGTAATGTGGCAAAGACAAATAGCTCTATTCTTCCAGGACAGATCTAAAACATGCTGAAGATTCACAGGCTTCTGCAGGATTGCTGAGCATGCCAGCCGAGAAAAGGAGAGTTCAGGAAGTTTTAAAAAGTCATACAGAGTCATTGCACTCAAACATCTGTTTATGCTGAATGGACAGAGTCAGGAATCTCTCATCAGGAGAACCCTATGAACTTATGCAGATTTGCAGCACTAGAGGTAAAATAAGAATTCAGTCCCAAAGGAAAAAAAAGGCTCTTAATAAGGAGAGCAAACAGAAAGAACAATGACAAATTACATCCGAAATATAAACCATTCCTAGCCTGAAGATACTGCTCTGCTAGAAATGTCCTACAGCAAATCCTATGCCAACACTCTTCAAGATTCAGATGCTATCTCATAAGAATTTAGTTGAAAATTTTTCCCTTAGTTTGCTTACCTGTTTTCCTGACCTTTAGCTCAATTAAGAAAAGGTGGGAAATTAGCATGTAATGCATTTCTTGGGGGCTTTTCTGACCTAGTCACCACAGGATGATTTAGAAAACTCATTTGAAATCTTGTAAGAATAAGAGATCCAATCTGATTTGCAACCCAGTACTTCTGCTATGCTTTCAAAAGCCATGCACAGAGAGACTTACCAGTCCTGCAATGTTTGAAGGAAGGACAGCATCATGCGAAGAACATTGGAAACTGACAGCTCATTCTGAGTAGGCTGCAGTTATTTTTCATATGTGCATTTTATATTAAATGAATCTGGTATACTGCTGGGTTAGAGGTTTAGGTCATATTTCAAGCAAATACTTACATATGCGTTTGATTCTAAACATGCTTACATCTCTTCTTGAACAGAAACACTTTCTTCAGTGTGTCTGTGTGGTGCCACCCTTCATATTGACTCAATTTTATGTTCATTCTTTATTTCCTGTTGGTGTGTTATTTTACTCATTATTCCTGTAAGCCGCTCATTCTCTGATGCAATTTTTGTCATTTCTGGTCTGCGGAGCAAACTAAAATGAGCAGAACCCAATCCAGTCTCAGTTTCAATCAATAGGGAAATTCCAATCGACTTCATATGATCTGATCCATTTTTCAGAGTCAGCTAGATCAACTGTACTCATTTGGTCTGTTACCTCAGTCAGAATTTTGTATTTTAGATGGTATCTGGCTTTTATTTTGGTAGGCAACTGAAATCCCTTCAGAGTTGTTCTAAACCTTTTCTTGATTTCGTAATTCTCTGTGGTCATGCTCATGGCTCATTTTTACTGAGTCATTTAAAAATACTTAGCTGAAATACAGAATAATGTAGACAGAAAATATGCCCGTTTCAGAGCTGAAGTCATTGTGTTTCAAAATACCATGGCTAACCATTTCAAATGTGGTGATATGATTAGACACTTGAGGCTTAAGGCTGAGGAACTTGGCATTTTGACGGGCAATGCTGTAAGACTGGAAAACTAGGTAACTTGTATTACACAGATCCACAAGTGAGCCCTTCATTCTGCATCTACTGGAGAAACCATGAATGGCTGCTATCTAAATCAAACACAAAAAAGTTAATTTTAGAACAGGTCTGAAACTGTCTTGTTCAAGTCTTCATCTGTTTACTTCCAAGCTAGGCATCTCTTGTAAAGTGAGATTCATAGCCAGGCACTGTCTTCTTAACTGGCATCTACATCATGCATTTATGAGGAATATGAGTAGACAATCTTGTGGGTGGATTGCTCAGCCACATAGTAAGTGACATGGATTCAGTGTATGGGGAAAGTACCCTGTCTGGGCTCTGCTGCAGCTGTGAGGAGAAGTGATAGAGATGGGGCACATAAGAAAGATAAAGTAGTCCAGTGTGGCAGGCACTTGGCTCCCAATCCTCGGTTCTGACCTGTGATTCTGGAAGAGTTTCTACATCTTGTTCCAATATTGACTGGATAAAAAGAATTATCTCATGAGGAAGAGAGAGTGTGTAAATGAGAGAAAACAAATGAGTACGACAGCAAAGAAGGCTAAAAATACCCATAGTTTGGTATGTGGAAATGATAGGTAAGATACTGCAGTACCTCACTGCAAAAACACTGTGCTATAAGAGGTGAACAAAATAGAGCAATATTGTTCATTTCAAATACTCAAACTTAGGAACCAGCTATTCAGAAAGGATGGAGTTAACGTGATGAGATGTAAATCTGTAAATGCAGAGGGCAAGTATTACACTTATTCCTTTCTGTCTCTGAAAGAGCTGGAAACTGCTTATTGTAGGGTAAATTGTCTAATTCTGCCATGACTCCAGGCTTTGCAGGTTTAAGAAACTCATCAGTGGTAAGAGTCTTGATTGAAAGCAGAGTTGTCTCAGCTACCATGATGCACCTGGATGCAATGTAAAAACTGTATGTTAGAGTCTTCAAGTGGAAAGGGGCATGGCTGGTAACACAAATTATTGGGATGTATACCAACGCAAGACACAGAATGAGAGAATGAAAGAAAGTTATTTGCAAAACTCAGATTCTGAGAGATTTTCAAAAGGACCTAATGAATCCAGGAGCTGAGATTATTTTTTTTTGTTTCTTATTGCTCAGTAAATCTTCTGTGTTACTTACTTTAAAAGGCCAACAGGTAAAACAGTTATTAACATCATAAGATAGGTTAGAGAAAGTACAACTCTTCTGTTTTTGCAAAAAGAAAAAAAACACAAAAAAACCCCAAGTGACCGACTAGTGGTTACAATTTTCAGCAGTACAAACCACAGCAAGTATGGATCCCTTTTTTTTTCTTGGCAGAGGTTGTACAGTAAAACATAAAGATCTAGGCAAAATAGAAAACATCTGGATATGCAGATTATTCTTCACAGTTTAAACCTTGTAAGGAGAGTGCAGCAGTAGACTCAGGCAATTCTTTGGAATGTATTTTTGGAAAGGCTTTTTAAAGTTACAAGGCAGCTGTATACCATTGTGAGTAAAGAATATAATTTATGTAGTTCTTGGCCATTTTTATAATCCTATCAGCCAGATTTTCCTAGAGTGACTAGTGATTTTATGTCCCTTGTTTTTTTTTTTTTTTAATGTGCAACTCTAGAAAAGCTAAGACTTGTTTCCAAAACTTAAGATGCTGATTTAGGCTGCATTCACCTAGAATACCTTCTAGAAATCTAATCACAGAATCAAACTTCCAAAGAAGATATATTTCCTAGGAAATAGCTTGTTAAGCTATTAAGCTATTGCTTGATATTGCAAAGAATAATTAACAAATAACTTACTTGTTTCTATGCAATTACTGTAATTAAAAAACCCAACAGGTTAAATAACTTCAATGTCTGCAACATTTTTGAACTGCAATAAATGACACTCCACTGCAGTGCTTAGCTCTGCTCATGGTAGTAGCTGTGGGCTCTTCTGCTGGTAAGTTAGAAATCCGATGTAACATGGGAACACAGAACACTTTTCCTTTGCTATTTATGTTTTGGTTGCTGGAATCGAAATGCTGTGATTAGTTTCAATCTAATTTAGTAAAATCCTAACTATGTGCTCCTTTCCTTTGGGTTCTGTGGCTGTGTCAATGCTACTGCCTGCAAATCAGTGTCACGATACCTAAGCTAGCTCAGAGAGCAGCTGCTGCCTAGCTGTGAAAGCACAGGGCTCAGCACAAATACGAAACAGAATTTTCATCCCTGTGCTGAACTTCACACTGCAATTGGTTGTTGATAGCATCCACACTAGTTTACTGCAATGGAGTACTGGAACTCCACACTGTAGTGCCGATCCTCTCATTTCATACCTAATTGTTTTCCCCTACTTGAAACAGGACCATTTCCTCCCAGCATTTCTGAGAGCAGACCCTGTCAGTATGATTCAACCTAGATACTCTAAGGGAAGATGCTTAAAATGGCTAGTCACTTCTCTGAAGCTCAGTCAGCAGCTGCTGCTGACTGAGGCATCAACACTGGGTACATAAAGATAACGCAGATGTTAAGTTTTAAGGCTTTTCCTCTGTCAAGTGTCACAAAATGGGCAGTGCTGATACCTTGTTCTGGATCAAGATTTTGCAGCCCAATATTTATAGCTTAGTACATAATAGTTAGCTGAAGAGAGACGTTCTGGAGACACTTTTCCCTTTTTGCACAGAGATCAGCAGTTCCCTTTGAGTAGCTGAGAATAACTACAGTGCAACTGCCCTGCTGAGTGACTGTCGTAGCTTATTCCATTATGTAATCATTACGTGATACAATAAACTGAACACAGCCAGTGAGTTACACACTGGATTGGATCCCAAGAGAAGGAACAGAAATTGTACTGCTAAATTACTATCATACTGTCCAATGGCTATCAGGGCTTCTCTGTGTTTTATCACACAACAACATGTGTATCCCATATGCAAAATAATCTGTGAATGTCCAAAAGTCTTCCGTTGAGTTTTCAAGTTTGAAGTTTTATGGCCGAGAGGCTGCTCCACCTTGTCTGCAAAAGAAATTGCACTAACCTAAATAATCATCTCTAGCATGCTCTAGCAATACACAAACCTGGTAAATGGGTATTACAACTTACAAAATCCGTATGAGAACACAGGAAAGTAAGCATGTGGCAAATCACATGTTTGTAAAATTCTTGTTTTCATTATAAGCCTAACTACTTTATTAGTTCTAAAAAAAATTAAAAAGCCATTCACTGGTGAAGAAGTACTTCTGTAATTTATTTTGGTAACTTCCATTTTTAAGTGGAAAGCTGTTTGTTTGGGGTTTTTTTTTTAGCTTCAAATTGAAACAGGTTCTGATTATTTTTTTTTCCCAAGACTAAAAGATATATAGAAAAGATGGAGTATTTGCTTCTAAAATACAGTGAAACAACATTTCTTGACCTCAGGCCTGCAAACATTTATGGCACCCTACATTTCCCTCCTGGCAGAGTAGTAACACTCTGACTCAAGGCAGAGTTTCCCAAACTAAGCACACCCTACTAACAGATGAGCAGTAATCAGAATGCAGCATCACCAGGAGCCATGTTGGAGTGAGTGAGGGAAGCAGCTGGGAGAAGATAGCTGGGGCCAAGTTGGGGATGGAGTAGTGGTGGTAAAGCTCAGGTGGGCTGCTCTTCATTCCCCTAAGCCACTGTTAAAATGATCACCAACCACTGAATTCCTTCTATAGGCACTGGAATTAGATTGAAGTCAGTGAAAATATCTCTATCCCATGATTCAAGTACCAGCAAAATGGAAATTAAGAGGAGCTGAAATGTGTCCAACCTTTCATGCTGGTCCCCTGGCACAGATGAATACTATATAGAATATGAGTACCAAGTATCTGTTTTTACTGTCTGCAGTAATATGTGGTTATACCAAATCTCATCACCCACTGTAGCAGACTTATGAAAATAACAACCTGCACAACACAGCAACTTGTGATTTCCAGCTTGCTTCATGCCGCTTCTCAGAGTTGGTTTGTTCTGGCTAGAGATAGGAAACTGGTGAGGCGTAGTGAGAGATGAGAACAGACAAAATTGAGGAATGTATTTGGAGCTGAGAGGACTTGTTTTATCGTGGCCAAACTGAGTTATGGAACCCAGCTAAAATAATGAAGCTGGGGCAGAATAATTGTGGGGAAAGTTCAAAGACACAATGCAGGGAGGAGAAGCAGTGTTAGCTGTTGTAACAGTTAACACACCCATCTTTTAAACAGTGAAATGCTGTCCAACCTAGCTGATACCCTAAACAAGATCTTTTTTGAATTTTAAAGAAATAAAATGGCATTTCACAATATACCATTATGATTTCAAGGCAACTGAAGTCTGCAAAACAGTCTGCTTATGCCCTAGAATTCACACAGTTCTGAAACAGTTAAGAAACACACAAAAAGTAAGAGAGTTGAATTAGGACAAGTAAGATGATGTTTTAAGGAAACTAGTTATGACTACTATGACTCAGTAGAATAGCCAACAGCCTGATGTAACACTTGTGATGATGAATCAGTCCAAAAGCAAAGTCTGTAATAAAGTCATAAACTGAAGCTTTCATCTAAAAGTATTACACAGATGTCAGTAGGGAAACAATTGACCATGTAATATCCCTGCAGGAGATTAATTCTGTAATAGAGACAAGAATACTTTCATTTTAAAATTGCAATAGCCAATGATGCTATATTTTCTCATCAGTTCAAGCAATATTCTCCACAGGTAATTACTCTTCCTTGTGGTCAGAACTTACAGGCAGATGTCTACCAGCCGATCCAGTTCAGGACAGCTGCACTCATACATTTCCTTGCAGCTGATATAGCTCTGGTTCATTAACTCTCCCAGCAGCTGGATTGCATTGGCAGGTGCTTCACTGCATATCTTCTTAAATTCCAGCACTCTGGCAGCTTCACTGTACACATGCTTTGCGCGTTGGTATAGCTTAAAGCTGGAAACTAAACAAAAGGAAGTAGAAAATGAAGTACTACAGTAATGCATTCAGAGTCACTGCAAAAGGAACAAACATAGCAGAATTATTTTTTTAGTGATTCTATTTTATGTTAGGATTTGCTAGACTAGCAGCCTTCTGCAAAAGCTCACCTACATCTTCTTTAAAGGCCCTAATGAAATAGTATTTAGAGTTCATCAAAATACACTGTACACATTTTTTTCACGTTGATAACTTCATGCATATGCTTTGGTTATTTGCTGTGTCACTGAACAGATCCAGTCTCCCCTTTCACTTTGCAGAGGCAAACCACAAGTGCAAGAGTTAGCAGCAATATCCCTCAGGGCATTAATCTAAAGCTTCCAGGTTTTCAAATGCCAGCTAAACCAAGTCATGAGAACATCAGAAAGGCACTCGGTGCCCTGTGGGCAGTCATTAGCTAGCACCTGCTAACCCAGGGCCTTGTAGTGTGACTGCTTCAGACCAATTCTGCATCTGTTACAGAGCTGTGCAGATAGACTTTATCCTGAGGGGACAAAAAACCCAAACAAATGAACAACCACCAAACCAGAAAAACCCGCCGTTTGTTGGTTGTGGGGTTTGTTTGTTTGTTGGTTTTGCTTTGTTTGGTTTTTGTTTTGTTTTGGGTTTTTGGTTTTGATTAAAGGTTTTTGGGTTTTTGGTTTTTTGTTTTGATTAAAGGTATGGTGAAGAGCACAGGTACTTTCAGTTTGGTTTTCATGGTTTATTTTTGGTGTGTGGTACCATATAGAGTGTCAGTGCTGCCTCTGTGAAGAGTTGTCAAGTCCTGACAGGTACTGCTTAATATTGATTTACTGAGATCGAAGCCTAGTGCAAGGATTTTGGGTAATATTTTTCCACTGTGCCATTAAAAAAACAGTTCCTCTGAGAAGAGTGGAGGGATGTCCAAAACTTCATGGTCATGTGGGTAAAGACTTCAACAGTGGGACATGAAGGGGATGGCTGTAGTAAAAAGGTTCTTCAAGTTACTCCTATTTACATGAGGGCTTGGATTCCAACTAAAATCTGAGAAGTGATCTGACTTTCCCAAGCTTGTCTTGTAGTTGTTTTTCTCTCCCAATATAGTTATGTTTGCTTTAATATCATGACTGCTGTTGAGGAAGTATTGTTCATCAGAAACCTGAGACATAATTTATGATTAAGTTGGTTTACTTGAGGTGCTTGGGTGCTAAATATTAGATATGTGAACTCTATTCTCTATGTGGAGCATCTACTGCAGCATGTTTCCTTATTTCATCACAATTCAAGCACACTTCTGTGAAAGCAGCTCAAATCATCCCTCATTTTCTTTCTACATGTAAATTCTCCTTTAGAGCAAGGCTGCTTTCCTCATTTCAGGTTCTGGTCTCTTGCTACCTAAAATGGTTGATGAACTATTCGAATAGAGGTAAAAGGAGATAAGATGCAAGTCCTGTATTCAAAATGAAACTTGCTATCTGGTCCAGACACAGGGAGTTCCTGCTTGGCTAATGTGCAGAGACAGACGAGTTCTGGAACTGTTTCTGGTAGTTTCAGCAATCTACATTTGCAAGTGTACGCAGAAATCTTCCTTGAAAGACTAGAAAGAAAATTGTGTCCAGTCCTAAGACTCCCGCATGTATACTCCAGATTGCAACCCTTACAGACTATAAAAACTTCATCAGCACCTGTGTTACCATGCTGTATTTCCCCAGAGTAAGCGTAAATCACAACTGTAAATGTTGTAAATTGCAGTGCAGAGAAGCATGGAACATGGCAGCATTCTGCTACTGGTGATACGGCTTCTAGTGATACTTATTTTGTAATTCAGTGGTGTCTGCTGCTGAGAAACCCTGTGTTGCTGTTGAACAGGTCTTCTGAATGCCCATTTCTAGGACAGAAATGAGAAAACTGAGTGCAGCCCAGGAACAACATCCTGGAGAGTATCACAAAGCAAAAGCCTGTTTTGGTTTGCCATCTACAGGTGTGTTTTAATCCACTGGGTTTTGTTGCTACTTGAGTTACTTGCGCTGCTTGTTTGCAGAGTGAAGTCTCGGTATTAATGAATGTTGAAGAAAAGGGAGCTTGGCCTACTTGAAATGATGATTTCTCTTTAAACAGTCTTTGTATAAGCCATTGTTTTAGTGCAAGGAGATTTCTAAATGTGCAGTTGTTTAGGGAATATCTAAAGTTGCGTGAGAGATTGCCATAGCTCACACTCTCTTGTAAATCACCATTGAACAGTAGTAACCCAAAGAATGAACTGAAAACATGTCTGGTTTCAATTGTAAGGCAACAGACTTGCCAAAGGCTGTGATTGATTCAGAGACCACCCTTTGGAAGAGCAATCTCTACTGGCTAGATTACCTTAAAAATCTCTGGGGTTGTGCTGTGCTCATCACGTTATGAAGTGGCAACCAGAAAGGGCACTGGATGCCAGCCAAAAGGTCTGAGCTGCATCCTTTGAGAGCATTTGCTCCCAGGAGAGCCACTCTGTGTAGGGGGGAATTTGCTACCTTGATACTGGCTTTCTCTCACTGCAAAAGCAATCCTTTCAGGCAGCTCTCGCATGAGAAGAGTGGCTGTGTGCTATTTTCAGACTGCTCTGTGGGTATTTACTGGATTAGCAGTAGCTAATGGCTGGTGTCACTATCTTAGCTATTGCTTGGCTATAGGCAGCATTGTATTTCATAAAACCCCCTTTAAACAAAAATAGGATTTTCTAGTTTGCTTTTCCCCTTTGGCAATGTACTGTTCAGGTAAAATTATTTTCAGGACACCAAACACCTCTCTGCTCTGTATGTCCTATCCTAAAATAATGATGTGTGTTCAGCTTTCAACACCACACTTCTTGTAATAGAGCAACTCTCCGGAACCCCTTTTGCTTGCATAGGTAGTTCCACTCCCCATCTCTACATGATCAAACATAGCAGAGCACACATGATATGCAATCTCCTTGCTACATCATAGCCTGTATATTAGCACCACATAGATAAAATCTGAATTAATAGGACATGCCAAAGAGCTATGGAAGCTGTGATTTTAGAGTGCAGAAACTGAATTTAGTCTATGTGCTTCATGCAGCCACATGTTTTAGGATTAAAGAGGAGTAATTTCCTAAGTTTTACTCTGTCATGGTTAAAAGAAATGAAACTGAAGCATGCACAACTGATTCTGCTGATGTCTGAGCTAGGGCTGGAGTGCTCTTGAAAGAGGAAAAACTGAAGCCCTCAAAGTAAACCTTCCAGTATTGCAGAGGACTGGGTCTCACCTTCTGGGATGCAAAGAAGTAGGGCTTAAGGAGTTAATACTAGATTCTTAAAAGCATGTGGATCCTTAAATCTGTTACAGCATATGGAAATTAGGTACCCTCAGCTCCATCTGTCAGTGAAAATGGGTGAGATGAATCATAGAATGGTAAGGTTGGAAGGGACCTCAAGGATCATCTAGTTCTAACCCCCTGCCATAGGCAGGGACACCTCCCACTAGTACAGGTTACTCAAAGTCTCGTCCAACCTGGCCTTGAAAACCTCCAGGGAGGGAGCAGCCACAACCTCCCTGGGCAACCTGTTCCAGTGCCTCACCACCCTCACTGTAAAGAACTTCCTCCTAACATCCAGTCTAAATCTCCCCTCTGCCAGTTTAAACCCATTGCCCCTTGTCCTGTCATTGCAAGACCTTGTAAATAGTCCCTCCCCAGCCTTCCTGTAGGCCCGAAATGGTTCTCTAGCCTTCCAAGACCCAGATTGCCCTGTGATACCCATTTCTTTCTGGTGACAAGAAAGGAACCTGCAACCTCTGATCCAATGAAAACAGCTGGCTGCTATGCCAGCGTAAGAGTTTAGAGTGTCTAGGCCATGTCTAAAGTCTCTTCCCTAAGAGGATCTGTGCAACACTCAGTTCAGGTGCTCTGCTTGTTCAAAGTGGTGTGCGCTGTTGGGACTGACAGATGTTCGGATGGGCTGAGGATGGAGTCTCTGACCAGAATCATGCTCTCAAAAACTCTTCTTTGAAAATCACTACACATTTCTGCTCTGCCATGTACTGCCTAGGTCACGGCCATGCATGAATGAACTGTTCCATTTCAGACCTAGATACGCTTTTCTGCACAATCAGAATTTCAGGGTCTCTGCTGTTGATTCCGAAGAGCGCAGTATGGAGATTGTGATTTATTTTGTATGGCATCAGCTGTGTACAGAAAGTTTCTTAGGGATTCAAGTGAAGGTAAGCAATACCTTTTATGGACTGAAACAGATGCAGGCCATTAGATATTAAAGTAAACCTGAGAAGTAAAAATAAAACCAAAGAATGGTTTGGACAAGGAATCCTACACCTGGATCTGCTCTTAGTGACCTTTTGTCAGTCAGTTTTCTAACACATTATCAAGGGTTAGAGATGGGCTGGCCACTAAATAAATGACAGCCCCTTTTCATTTCTAAAAGGAAGAGAAACAGGATAATTGAGAGAGACTTCAGAACTGGAAAACTAAAACTAAGGAAAATAATAAGATTAAATATATGCAAACATACAAAACCAAATTGAACCTATCCCCCCCGATGGCAGTAAGTCACCACTGACACTGATGCTGTGGCAGAAGTCCCAGGCTGGACTTAGTGACAGATGGGAACTAGATACAGGAACTCATGGATGAGGATCATAGGCAGAATGGGCAGTCCTTGTCTGGTGCCAGCCATTGAAGAAAAAGAGCAAGACCCTCATGATCCCTCAGCTCTGTACCAAGTAAGACATCCATGGAATGGAATGGTCAGTTTAGGGTTATCTGAACTGTCTGCCCCTCTCCATGCAGGTGCAGCCTTTTACTCTGCACCCCAAACACAGTACACAAGATTTAAGAGTAACCTTGGTCCACACACCAATCCTTGCAACTAACTAGAAACACTGAGCCTCTGAGTACAAAAGACAGACACTGTGTGTGAAAACATGCTGCTAATGTCAGAAAGTGAAGTTACTCAGAAGAAACTGAGCTGAAAAGTGAAGTTCCAGAATTAGTTCTGTTCTAACTCAAACCAGGACACCGATTTCACTGGTGTTCAGTTTGCTATTGCAACAGCTAATCCACCTTCCATGTCGTAGCCTCACTAACTGTGTTGAAGTTTCTAAGCAGACACAGTGAACCTTCTACAAGGAATCTCCTCCACTGTCAACTGCTTTGCATTATTGGTCCTCATCTATTTTTTCAGGGAATGCCAGCAGCTCTTGCTGACTCTTTGTGGATTCTCTGCACCCTGACTTTGTCCTCTGCAGATGTTGTCAATAATGTCATCCACAAACAGGTAGACTTAATTCCCTTACAAACTACCAAAAGTGCTTGAAAGAAACTGACATTTTCCATTGTACTCACAGCTCATGTTGCAGCAAGAACCTTCCAAGTTGTTAAGACACAGCAGACTAACATTAATGAAAGTTTGTCCAAAATCCATATAAAATATCTTTAAACTCAAAAATCTTGGGCTATTACTCCCAAACAACTGTGGGTTAATTAAATGTAACAGAAAAGTCTGTTGTGGGTTTTCAACTGTATGGTCATATTTTTAACTTGAGCTTTACAAAAACAGTGCAAAGCTGTCCACTCCATTTACAGGCATTTTTTTTTCTTTATAATTGAATGTTGTGGCTTCTAAGCAACTCATACTATTTGTTACTTCAGTTTCAGCAGATTCCTTTCTTTAGAGACTTCCTGTACAATTCTATCTGACCTTTAGCTCAAGACCAACCTCTTCAGGCGATGCTTTTTTTTTTTTTTTCCTAGTTGCTTTGGCAACTTCTTAAGATATGTTTTACTGTAGATTAATAAACTACACATGGCTGATGGGACTGTTGGAAATTTACAACAGGAAAAACTCTGACACAGAATCATGTAGGGGACAGTTTCTACTACCATTACTCATATAGAATAGTACCCTTCTCTGTTAGGCATCCTGCTGATTGAACATGATGAGGGTGAAGGTTGCTGGCTTAGAATGCGTATAAGAAAATGTTGCCAGATGGCTTTAATTTGAGCCAGATTGTGAACCCCCCACTCGAAGTGGGGAACAGTTACTCTGCTGGGACTGCTCAAGTAACTGTTTGCAATCTGGCTTTCTGAAAATAAACCAGGGGACGAGTCTTTGCTGGATTCAGTGACCCATTTAGCAGACACCTGCTTCAAGATTATGGTTACTATTGGTTTAAAGTGAATTTTTGGTGTGGTGTATTTTTTTTTTTCCCTCCCAAAGGAATGCTAGCTTTAGCAAGGCTTTTTCAACTAACTTAGACCATGCAGTGCCTGTGCCTAACCTGTGCTACACCTCAGAGGCACACATTCTCTAGGTAGCTGTATGGGATCCCCTTGGAGTGGCCACCTTTCTGAAGATCATCCCAAGTAAACCACAATTTTGTGGAAGGGGCTGGCACATTCCCAAATTTCTTCATGACATTGATCAGGCTAAGTCTGGAGTAGGCATCTGGACTCTCAAGCTGTAAAGTGTTTTTAGGTATACCAGTCTGAAGATAACTTTTGTTAGTGTAAGACAAGGGTACTCTACTGATGCACAAGACAAAGCTTTATGTATCCCAGAGCAGCTGAGATTCTCCTTCCACATACACCTTTGAAACTCTTGTTACACTGAGATCACCATTAATATGAGTTACTTGACTATGGGAATGAAAGGCTGCTCAGGCACCACTCACTGCAGCTACAGCACAGACTTAGAATTCTCCTCCCAGAAGGCAAATAGGAGGGCAGTTAAACAGCCAAATCCACATAGCAAATGGATGTCTGCTGCTCCCATGGCAATTCATTCCCTGGTTTAAATGTCAAAATTAGATTACAGTTTTATACATGAAGAGGAAAAATGGGTTTAAAAATACCTCATTTAAGATGGAAAAACCCCAACATTTTATGGTTAAAGAATACACTGTTTTACAGGAGAAGGATACTTTTGTGGTGAAGCTTATAAATACTTAATGTCCCACAATCACCACACACCAAATGTTCTATGAAACACTCAAGTCCAAGCCAAAATTATGGCATCATGCACCTTAGAAAGTAATAAGAATTATTTTTCTAGAGATGTTTAGAAGCCACAAGTTCAATCCATGTGTAAACTTTTGCAAGGGAGATTTAAGCTCAGGATTTTGAGTTGACCAAGGAACAACTGCAAGAAATTTATGCACCATCTGTACTTCTCCAAATGTGGAGAACAAGTGGGCTTTACAGTGGGAACTGCAGAAATCCTTGAGTATCTGCCTATAAAAGAGATGCAAAGTTGATGTGTAATTCTACACAGTGGAAGCCCTGGCCTAGGACTTGCCCTGGCCTTTTCATACCATTTTTCTCTAAGGTATGCAATTTTTATCTGGTCAGTCTCATGTATTTGTACAACTTTTTATGTATGTATGCAGCACCATCAGTGGAGGAGTAGAGGAGGGGAAGCTAGACTTAAGACTAAAATAATACTTAACAATTTCAGATCCCTAAACAATGAGATGCAATGCCAGTACAAAACATTATGTGCAACTATCACTTAAAACTCCTGACAACTTATATTCAACCACAGAGAGAAGTCATAATAGAGTTTTATGGTATAGTAATTCTCATGCAAATCATTCACCCAGCGTGCTGATATTTTATTAGAAAAGTTGATGGTAAAATATCTATAAAGGAAGAAAGTCACCTTAAACATTATGGCTCTTTCCTCATGTTGAACAAAATAGTTCAACAGTATTCTGAAATTCTCTGCAGAGATTAGAATCATAGAATGGTAAGGTTGGAAGGGACCTCAATGATCATCTAGTTCCAACCCCCTGCCATAGGCAGGGACACCTCCCACTAGTACAGGTCACTCAAGGCCTCATCCAATCTGGCCTTGAACACCTCCAGGGAGGGAGCATCCACGACCTCCCTGGGCAACCCGTTCCAGTGCCTCACCACCCTCACTGGAAAGAACTTCCTCCTAACATCCAGTCTAAATCTCCCCTCTGCCAGTTCAAACCCATTGCCCCTTGTCCTGTCGTTGCAGGACCTTGTAAATAATCCTTCCCCAGCCTTCCTGTAGGCCCCCTTCAGATACTGGAAGGCTACTATCAGGTCCCCTCAAAGCCTCCTCTTCTCCAGGCTGCAGAGTCCCAACTCTCTCAGCCTGTCCTCATAGCAGAGCTGCTGCAGCCCTCTGATCATCTTTGCGGCCCTCCTCTGGACCCGCTCCAACACTTCCATGTCCTTCCTGTGCTGAGGGCTCCAGAACTGCACACAGTACTCCAGGTGGGGTCTGACGAGAGCAGAGTAAAGTGGCAGAATCACCTCCCTTGCCCTGCTGCCCATGCTGCTCTTGATGCAGCCTAGGACTCGGTTGCTGTCTGGGCTGCATGTGCACACTGCAGGCTCATGTTGAGCTTTTCATCAACCCAGACTCCAAGGTCCTTTTCCTCAGGGCTGCTCTCAGCCATTCACCACCCAGCCTGGATTTGTGCTTGGGATTGTGCCTACCCAGGTGCAGGACCTTACACTTGGCCTTGTTGAATGTCATGAGATTGGCCTGGGCCCACCTCTCCAGCCTGTCCAGGTCCCTCTGGATGGCGTAATACTTGTTGGTGTGTTTCCTCTCACATGAAGAAGCCAGGCATTGTCATTAAAATACAGTGGGAAAGTAGAAGGGAAACAAGAAAAACATTTTTGTCAGCCTCTGGTTTTCCAAAGCAAACATAAAATGTAATTTGTTTAGTGTGTAACTAAAACAAACAGTGGATTTAGATGCCTTCTTTCTGTGTCTGTCTTGTTTCTTCTTTGCATATAGGTTTACAAAAATGTGTTATTTAATTTTATATTGTACATGCAAAGAAGCTTTCAGCATAACCCATTTTAATTTGTTTTATCAAATGAAATCGTGGTCATGCAAGTTGAAGAGAGTCTGTTCACCAACATCTGCAAATGCTATTCAGAGCCACAGTATAACATTTCCTTTGAAGTTCTCCTATCTCATTTATTTAATTCTGATTTTTATTTTGAGAAAAAATAAATAGCCCATATAAACAATTCAGTTCTGCAGAACTGCACAATTTTGGTTTATAAGCTGAGTATAAGGAGTATAAATATCTGTAAGTTAACAGTCTTCTATTGCTTCATGAAGGGGACAGCAAAAAAGATTTAGAACCTGGTAGTTTCCCATGAAAGTGGCGCAGAGCGCAGGGACACAGTTCAATGTATTCCCCACATACATAGAGCACAGAGTTATCCTAACTCTTTCTATGGAGATAAAGACCTGAATTAAAGACATAGTATTCTATCTTGGGATCCTCTGTCAGTGTAATTGGACAGCAAGCTAGTTTTATACTTTCCAACACTACTGGAGTGCAGAACGGGTCATAGACTCAGGACCTGATCCTCAGTCAATACGTGAAGTCCACAATCATTGGGGATATACAGGTTATTTAAACACAAGCACACAGATATATCACTCATTTATATATATGTCCCTGAAAGCAGTTTTGGTTCAGCTACAAAGCTCTAGAGATATTAGAGTTACTGAACGAAAACAAGGAAGTAAAAATTGTTTAAAGTTCTTGAAGACTGTGGTCTCAGTTGGAAACTGGTTATTAATAGTAAATAACTAATTTATAAGTGCTCTATTATTCAGTATTATTAGTAACCACATCCAGCTGGAGGCCGGTCACTACTGGTGTCCCCCAGAGATCAGTACTGGGCCCCATCCTCTTTAACATCTTCACTGATGATCTGGAAGAGGGCATCGAATCAGTCACCAGCAAATCTGCAGATGACACCAAGCTGGGGGCTGATGTTGCTGGGTTGGAGGGCAGAAGGGCTCTGCAGCAGGACCTCGACCACCTGCACAGATGGGCAGAGTCCAAGGGGATGGCATTCAGCAAATCCAAGTGCCTGGTGCTGCACTTTGGCCACAACAACCCCATGCAGAGCTACAGGCTTGGGTGGGAGTGGCTGGAGAGCAGCCAAACAGAAAGGGATCTGGGGGTGCTGATTGACACACGCCTGAACATGAGCCAGCAGTGTGCCCAGGTGGCCAAGAAGGCCAATGGCATCCTGGCCTGCATCAGGAATAGTGTGGCCAGCAGGAGCAGGGAGGTCATTCTCTCCCTGTACTCTGCACTGGTTAGGCCACACCTTGAGTACTGTGTCCAGTTCTGGGCCCCTCAATTTAAGAAGGACATTGAGGTGCTTGAGCGTGTCCAGAGAAGGGCAACGAGGCTGGTGAGAGGCCTCGAGCACAAGCCCTGTGAGGAGAGGCTGAGGGAGCTGGGATTGTTTAGCCTGGAGAAGAGGAGGCTCAGGGGAGACCTCGTTGCTGTCTACAACTACCTGAAGGGTGGTTGTAGCCAGGAAGAGGTTACCTTCTTCTCTCAGGCAACCAGTGACAGAACAAGAGGACACAGTCTCAAGCTGTTGCAGGGGAAGTTTAGGCTGGAGGTGAGGAGAAAGTTCTTCACTGAGAGAGTCATTGGCTACTGGAATGGGCTGCCCAGGAAGGTGGTGGAGTCGCTGTCCCTGGAGGCGTTCAAGGCAGGTTTGGACGTGGCACTTGGTGCCATGGTCTAGTCTTGAGGTCTGTGGTAACGGGTTGGACTTGATGATCTTTGAAGTCTCTTCCAACCTTGGTGATACTGTGATACTTACTACGTGCATCCCAGATCCATTTCAGGTGTGCGCTCATGATGGCACACTATAATCATAAGCAATAATACATAGGGAATACTTTAAACAGAAAATTGTTCACCTCCACCAACACTTTCCCAAAAGAAAAAAAAAAATTGATAGTGACCGAAACTCCTTTCTCAGGAGAGACCTACAAGGCTCCTGCATTTATCAACTGAAAACCGGAAACACAAGTTCCATCTATGCTGGTGCTTAACACCAGTTGAGGGAGAGCGAACAGGATTAATTTTAATGATGTCATAACCATCAAAAATATTTGGGTTTTTTAGAGCTACTGCCTAAAGGACCTCCAGTTTAGACTTTTTCCCTAGAATAAAACCTGGGTTATTTAGAGATGACTGTCAAAGAGCACAGGGTAATCTAAAATAGTAAGTGATCTGATACTTCTGACATTTCTGAAATAGTTCAATCAAAATCAAAGCTCTGAAGTTTAAAGTTAAAATTAAAATTGTGATGTCAATTCTCTCACTTGCCACCCAAGACTCTGGGGAAGTATTCTAGCAAGACTTTCACTTGCACTACTTAATACATGAACTTTTTATACAATGCAAACATTGTACACTAACCCCCACCAGTTCATGTATACTTACCATCTTGCGTGTTTTGACTGAGGATCTGAGAGCGGAGCTCCTCTAGGCTAATTCCCAGGCATTTACAAATTTCCTCTGTGCTGTAAGGCTCAGGATGTAATACCTCCTCAACAATGGTCAGCATTTCCTCTAGGCTAACTCCTAGCTTGGTTTGCACATCATGGAGTCGTAGTGTTTTTTTCCAGTCCAAGCCTTTTGACTTTGAGAGAAGCTAAAATTCAAAAAGTAAACCAGAAAATATTGTGCCTTTTTTGTTTAAACCTATTGAATTGTCCTTAAGCACCTTTAAGATCTGCTTGCTCTTTTCACTTCTTAACCAGGACCCATCAGCTACTTTCTTTCTATCAGTACAGAGCAGATAATAATTATATTGTTTATGAAAGGTCTGTGAATGATAGATACTCTTCCCTCAAATCAGACACCATTTGCAAAAATCCTACTGGTATTATTTGTGTGATGTCAAATTGGTAAATTATCGTTTTCCATGGATTTTCTTACCTCAAACACTTACAAACCTTTTGCAATCACATTCACCCAATTGCTTAATACAAACCCCATGAGCCTCTAAGGAGTTTCTTTCTGTACTGTTAGAGTTTGCACTTGCGTTTTGACCTTTCCAATACGCTCCTGGAGTTTTCTGATTAAACATTTGAGGTTGTCATTAAAACCTTTTCTCGTAACAGTCTTAAAAATATGAACATAGGCATAAGATTTGTGTAGGAGAATTAACTGTAAGCTTTCTCAACCTCTAGAGTTCAAAGAAAATGTAAAGTACATTCTTATGCAATTGAAAGGAAATGTTGAGCCTTACAGGAAGGTTATGACGTGTTAGTCTGCTCTATTGCTGTATGACTACTATGATACTAATTAGTTATAGATGTATTTTGTTGTTCCATTCTACAGTGATATCATGCTTTATGTATCTTTGTGATGGTTTGGCAATTGACAGTGGTTACTTCAACATACCAGAATCCTAAAAAGAAATGCCAAAGTGGCTTTTCTCTGGAAGGTTGCTGGTGTTGTGCCTAATGGCACAACGTGTTGATGGTCTCATGTGCCTAATGAAAAAGGTTGAGTAGAGCAGGTTTTCATATCAGATGGGCATTTCTTAATGTTACAAATTATAGAAGAATGTTAAGTGGCCGCTGTGGGATCCTACTGACATACTTACCTTTAATTTTAACAGATTACTACTGAGTAAAACACAGATAAGCAGGTACATACAGATGTCATTTTATTGTGTCCTTAGGTACCTGGCATACCTCCTCTTCTCCACCATTTTAATTGATATTAAAGCTTCTAAATATGCCAGATCAGGCTGTATGTTTGTAGAGAGTTTAAACCAGGGCAGCAAGATCAGGGAATGAAATACTGTTCCTGTTCAAATCACCACTAAACCCTCTAATCAACAGGGTCACGATTTCACACGGTGTGCTATTCATTTCAACAACCTGCTTTTGAGTGAGGTTGGTTTGAAATAATTCAGTATCATCAATACAGTAAAGCCATTTAACTTTCTATGTTAAAATGATCATGAGATTTACATACATGTCCGAGAAGTAATTGCTTTGCTTTGTGCAACATTACAACATAAAATTTAAGCAGATCTGCTGCCCAACTAAACTTCAGTATCACCCTCCTGCTCTCCTCCAACAGTCCTTTTGCAGTGGCTCTTCCAGTTTTGCCTTATTACAGTATTCAAAAAACAACTACTTTTGGTGCCATCTAGTGACTTGCTATGATTTATGTGAGGCTTTGTAGAACAGAACAAACACAATCCTAACCATCTGACTCTGTCACCATCTAAAACACATTTTTGTATGTTCAGTGGTAGAGAAAGAAGCAGCACTGTCTGGTGGCTGATACAAAACCAAGGTGAGAAAATGTTTTTGTAAGAGGCTAAGTCACCTCTGACATGCTTTTCAAAGGCTTTGAGTACCTAGAACTCTACAGCCTTTATGCAATTCTATTTTAGCTAACTTATAAGTTAGAATAACAATTATTACTTAATTTGTTTTATGTAAATACTCATTCTCTTATGCCATTCTTGGATCTGCTTCAGGGTGCTAAATCCATCATACTTTTCTCCTCATACTTCAGTCCTAATGGTCAGCACCCTCTGGATGCCAACTTTATTACAAGAAATTACACAGAATCGAGAATTTACAAAAAATTAATGTTCTATGAGGCAACAAACATTTTCCTACTTCCTTTCAAAATAATCCCCGTGTAGAAATACATCCTGTGTACTGTCACATCTGTTGCCATTTGTGTATTTCAAAGAATGTGCTGTATTTGAGAAGAGACTACGCTGGGGTTTCACAGGTCAAATTTTCCACCTGGAAGCAGACCCAGTAAGGCCAGTAGGCAGCACATTGGAATGGTCTGCACGAAAGGCCTGTACTGCTTATAGCAAAGTTTCAATTCAGCAGCCCTGTTATGGGCAAACAGAATTGTTTTTTGAAAAGTCTAGCTGCAGCAGCTTAGATTGTAATGGATACAGAACTGAAACAGGAAGAAGTCCCATCTCTTTAATGTAAAAAAGTAATCCCAATACTGATCCCACAGTTTGCTGTTTTCTTGATGAGCTCTGACTAGACGGATTAAAGATGTGGACATCATGCAGCTGGCTCTTAACTGCCAGGATACAGTATTTGTAGACTTCCTTGTCCTTTATTGTTCAGTACAGGCACAGTGGAGAAATAAGTAACTGAGGGGAAAAGATGCTTAGTAAATGACTGAGCAAATATAAATAAAGTTTGACTAGCAATAGGGAGAGTAATATTTAGTCCTTACATAGCAACATCACTTTCTTATACTTTACGTTTCTAGAATGTCATCTGAGCATCTTTCCACATTTAACAAAATTAGTTGTTTAACCACATGGCATTCCAGTTGCAGGCATTCTTGGCACTACTGTATAGCTGACAGTGAAGCAAACCACACACAGTGAAGCAGGGGAGACCACAGGCTTCACTAATGATTGTCTCCATCCTGCAGCACCTACTGTACGAGTTTCCTAAAGTATAATGGACAAATTAATTTCCTTTGGAACTGTGCATGTTCTGGAGAACCTAAGTGTCTTTAAACACACTGCTTAATAGAGTATAGGAAAGCCTTTGGAGTCTTACAACAAAAGTAAAGAAAGAAAAAACAAAACCAAACAAAAACACCTCCCCCCAAAACAAACAAACAAACCAAGGAAAAGAAGTAAAATACTATCTAGAAAGGAAAGGAACAGAGGAACAGAACCTGAGGAACATAATTCTGTGAGGATGATCAGGACCTCACTTGCTGTGGGACAGACTGACATGAATTCTACATTAATGCCAGCAGGGATACGTTGTGTTGGCATCTTGATTTACACAGAGCTTTCTGTGAACAGTATGGGTCACAAATCATAGAAGGCATTGGGTTGACATTCCCAACTAGATGGGGTTGTTCAGAGCCCCACCAAGCCTGACTTTGAATATCTCTAGGGATGGGGCCTCCACCACCTCCCCAGGTAACCTGTTCCAGTGTTCCACCGCCCTCATAGTAAATAACTTCTTCCTAACATCCAATCTAAATTTATCCTTCCCTTGTTTAAAAACATTGTCCTTGCAGTGATAGGATGAGGGTCTTGCACCAGCTGCACCCTGGCCTTCCTGATCTCATTCTTACACAACCAGGCAGCATCCCTCTTCCCAGGATACCTGTCCCTGCTTGGACTTCCTGTAGAGTTCCTTCTTGTGTTTGAGTTTGACCAGCAGGTCTTGACTCGGCCATGCTGGTTTCTTTCTTTCCTTGTTTGATTTCTTAAACCTAGGAACTGAGACTTCTTGTGCTCTATGGAAAGCATCCTTAAAGATCATCTCTGTTCTCCTCCCTTATCCCTGAGGACCATTCCCCAAGCAGCTCACTTGAAGAACTGAAAGTTTGCCTTCCTAAAATTCAGGGTCCTGATTACGCTCCTTGTCTTACTTGTATCCCTTAGGACTGTGAACTTCACCCATGGGTGAACCCAGCATCGTTGGGTTCTTGACAGCCCTGATGAGCTTGCCTGCATTGCTGACCAACAGATCCAGTATCACATCCCTTTGGGTAGAGCTGTCTATTTCCTCTGAAAAAGTTATCATCAAGGCACTCCAGGACTCTCCTGGATTGCCTACAGCTCCCTGTGTTACCATTCCAGTAGATATTGGGGTAGTTGAAATGCCCCAAAAAGACAAGAGCCTGTGAGCACAAATTCTAAAGCAGAACGTGAAAAAAAGCTTACCCTAAGGCACTTACCAAGGAGACTTTTTTTTAAAGCATTATTGTGAGGCCCAGCATGTTATTTCCTAGTTCCATTAGCTTAATGGTGCTTAAAAGACTTCCCTGCTTCCACTTATATACCTGGTCTCCACTGTAACCTGTCCTTAAGGCAGTCTTTTCCTGGCTCAATGAATTTTACAGTGTGTGCAACTTTCCATGTGGGTAGCATATGTTTAAAAATGGGCAGGTGTATGTTGTTAGTCTCCTGAAAATCAAGCATCTGCTAAAACTACCTTTTCAGAGATTCCAACATAGCTAACAGAAATATTTAAAAAAAAAAAAAAAATCACTTTCCTTACCATCTTTTCAGTTTCCTGCACAGATCAGTAATTAAGAGCAAAATAGGAAAGTGTGATTCAATTTACAAAATCTAGTATACAGGGCAATACTTTGAAAGGTGTTGTAACAATGAACTCATTGTAGTCTGCCTTTTAGAAGAGGTAAGCTATGAAAGCTCTCTGGTTTTTATGCAAAAACAAGTTCCAAAAGAAGCTTTTCCTAAATGATATGCTTAGTTAATTAACTATCCTAAATTAGAGGTTTATCAGAGTTATACCAGAACCAACATGCAGACATGGCCTTCATTTTCTTAATGGTGTAAGAGTCACTTCAGTGACAACAGTTTTAACCATGGCCATTGATTATTTTTACCATGTCTTGCATGGACCTGAAATGCAGCTATGTTCTTTATACTTAAGTTTAAAGACCATTTAAAAAGTCTTCTTAAGTTCAGCTTCCCAATAACATTGCATTTTATATTACACTTTGTCAGTGTCTGTAGGGTGGCTGAGCACTGGAACAGGTTGTCCAGAGAAATGGTTGAGGTCTCATCGGTGGAGCTATTCAAAGCAAGGCTCAACAGGACTCTGGGCAACCTGATCTAATTGAAGATGTTCCTGTTCACTGCAGGGGGGTTGGACTAGATGACTTTTAGAGGTCCTTTCCAACTTGGGTGATTCTATGATATCTTTTTTTTTTTTTTTTTTTTTTTTATTAGCATTAGCTACGATAATTTTTCACAGAAGTATGATTCCAACCGAGGCTTGATGTGTTTTTGAGTACTGCCCAAATTTTAGCCACATGTTTTGGAGCAAAGGGCTTCATGTTGCATTCTTAAAACTTTAATTTAGATTTTGTGACTGAAATTCTGTTCTTTCACACACCACACTATGTTAGGGATAACTGCTTGTTCCTTCTATAGTCTAACAAAAAAAAAATCTACTGTATTCCTCTAACAAACTGAAATCAAACCCTACAGCTACATATTTCTAAATGTATGGTCTACAAAATCCAAAATTCAAGATGAACGTAGGTTTTTCATGTTCAAATTCCATCCATTTTAGAGATAATTCCAAGCTGTAAACTGGCAGCAGAGTGTAAATGTTGGGGCTTTAATGCAAGTCCATTTTTAAACTTTACACTGACATACGTGCTACTATTCAGCATTTCCAATATTACTTCCAGGCCTCCAACTGGGAGCTTTGATGTCCTCTAAATCCTAGAAAATACACATCTATTGCCATTTATACATATAAACATGTGACCACACTGGTTG
Organism: Eubucco bourcierii; assembly: GCA_013396675.1. Taxonomy (NCBI): domain Eukaryota; kingdom Metazoa; phylum Chordata; class Aves; order Piciformes; family Ramphastidae; genus Eubucco; species Eubucco bourcierii. The sequence goes on from VWZE01002424.1 coordinate 129,161, forward strand.
CTTTCCATTATTTGTCATTATTCAGCTTTAATTAGAAACAGTCTATCTTATTAACTGAGAATACTTTTTGCTGAAAAATAACTTATTTTCTCCATTGAATTATAATACAAAACTGAATGGAACTAAATGACAAAATCTTCTATATAAGGGCACAGTCCTTACACTTGCATGTAACTCAGCAGGACTTTTGTTTCTGCAGAAATGGAGGTGTCTGGTTCTGGAAAGAAAAATGCTACTTAAAGTAGCACTTAGCTGGGTGCTAAAGACATGATTGGTCAGAAGTGGTGAAAAGCATTTAGATGAAGGTTTCATTAGAACTTGACAGAAGCCATAGGTTACCTTTGTAGCCAGACGACACTCCATTACCCTCATGTTGTAATGAGAAGTTGCTGCTTTATTCATTTCCACGCAACTGTTCGCAATAACAAATGCCACTCCACTTGGGAGCGTAACGTCAGTTGTCCTCAGAGGACTGAACTCTATCAACTTGGCCTATTGAAAGAAAAATGAATGGTTAGCTTTAACTTACTACTAGCTAACAGTGCACTTAGTTCTATAAATCAAATGCAAATTTGCATGTTGGTTGTTTTGAAAATACAGTTAAGGAAAGAAAACTGATATGAAACAGTGTGAAAAAAGGTTTAACCTCATTGGCCAAGTTACACACACATTTAAAATCTTGCCCTTGTAGTTGGATGTTAAAATATTTCCGTTAAGTCTTTGTTTTTTTCAGCATTTCACAGAACCCCACCTAACCTATTTTTCTTGCCTATTTAAGACAACAGTTTTTCTTTGATCTACGGAAAAGTACCAGGCCTGACTGAACCTCATGCGCATGCCACTAGAAACAAGGGGCTTCATGTTCCCTTCCCCTTCGCTAATACCCCTTTCCCCATTAGTTTTCTGATTTTCCACTAAATCAAGGTTATTTTGCTGAGGTACAAAATAGCACCAAAATTTTAGGGCTGAATGGAGACAGTGATCCTGTTACATATGGATAATCAGAGAGATATTAAATAACACTGTATGTAAGAACGCAGTTGCTGTCTCCTTTCTGAGACGAGACTGCCTTCCTTCACAGATGCCTGACACAGGCTGCCTAAGATGTTCCCAACATTTGTGACCTTTTCATGGAATAAGCTAGGCATCCATTAATTAAATAATTCAGGATGTAATGTAATCAGGAGATTAAATTCACATCTGTTTTTTCATTGGGATAAGCTGTAAATCATGTGCCCTGCTTTGACTTCTTAGAATAGACTGCAATTCTGTAAGCAGGGTCGTCTCACTGCTTTTGGCATTGTTCAACCCCAGAGAGTTCCTTGAGCAGCTAGAGTGCTAAATAAACAATGACAAATCTGCTTGTACATTATGTGCAGCATGTGTGTTACTCCCTGCCATTGAGATTCTGGACCACATCACAAAATTACTATCAAGACAGAGAAACTTGCTTACATTTCAATAGACCCTTTAAGAACTGCTACATTAGATCAGAATGTACCACTAAGCTGATCCACTGGCCTGTTTCTGACATTAGCCATAAATGGCTATTTAGGGAAAACATAAAAATAGGACATATACAAAGCAATCTTTTTGCTTTGTATATGTATTTTTCTAGCATCCCATAAGCAAAGATTACAGCAGCTATACTTACACTGGGAGAAACATGAGGCTATTATGTTTAATAGCTACAAATAGGCTAATACTCCATTAGTGTATCCAAGAAGTTCTTTTGTTGAACCCTTTATAAACTTTTGCCTTCCACAATGTTCAGTATTTCTCAATTTAACAATGAATGTTTTGGAAAAAAACAAACAAACTTCCTTGTTTGTTTTTTACAAGCTGCTTGCTAATGTCATTGTGCTTCTATTAGTTCTTCAGTTATGAAAACCACTGAATTCTTAATTTACCTTCTCTTACCCATTAAGGGGTTTTACAGAGCTTCAAAACATTACTTTCGAAGATACTTGTTTTCCAAGCTGAAAAGTTTTTTTATTACTAAAGGCTTCAAGGAGACCTGATAGTAGCCTTCCAGTATCTGAAGGGGGCCTACAGGAAGGCTGGGGAAGGACTGTTGACAAGGTCTTGCAATGACAGGACAAGGGGCAATGGGTTTAAACTGGCAGAGGGGAGATTTAGACTGGATGTTAGGAGGAAGTTCTTTACAGTGAGGGTGGTGAGGCACTGGCACAGGTTGCCCCGGGAGGTTGTGTCTGCTCCCTCCCTGGAGGTGTTCAAGGCCAGACTGGATAAGGCCTTGAGTAACCTGTACTAGTGGGAGGTGTCCCTGCTTATAGCAGGGGGTTGGAACTAGATGATCCTTGACGTCCCTACCAACCTTAACATTCTATGATTCAATCAATGCTGGTATCAAAAATAGTGTCCTCACTGCACTCTCCTCATTCTAGTACTATTTTTTTTAATTTTTTTTTTTTGAGATGAGAGGCCAGAACTGCATTCAGCTGCAAGTACACTGAAGCAAGGATATTTTCTGGTTCATTGAATATTTATATTCTCTTTTTTTCTAATGTTTTCTTTGCCTTTTTGATCATCATCTCTGTATACCAGATAAGCCTCTGCTTACATCATCATCTCTGTGTGTGTCATGAAGCATTCCTGTAGCTGTGTGTTTACTACTAACTGTATGTAGTGTGAAGGTAAGCTGTAGAGTACACACCATGTGAAATTGAAAACACCTGTGTCTCAGATGGAATTCAAATGTTTGGTATAATTCTATGAAATAGCTCATTTTCTGTATAAGCTCATCCAAGATATAGCATTAAGGAACAAAAGCCATAGTGGTATGACATGACAGTTATAAGGAAAGTAAAGGTGGCCATGAAATACTACATTAATTGCAATAAAAGTATTTTGACATGTTTAGGTTTGGGCAGATGCAGTCCTGTGTACCTTCTTGGACAGCAGGTGAATTCCATTGTAAATTCCACTGCAAACACTCATGCATAACTTGGCGGGTCCCGTTTGTCATCATTAGTCTACCTTCTGACACTGTGTTTAAGGCAGCTGAATGTTACATCAGAAGCCAGCCAAAGAATTGTCTGGAATTAGCAAAGCTGGAGGAAAAAATCTCTATTGTCTTTGTAAGTGAACCTGGCAAAACTTTCTAGAACTGCTTGGTTATAAGAAGCTTCAAGAAAACATTTTTTGCAATGATTATCCCATTTGCACTGCATAAAAAGCATACAGACCACTCAGACTTCATTATATGTGAAGTATTGTATGTTCAGTGAGTGATTAGCCAGTGTGGAACTCAGTGCTCTTCTACAGCACATCTTTTCTTTCTTTTTGCCACTGCTTGTTTCCATTCTCTTACTCCTTCAGTCTTGTCATACTCCCCTGTGCACAAGCTATACATATAATTCCTGCTCCATTTGCATACCAGTGGCGCTTATACTGCTTACTAACGTACACTAATTTCTTGGTTTTCGGTTAGATTCATATGAAGGGATTTTTTTTGTTTATATAAATTAATATTACAGTGCTCATTTACATTACAAAGATCCACATACAGTTCCTTCTTCTGCCAGAAAAGAGATGGACTGGTCCATTCCTCCACCTTCTGTGCCAATGTAGCGTTCACTCTTTGTGCAAATTTCTGCAAGTTCCACCTGAAAGAACATTGATGTGAACTTTCAGCCAAGGTTAAGGATGATACTTTTCTTCTGCTAACATATGGACCAGTAACAAAAAGGATTTAATGACAGAGCTCTGAAATCATTGTCTCTCACACCAAGTAGTGTAAGCTGGTAACAACCAGCATCCCACATGACCCCTTTTTCCTTTTGTTCCGAAGCAAAAAAAAATCAACTATTCAGCTTCCTCTGGACACACCAAAGACAGCTGCTTAAACAGTATACTTGTTTAGATGCTTAACTCTTGTAGCTATCCTCCTCCCATGCTGAGTCAATTGATATACGCATCTTGGTAGGTTACAGCAAAATGGAATTTTTGTACTTTGGAATATTTCAATGCACTGAATCCATAATAAAAAAATACGTATTGAACTTAACTCATAAACCCTTTCTCACTGTAAATAGTCTAATCAGTGGTGTATGTCATTTCTTCTTGATATACTGTAATCTCCTTACATTGTTTATCTAAACTAATTTGTAACTATATGTGATCTGCATTCTTTTGTGACATTTTAGGTTTATCTTCGTGCATTCTGATACCTGCAGGTCAGAGGATACTATGGGAGGGGGGCAATATCACTACTTCACTACTTTAACTGCCAAAAATAATAATTTAAAGCTTTCAGCCATCAGACAAAAGTAAAACAAAGTGAAAACAAACCACAAGAGAAGCTTTGGAGAATGTTTGAAGGACACAGATTAATTTTAAAAAAAAAAAAAAGGTCAAAAAGGAAACATCCATGTCCACCCACTATAAACCCTACCGTTTTTTCTCTAAGCACAGGGTAACCACAGGGAAGATAGGAAAAGAACTTTAGAAAAGCTGCAGTCTGTTTCTCTGTCTGGTGGCAAATGCCGATTCAGATTTCATACCAAGGATGCAGCATCACAGGATTGAAACAGGCTAACCAGCAAGGCAGGGACATTAGCCAGCACACAACTGTAAAAGGCAGCAGATAGAAGCAGTAAATCACCTTGCTAAGAGAGAGGCATGTACAGGGTGCCTGCTGCTCAGTTTCTGTAATGGCACCACAAAGTTGTAAAACTGGTGCTTAGATTAATGTAATCAGGCTGAGCTGTTTGCAGATGCACCACCAATCAATTTACTCAGCTCATGCTGCAGTTGTGGCAAATAAACCTTAGGCTGATAAGCAGAAGTTATCAAAGAACTCTGAAACTCTGAAGACTGCATCTCTTTGGTCAAACATGGTAAGTAACCACCCACAAGGGAAAAAACATTAATGAGAGAACGTAGAAGGTAATACCTGCAAAAATGCTCTCCTTTTCTGTACTGCCTTTGTGCATTTTAAAGATGAGCTGTAGTAGAGATAATGCTGCTTTTGCTTGAGAATTATAGGCACATCACAAATTTTATCTTCTCTCTTTCTAACAAAAGCTGTGTCCGGGTTTCTGACTTTTGCTGAAGATCAAGTTCATCATTTTTTCTCCTTGTTCCACACCTACTCCAAGCAGTTCTATTTCCACTTTGAACTTTAGGCCTCTTCATGACATTAATGAAATTTTAGCATCCAGCAACTCTGTGGCCCTGCTCCACTACAAGTTGGAAATAATTCTGAATGAAATGCTAATGAGTATAGTGATGCTTTTCCCCCTCCCATGTGATGCCAGAATACTAAGCAACAGCTTCACAGGGAAGAAAGAACAAGCCTCCAGAGGCAGCATCTCTAGATGCTCACTCCTTCCACACCTGAGATGTACCCACATACAGACAGCTGCTACTGCCATGTGGAAATGCCACTGTGTTTGCAGCTCTGCTGAACCTGCCTTTCACCCCACTGAGAACAGAGCAATAGAGCATCCCTGATTTTTGTAGCCACTGACAGAAAACATCAGAGTGGAGTTCATGAGCGCTACTCACTGGCAGCAACAGAAACTTCTCCTCGCTGGCCGAGAAGATCAGGCTAGTACACTGGTCATGCACAGTTAAATAGGAGCTGTGCCCATGCAAACCTGGCCTGAAGTACAGCTCCTGAGGTACTCACAATCTATACTCCACTCTTGGGCACAGCTGCCTGAGGTATTATTTCATCTGCAACTGCCAGATAAAGCTTTGCCAAGTCAGAAATGAAGCATTTCACCCTTCGCTTACTCTGGCTGCATTTCATCTCAATATACACATCAGCTACTGCTTGATTGCTTAAATCGTTTAGACTTTATGAGCCTGGGCTTATTAAATAAATATCAGGAGATGTCTTGCAGAGGAGGAATGTTAACAATTGGGACAGTGCCACTCCCCTGTCCCTTTACATGGTCTGGTGAATTGTGCGTCGTTAAGCATTGGGCCTTGCTTCGTCCCAGCTCACCAGCTGTCCAACTGCGTATGCTGGGCTAACAGCACTGTTCGAGCTTGAGCAACTTTTGTTTTGAAACTTAGCGAGGATTGGCGGGACCACCAAGTAGTAACTGGCAAGGCTTGAGAAGAACCCTTTCCACAAGACAGCCCAAGGCATCCCTGAAACATTATTTGGTTTCTAATTTAAACAGGCCCTTGCTGACACAGGCTGGCCTTCTAATACTAGGATGAGAAGCATATGAATGGAGAGAAAATTGTCATCTGTATAGAAAGCAGTTTGTACTTACTGAGACAAATGGGCAAATGTTTGCCTTTTTGTTAAAATGACTGAAAGGGCAAAGTTCAGAGGGACTCAATTGTAACACTGGAAATTAATGTGAAGACTAAACTGGAGAGCCTTGTGTACATTTTTGTATGATACTTGCATAAGGATGGTCTGAAACAGTGAACCAAATGTCAGGAGGTCTGGGCTCAATTTCTAGCTCCACATTAAATTTCTTGTGTTTCAGGGAAAGTCCCTTTAATTCATCCTTAGTAAAATGAGGAGTATCTTCCCCTGCTTTGAAACTATAACTCTACTTGGGATTCCTAGATGGTAATGCAGTAATTATGCGTGACTTCATTACTACTGTCGTGGTAGGCCTAAGCAGGCCAAAATAGGCTTATACGTGTTCTGGCTTGGCCGAGTATGCTTTTCTGTTCTCCCTCCGTTTTGGGGAGAAGCAACCACAGGAAAGAGGACAAAGAACCTGGAACCACTGAGTCTAAGGACCCTGGCTATTTGCATCATGTCATGGACAAGGTACATGTGCTCAGCTTGTGCACGCCTTATGAAAGGCCTGTGTTCTGCCCTAAAAAGAGTAACGGCTATGGCTTCACCTAATATGGTCAAGCTTGGCTAACAGCCATTCTGATTGGCCGTTCTGTGTCCAAAGGCACATTAGTCTTGGGCTGTATTGATAAAAGCAGATGAGCTGGTGACACAATGTGCTCTGCCATTGTATTTGTGCTTGTATCCTGAACTGCCTAGAAACTGCCTGAGTCCAGTTTACCGGGAACAGGCTCTAAAAGCCTCCACGCAATCAGCCTGTGTAGCCAGCATGACGTCATGCTGAGACTGCACCTCTCAAGACATCCTGCCTACATCTGAAAGTCTTCTGCCAAGATGGGCAGTCCTGGAGATACACAGATCATCCAGAAAGATCAGGACCAGCTCAGAGATTGTCTGCCTCCTTTCCCCAGCACCCTGAAGCCTGGGAAAAATCAGAAGTGTCAGCAGCTGACAAGACCGTAACAGAATTCCTTGAAAGTGTTTGGGTACTGTCTGAAGCTGTAGCTAGCCCCACAAGTCGGGAGATAATTTTGTGAGTAAATACTTTGAACCTCTTGTAATTCACCATTGCTTTCTGCCATAAGCAGAAAGGAGCTACTTGAGTCCATCTGGTGGGCAAGCAGTATATTGACCACAGGAACCTTCTCTTCCAGTTCAATTAATTTTATATTATTACTAGTTATTTCTAGGTCCTGTGTTATTACCTGTATAAGGTTTCCACGACTGTGTGAAGAACTGATTATTATTAAAATTACTTGTCATGGTGGTGAGAGTTCTGAATATTGAATATTAATAAGCAAGATTAATCTTTAAAAATCATCTTGCATCAATTATCTCTCCATATCACTAGAACAGAAAAAAACCCAATTTTGCTACCTAAGTTCTCTGACTGTAGGCTTCTACAGAAGATATATCTAAGGAAAAATATTGCTAGAATCATGTTGTAAAAGTAAAGAACTTTCGCTTATCTCAGAGCAATGCCTTGATTCCATTCAGTCTGTAATACTCAGAAGCTAATTAGGGCAGACACTGTTTCATTCATCTGCTATTTATATCTCTCTGTAGTGTACGTCTCACCTGTAGAAATGTAGAGCTTCTCAGGCCCCAGATTTTACTGCACAATTTGGCAACTTTTCAAACGTACATGTGAACAATACCTAGGCGTGCATCACCTTCTTCCTCATGGCTGCACTGCACTTCCAGCACAGAAGTAACTCAGAGTGTTCTGGTAGCCACGGTTAGGGGGACCACCCCACAGGCCACACCACAGCACCACCTGCCAGGCAGGTAGATCAGAGGGAGCCAGGCACTCCTTGGCAGGGCTCGAAGTCCAACCATTATGCATACCAAGTAAACAATGTCTCCCCTATTGAGTTCTGCAGAAGTCCTAAACAGGCTTTCTCGTAGAGCTAGGTGAAAGCAGACATTTGTTCTTTGTGAAGTACCGTGAGAAATATGCCAAAAGCATAAATCCCATCTGCACATAGACTCTTCCATCCCACGTATTCTGATCTGTACGGGAGATCACTTCAAGCTTACCACAAAACATAATTAGTTCTACACACCCAAGATTCATTAGCATGTTTTTTCCTTCCCTGAAGAAGTATTTCAAAAACACTAATAAATCATAATTTGTCTTAATGGAATATTGCATGCTTCACTTTCAAAGTATTCCTATAAGGCTGCTCTTATCTTCAATTCAGAGACAACACAGATATTAACATGATTTGTTCAAAGCTGTGTGCACCAGTCACAAAGCTGAAATGAGAATTCAAAACCCTCCCTATTTCCAGTGTTGTGGCTTATTTCTCTAGAGCATATGGTCACAGGGAGACTGTTGCGCTGTGAGTTTAAAATCTTTTTAAGATGATGGTAATGATACTAAAATAAAAATGGATCTGAACAGTAATGTTATAGAATCATAAATCATTAAGGCTGGAAAAGACCTATCAAGTCCATCCATAACCTAACTAATGTGACCAGTGAACTATATCCTGTATCATGTCATTTATACGCTTCTGGAACATCTCCAGGGATGGTGACGCCTGTTCCAATGCCTCACCACTCTTTCAGTAAAGAAGTTTTTCCTAATAGAATCATAGAATCATAGAATGGTAAGGTTGGAAGGGACCTCAAGGATCATCTAGTTCCAACCCCCTGCCATAGGCAGGGACACCTCCCACTAGTAGAGGTTACTCAAGGCCTCATCCAATCTGGCCTTGAACACATCCAGGGAGGGAGCATCCACAACCTCCCTGGGCAACCTGTTCCAGTGCCTCACCACCCTTACTGTAAAGAACTTCCTCCTAACATCTAGTCTAAATCTCCCCTCTGCCAGTTTAAGCCCATTGCCCCTTGTCCTGTCATTGCAGGACCTTGTAAATAATCCTTCCCCAGCCTTCCTGTAGGCCCCCTTCAGATACTGGAAGGCTACTATCAGGTCCCCTCGAAGCCTTCTCTTCTCCAGGCTGAAGAGCCCCAACTCCCTCAGCCTGTCCTCATAGGAGAGCTGCTCCAGCCCTCTGATCATCTTTGTGGCCCTCCTCTGGACCCGCTCCAACACTTCCATGTCCTAATGTCCAATGTAATCCCCCTTGCACAACTTAAGCCCATTTCCTCAAGTCCTGTCACTAGCTACTTGGGAGAAGAGATCAACACTTTAGTTACCAACAAGTTCTTATATGTGAATTTCTCTAGACTCCCTTTTAAAAAGCAAAACATCCAGTAGCAAGGTCGGCTACGACTTGTCAGGCGATGAATCATCTCTTTTGTTAGATTTTTAACATGCATCTTACTAACTTAAATACTTTCTTGCTCTCATAGTGTTTTGGGCAAAGAACAACTAATTTCTATCCAATCCATTCATCATTTTATGGACCTCTATCACTTGCTTCTTTAAGTGTCTTTTTCCTGTCTTACAGAGGTTTTTCTGTACCTTTGATCATCCATGTGGCTTTTCCCTGATCTTGGTTGGTAGGAAAGGGGAGAGGCAAATTTACAGCTTATCTTGAAGTACCGTAAGAGAAAATGTCACTGTATCTTTTGGTATTTTAATGTGGCAAATGAGTCACATAATGTGTGTCAATTAGTGTTGACACAGACACATGCTAACATGACCTCACAGCACTACTACTCCAGTTCTTTCACTGAGGTTACCGTCCTGACACCACAGTCAATTGGAGAGGCTGTGACCACATTACCAGCCATTCCTGTGCTAAGTCCCTTTGTTTAAACCTGCTTTACAGTGGCATGGCTGAAGCAAAGTGTTCCCTTCTGGTGACTGTAGTGAAGTCTGGAGAAATAAGCGATCATGTGTAGGGAGGCTGAGATAGAAACAAAAATCTAGGTAGTCCAGCAATACTCTGGGCTATTTCCTATGTACAAACAGTCTGTCCAGCCTCTGAATGCAGAAGAAGGATGAGCATAACATGACAGTAGTAGTAGTAGTAGCAGCTAGTAGATGAGTTAAAGCTTCAAGTCTCCCTGGTGGTCTGTCAAGAAACACTGAATTTGCAGTTTTTGAAAGCTAGACCCAACGAACACAAAGGCAAACAGTACTTTTATAGCTGTTGGCAAGTACACATGCCAGGTTGGCTGTGCTTCCATGGGACATGTTTAGTATCAGTGAGTTACATGATAAATTATTTTTTGTTGTTTAGCCAACAAAAAAGATACAAGACATAAACCAATACAAAGCAACGTAATTAAGAGTAGAATTTCAGAGCATACAATTCACATAGTTGCCTTCTTAAGTGATTAAGATGCTTCTTAAGAAATTAAGAAATCTATGTGAAGTAATTATTTAAGGAATCTGTTGTATCTCGAGGATTTCAAAACTGTGCTCTTAGGTCTTAGACAGCTTTAGTCAGAGCATTTGGCATAATCTAAAACTAACAATGTACAAACATGTTTGGTCTGTTGGTTGGTTTGGGTTTTTTTCCCAGACTCTTCCTTTTTAGAAGCTTACTTCTAAAGTCTGCTCAGAACGTCTCCTATTGCAGGAGGCAGCATTCACCAGTTTGTCAACTAGGCAACTGGCCCCCATGTGCAGACCTAGCCTAGCCTTTGATCTAAGTGCTCTATTAACTACCTCTGCTTTTTGTTTGAAACAATTTAAGGTTCTCCCTGATAAGGAGCAAGTCAATCTTAGGTTACAAAGAAAGAAATTACTACCACTTAAATCTGTTTTATCTTTGAGCCACAAGACTTCCTATCCAGCATGCAAAAAGTCTAATCTGGGAAATCATATTAGTGGAGATAAAATGTAGCCTCACAAAAAAAAAGGGGGTTTGATTTTTTTATTATTAGTTGCCTTATGTTTAGTTACTCTAGATGGACAAATTTTTGGTAGTAAGAACTCAGCAACAGCTCTGCATCATGTTACTTTGTTTGGGATTTTTAATATAAAAAAAATATGAAACACCTAAAATTCAGGGTTTGATTTTCAACTGAGTATTTTTGGTACTTCAAAAACATTGGAGAACTGATGGAAGAATATTTTTGTGACTGTTTACAGGCACAATCCAACATTGTATGAGATCTGGCCACATACACCCTGATACTTCACTGGTATGGTAAATTAGGAACCACCCAATCCAGCTCACTTGATTCTCTGTTGCACCATCATTTATTTTAGTTTCAGTTCAATGTTATCGATAAGGAACATGAAGGCCTAAATATACAGAAGTATTTAGGCATCTGAGGAATAATGAAAGTGAACAGAGGATCACTTACTTATTAAAAAATTATTAAAAATGGAGCACAGAGAATTATCTGTGTGAGAACAGATAAGGGCATTTCACCTTTAATAGTCCCTTGCTCACAAAGAGGCCAAGGGCCAACTGCTCTGATTTTCACTCATCCAGTGGGTCTGGACAGTATGTAAACTGTGACAGAATTTGTCCCTATATAACTGTCACTGTCAATATGTTTCATAGCGGTGATCAATCCCTTTCATCTCATATAGAACTTTAAAGAAACAAACTTGTGTAAGATTAAACCCCTTAAAAGAGTAAGACAATTAGTGAGTAGGAGACAGGCAAGTATTTGTTAGTAAAACAGAATTAGTGTTGCTTAGTATTTTTTTGGAACAGCTCACCCTACATTACCCAGAAACTTGATATAGACAAATCCAGAATGACAGCAGCTAAACTAAAGCAACCTTCTCTATAAAATGATAGCATTAATTTACATCTTCCTCAGTGGTTTTATAGAAGCTCATGCTGGCCAAAGTTAAACATGTTAGATTTTCTACAGCTAACAGTGAAGAAGTAGTGACAGCTGATCTTTAAAATTGCAAAAAATAAAATGTCTTCCTGCTTTAAATGTTATTGTTCATGAAGGAAAACTACATAGAGAAAATACATTTGTTCACATTAATTATTTTCAGACTGTTATTTTCAGGACTCCAAAAGTCTCTTCAGCAGGTAAATTCAAGTATCTGGAGTATTTAATTATCTGTTGAGCCAAAAGACCTGTGTGTACATTTACCCTCTATACATCAATAATGTAATGGTTCCCTAATGCACATTCATTAACATTTTGGCCACTTCTATCTGGAAAGTTAGACTCGGGCTGCTGCTTCCCTTCTCAACAAATACTGTTGGTGACGTTATAGTGAATTTAGTGAAGAGATTCTATTAAGTTCTACAGGGTTTGACTCACAGCACACTAGCTTGACATTGGAGAATAAACATTTCTAGGTAAAGATGAGTGTTTACAGTGAGAAGAAAATCATCTCCATCACTTAAGGCAATATTTAAAGTCTAGCTAAATGGTGACCTTTTTCCGATCTGTGGGTGTTTTACACCTAAGTGTAACTTACTTTCATAAGATTTCATAAGATAACTTCAGAAATGTAAGGCACTTCACAAATGAAACTGTTTCATTCAAATGAAAATGTTTCATTCCAATGTTTCAAACTGTTTCATTCAAATGAAAATGTTTCATTTGTTAAGGTATAATATCAGGCCCAAATGTGGAGGTTGCTTTTATCACCAGGAATGTCCTTATTTTTAATATCTGGTCTTGACTAGGAATGGATTCCTGAAAGTTACCATCTGTTTCCAGTTTGCAAGCGAAATCCCTATTAGCTAAATTTCATATATGTTTTGCAAGGTAATTATGCTTACTTTTTTTTCCCCAAATGGGAAGATATTTGTCAGATAGTATCTGGATGTCCTCATAAGCACAGCAATCTTAGCTTGACTTTGTCTGCCCTCTAACATGCTCAAATAGAAGGTTATCAATTTGGTTGATGAGAGATTACGGTCTTTGATTACCACTGCTCTAAAGTACTCTCCTTCCCCTTGATTGCAAACACACATAATCAAACTTAACAAGTTAAAGAACCCTGTTTTTTAAATCCACAGGCAGAAGGGAACTTGAACATTTTTCAGTATTAACAGCACTCTAAAATACAGTATCTGTGTACCATTTCTGTGTAAGTGATTTGAGTTTCTCATATTAATAACCCCCAGGTTCATCTAGCAATCTTTTTTGATGCAGCAAGATTATAAAGTAACCTGTACTATCAATGCACAGTGTTAATTTTCAAGCCACAATATCAATGTGAACATTCACAGATTTTCCTGACAGATTGCTAGATATTAAAGCCCTATTGCAGATCAGACAAAAATACTAGGAAGCAGTAATACGTTCAAGTAAAACATTTTCCTTATTGTATACAGCTTCAGAAACACAAAAAGGATCCCAGTTGTCTATTCTCCCACTGAAATCAGTGGCATCACCAGGTCTTGTAACTTCAAATACAGGACAATGCTGTGTGTTTTGAAAATCCCAATGTCAGATCTGTCTGGGCCAAAGTTTGAAAAAACTGAAGCCAATGGACACTATGAGATTACAGATTAGATTTAGGTCCTCTATCATTGTGTCTGTCTTAGATTTGTCAGTCTATATACAGCCAAATACAATTACATTCTTGTGCTCAACATGTCACATTAAAATAACTAAAACCTATTCACTTTCCATCTATTTTTTCCAATAAGTTTGTGCACAGCTGTCCAGTCCTGAGCAACAGAAAAAATGTTAAGAATGGCTGAACAGAACTTAGTACAACAAGATGTATGATTTGGACAGCAATGCTATCATCACATCTTTCAAGTAAATCTAGTTATTCAAAAGCACTAAGTGATTTTCTGTACTCATTAATTCCTACCATGAAACACAAAGCTGGGACAATTTGGAGCATTATTTTATTTCCTTTAGAAAAAAAGTGTCTTCTCCTGATGAAAAGTTGTACAAAAGATTGATTTTGTAACAGTAAATTAAAAATCACTTTAAAATCAAAAGCTAATACTGAGCATTGCTGTTCTTTGAGTGATGCCAACACAGTCTTAGACTGGTATCCTGTTTGGAGGAGAAAAATGGATTCTTTTTAAAGATCATATTCTAAATTTTCCATCTTGTTATTTGAATGTTATTGCACTGCTGCAACTGGTTAGCACTGCACATCTGGCTGAATTGTCTTGGACTGGTATTTTCCCTAAACTATTGTGTATGTGTGTGTCGGGTTTATAAAAAAAAAATACTGTATGCACACTGAAACAATGCCCTATTGCAGACTGCTACAGACAATAATTAGTAAGAGCATATTTTTTTTTTCTGATTTTGTTTTCAACATCAAAGAAGTGCTATTTTTGAAGTAAGCCACCATGAAATTCTAACCGTGCTTTTACAGTACTTTTTTCGCTTTGTTTTTTTTTTTTTTCTTTTCTTTTCTTTTCTTTTTGGCTTTTAATCTCATAGGCTCAAACTTCACACTGGAAGTGTTATCTCATAAAAGTTCAAAATTTCAATGACTTTTACTCTACAGCTACTATTTTAAACTTAGATTTATCAGGCTAAAGGGCATAAATGGAAATATTCTCATAAAAATAGTTTCACAGAAACAAAACAGATAAAAGTTCCATTCAGTAAAAGGTCAATTTTTCATAACTTTGGCTACAGAAGCCCTACAGTTCAGCCAAATTTGATTTTGAAGCCAAAAGTTTCTATGTCTTGCTGCTACAGACCATCATATTAAGATTTTGCAAAGTCCATCAGACTAATTAGGGGCAAAAAGTCAACCTTTTCTCATAAAATTACCACCATGACCAAATACTGTTGCTTATAAACACTACTATTTACAACTTTCGCAACTCTTAAGCATTTGGGGAAAAAAACCCAAAACAACAGAGGGGAGAGGTAAAGTGAGGCTTCTTCCTTAAAAATAAAAAAAACCAGAAATATCCAGAGCCCTAAAAATGCAAGGTCCCACTCTGCTTTCTAGTAGAAAGGATCTGGAAAGCCCCTCTTTCTGGTCAGCTAAGAATTCCCCTGCCATGGGGGAGCTCACAGCTGACACATAGCCAGCATTACTGGATCCTGCACAGATACTGTTTGACACCAGCACAGAATGCATTAGGAGCTGGAAAGAAGTGGTCAGAGCACGTTTTATACTTCTGAAGGCTCACATACCTAGATTGCTCTAATTTATATTCAGACTAGCTCTGCCTTACACAAAGCAGTTCTGTGAGGCTAAACATAAATTCAGCGCAACAGAGAATCTGTATTTAGATAGATATAAGAGATCTCTAATGCTAAATCATAAATTAGCCAAGAACACTGAACTTGTTTTCACTGTCCTGTAAGATCAGAGAGCCTGGGCAGAAGTAATGTGTCTTCAGAGCTATCATCCTCTCTCTCAACCACCACAACCAGGTGTCTTGGTCTATGCAAGCTCACTAAACTTTGGACATGATCCTTACTACTCCTATTTTGGACATTGGGAAATTTCATCTATACATTAATTGCTCATTTTTCATCACAAGTGAAAAATATTTGGCTGCAGATAGCAGAATTGAGGGGACCTGATAGTAGACTTCCAGTATCTGAAGGGGGCCTACAGGAAGGCTGGGTTTAAACTGGCAGAGGGGAGATTTAGACTGGATGTTAGGAGGAAGTTCTTTCCAGTGAGGGTGGTGAGACACTGGAACAGGTTGCCCAGGGAGGTCGTGGATGCTCCCTCCCTGGGGGTGTTCAAGGCCAGATTGGATGAGGCCTTGAGTAACCTGTACTAGTGGGAGGTGTCCCTGCTTATGGCAGGGGGTTGGAACTAGATGATCCTTGAGGTCCCTTCCAACCTTACCATTCTATGATTCTATGAATTTCCTAACAAAAATACGCAGTTGTGTCTCCTGTGTTCATTCAACTATTAACTTTCAGCAGATTTTCCAACCAGTAAGCAGAAGAGATTTTGGGTTGATTGAAAAGAAGAAGGAAAGACACTCAGTGGAGTCTCTCTCTTCTTTCTTGTTCCTCCACAAGTTTCTATGAAAATACCAAAAGGAGTTTTGCACCTTTGTTCAGAAGGGGTCTGGCATAATGCCAGCTGGTACCCCCCAAGCCATGTGTAAATTTAGCTCAAGATACATGCTGTATCATTTATTCTCTGAAGAATGCTGTGCAGAATTTCTTGGAATAATGAAAACCTGGCTTCTGGTTTTCCAGATACAGATTTCTACTACCTAGTAAAATTTGGGTTTTCTGACTTCTGTCAGTTTTATGGGTTTTGCAGATAGCCAGTTTCTGAACATGTGCACTCCAGCGATCTTCTTCAGCAGTTCCCAAGCTTAGCTCATTTGGTTACCACCATCAGAGATGACGCTGATTTGTGATAAGACCATCTATGCAAAACCCAGGAGCTTATTACCAGGCTAGGTTCACAGGTATAAAAAGGCATGTCTGTCACCTCCACCCTTCTTACTGCAGTCTCAAACATCAGGATGGGACTCTCAGTTCCATGTTTCCAACTACGACTGCATTACATCAACCGTACAATGTCCACCTGGAGACCAGTGCGAAGTGGTGTCCCTCAGGGGTCAGTGCTGGCACCAGTGCTGTTTAACATCTTTTTCAGTGACATGGACAGAGGAATCAGTGCACCCTCAGCAAGTTTGCAGATGACACCAAGCTGTGTGGCACAGTCGACTTGCTAGAGGGCAGGGATGCCATCCAGAGGGACCTGGACAGGCTGGAGAGGTGGGCCCAGGCCAATCTCATGAAATTCAACAAGGCCAAGTGTAAGGTCCTGCACCTGGGTAGGCACAATCCCAAGCACAAATACAGGCTGGGTGGTGAATGGCTGGAGAGAAGCCCTGAGGAAAAGGACCTTGGAGTCTGGGTTGATGAAAAGCTCAACATGAGCCTGCAGTGTGCACATGCAGCCCAGACAGCAACCGAGTCCTAGGCTGCATCAAGAGCAGCGTGGGCAGCAGGGCAAGGGAGGGGATTCTGCCCCTTTACTCTGCTCTCGTCAGACCCCACCTGGAGTACTGTGTGCAGTTCTGGAACCCTCAGCACAGGAAGGACATGGAAGTGTTGGAGCGGGTCCAGAGGAGGGCCACAAAGATGATCAGAGGGCTGGAGCAGCTCTCCTATGAGGACAGGCTGAGAGAGTTGGGGCTCTTCAGCCTGGAGAAGGGGACCTGATAGTAGCCTTCCAGTATCTGAAGGGGGCCTACAGGAAGGCTGGGGAGGGACTATTTACAAGGTCTTGCAATGACAGGACAAGGGGCAATGGGTTTAAACTGGCAGAGGGGAGATTTAGACTGGATGTTAGGAGGAAGTTCTTTCCAGTGAGGGTGGTGAGACACTGGAACAGGTTGCCCAGGGAGGTCGTGGATGCTCCCTCCCTGGGGGTGTTCAAGGCCAGATTGGATGAGGCCTTGAGTAACCTGTACTAGTGGGAGGTGTCCCTGCTTATGGCAGGGGGTTGGAACTAGATGATCCTTGAGGTCACTTCCAGCCTTACCACTCTATGATTCTATGATTCTACATGCCCTACCTCACAAACTAGAGCCTCTGTTAAGTGTCCAAGTCCTGACTTACCATGTTACCACACCACACACCAACACAAAGTTGGATGGCAGTGACTGGAGCCACATCCTCCTACTTAAAAAAGCTACCCTGCTTCTTTCTGCCTTAACTCTGCTTGATTCTGTCCTGAAGCAAGCCCTGTGAGCTGTGCAGTGTGGTACTGAGCATTACTGCTGAGCGGACTGCTGCAGCTACAAGTCACAACTTCCGTGTGGATCTGTTTACCTCATGGCTCAGATAAGTGCTCGTATCCAAGCACAGCTAACAGCTGCCATCATCATGTACCACTTCAAGTTGGCTTTGTACCAGGAGTTGGGAATGTCTGCCTTAGACAATAGGGACAAATACGCATAACAGTCACATTTAGATCCGTTCTTTTCTCTTCCTGACAATGTTCTAATTTAAGATCCCAGTTTCACTTAACCAGACATTTTTACTGGAGAGAACCTCATTCCCATACAGCACCTTCAAGTACCATGACTCCTCCAGAAATGTGTATTACATGAGCCAAATTCTACTAACAGTTGTACTGCTAACAGGTCACATACTTGGGGTTTGTTTTTAGACTAACGTTTGTTTAAAAAAGTGAGGAGTACATTTTGGATTGTAAATATGTTCATTCCAAAAAAACTGTGAAGAGAATAAGGGGAGTCAGATGGAAGAATTTTATCTCTACTTTGTGCTGATTATATAATTTATCAAGAAGTTGTTGCACAGGCCTTCAGCAGATGCTCTGCTGTTAAAGCCATGAGAAGTCATTCAGGGAGAGGGTAAAGGCCTCGGGGGTGTGGTCCACATGCTTCAGCACATATATCCTCAGTCCTGGCCTGCAGATAGCACATCTGGTCCAGGCATGGACCTGATGGTTGGCCAAAGTACAGGCTTACAATAATGCTCCTTTTTTCAGCTTTAATGTAAGCCTGCTTTCTTGCCAAATTCAAATCCTGCCAAAATTTGGCCAAAGATGCTTGCTCAGTTGTGCAATATCTTAAGTTTATATCCAACAACTCTTTGCAAAAACAATTTTATCATGTTTTTAATGTTTACAAGCATTAACAATATTTAATTTTAAGTAGAATTTTACTGCTGACACTCTCGTGTTTTACAGTAAATTACCTTAGAGAGGGTTTTTCCATTAGCTGTTAGTGTCACGAGTCCTGCACAGCACACCAAAGCACTGGAGCTAGAGAGACCAGAACTTGGAGGGATGGTTCCATCTAGCAGACAATTCATTCCAGTTGGGTTATTAAGACCAAAATGTTCCTAACAATGAAAAAATAAACAATCTCAGTTTCAAGTACAGACAGGCTCAGGCTTGCAATTATCTGATACTTAGAAAGAGAATCTTTCTGTTGAGTTGCTGGAACCAAGGACCTGTTTCTGGTATCTCCAAAATAAAATAAAATTTTCATTCTATTCCTTAAGAACAAAGCAAATGGCTTCAGCCAAAGGTATGTCTGCAATTCCTATTCACATACATGTATGAGCTGACAGAATGGTACCCCAAGCAGAATTCAATATGGACTAAATTTACCAAGCTTCGTGGGTGGGCTCTGCAGAAACTAGCTCTGCTCTGAGCTGCTGTGGTGATAGTACCAGAGGTTACCATCCCTTTTATACCTTACTTTTCTTCTTTTCTCCACAGCTCCTCACTTAAGGCATCCTGAAGAGCTTAAGGTCCACTTTGTGCTTTACTCACATTAGGGAGCTGCACCATGCTGACGGGAAGCTAGGAAGCTAGTCACCATGCAGCTGCATTCAGAGTCAGATACTCCTAGCTCCTGAAGCAGCCACAAAACTGACACTGAGAGAACCACAACAGTACCTCAAGGTACCGTGCTCCAGGAGGCACAAAGAGATGCTGACTAGTGGTGAAGGTCTCTGCCACCTCATTTTTAGAATAAAGTTCAAAATGTTTTTACATCCATGAGAGCTATCACTGATAATACATTTAATCCACAACTCATAAACCCTTGTGTACATACTCTTTTAATTACCCTTTAGTTGCTTTGTCCTTTTATTTATAAACATTTTTAATATCAATTTCCCTTTGCTGTTAGTTTAAAATAAACATGCAGTACTTATTAAAACAAATCATTGAAGGTATATGGGGGGGGGTGTGTGTATATGAATAGCCACATTCTGACTCAGATTACTAAATCAATAAACTATGTTACAGTGTCATAGTCAAGAAAAATGACAGTTTCCATAAAGAAATGCCTCTTTGGAAAAAAAAAAAAAAAAAAATCTTAACTGTTTTTCCTGAAACAACTTAAACCATAAATACCAATGGTACAAATAGGCAAAGAGCTTCCTTTAATGTCTTCTGCCATCGCTTCAAATTATCGTAAATTTCCTTTTCTACAAAAAAATAAGAGAATTCATACCTAAAATACCATTGCTGTCCATGCCCCTTCATGAAGAATACAATCCAGGCTTGTTGAAACCCAGAAAATGCTTGAGTAACCAGTAAGTGATCCATAGTTTGAGGATTGTCTAGAATGTGTATCAGGATTGCAAACTTATCATGCAATGTTTAAATAGAAAATGTACTTCAGTTTCAAAAATTAAAATGGGCTTTGCCAAGTTCTGCAATAGTTCTGTCCCAAAAGGATAGCATGTTCAACTTAATATAAACAGATTATCCCGTGGGACCCTCTGAGTACTTGTATTTCAGTGTTTCTTAAGTCTGTAAGATTTACGCTTATTTTCTGCCAGTGCTAGAGTCTGCAAACCTGCTTTGCAAATTAACCTTCAAATATTCAAGCTTGTCCTCAGGAAACAAATCTCAGTAGCAGACTGAGAAAAATAAATAAAGTCAATTGGTCATGGTAGCCTTAATATGTGAAAGGATATATTGTAAAGAAACCTAATCTATATCTTCACAGTCAATGCAATTTACATGCCTGCGTTACTGCGCAATACAAAATTGAAAATACTCACGTTACAGAAAACCTGAGTAATTTATTGGGGTCTAAACATAGGGATGGGGCTCTGTTTAGGAACTGTGGATTATTATAAAGTGATCTTTGGCACTGATTGTTACAAATACTGTACTTCGAAGACTGAAGTGGCAGGTTTGAGGCGAGCTTAGTAGGCTCTCTTTGGTCCTTATCTACAAGATCAGACCATTCTGTGGGATGACCCAAATGGCCTATCCTGAGGCAAGCTTCACATGCTTTAAAAAGAAAGTTTTCCTATAATTTGGGTTGGCTGTGATGACCTATTCCTGACCTAGCCATCACTGTTTATCCTATCTGCCCTTCCACATGCATCATTCAATTGACATCAAGCTAAGAAGTCACCAAGTTTCAGTTGTGAGATCAAACTGCCTCCCAAGACAACAGTGACCATCAGCACTTGGTTTCACAAGCAGTTCAGTCTTGAAGTCAGTCCACAGACAAGCTAACTCACACAGGAGAAGATAAAGCTCAAATGACTAGACTGGAAAATGTCTGTCTGTTCAGTGTTCCTGCCTTTACTGTAAGTGGGCTGCTTCCTGCATGGCTGCACTCTTAACTCAGGAAATTTTGAAAACACAATTCACATTCCACACACAGAAAATCTGGATAAGTAATGGTTCTTACTGGACTATTTCTTCTCTATACTGCTTACTTACATTTTATATTTTCCTTTGCTTACCGCAGGAGTTGGCTTCACTCAGTACTGTGTACAAGTTGTGGTACTGGCAATTAATGTTTTAAAAATGTTCCCATAAGAAGAAAAGTACTAGAATGTGATCTTAGTGTCCTGACAGAGAAGGCTCCAAACCTTTTTAAAAGCAGACTTTAAATGAGATTATTCCACTGGAAAGCATTCTTTTCCGCTTCAAAATACAGAAATAGCATATTGATAATTAATTTGATGGTAACTTTACTAAATAAGGAATTATTTGTAACTTATGTAATAAAAAAGTGTCCTGCAAATATTTTTCAATTAACCCACTCGTATCTCTTCTTCAAACTTTAAGATAAACAAGTGTACCTTAAGAAAAGCTGTCAGATGCAGGGAAGTATTTTGAAGGCGAATAGGTATGTCTGTCATGTATTACTTCTACATTCATTTCATAAGTTAAATGGATTTGTCTTACCTGAATACCCTTCAGTCCACACAGGAAGTAGTTATGCCACTGAGGTTTGGTTTTGTTAATCTGAATGTTATTAACACTAGCACTGAAATCCCTGCAAAAACAGAAAGACCTTGAGGAGGCTTTAACTTGTCGGTATTTGAGAAAACTGTGGCTTATTACTGCCACCTGCTGATGAACAACAACAGTGCGATGTTAGGTTTTTTCCAGTGCCATGTTTTCCGGGCAGTTTTGTGAAGATCTTTGCTAATCAGTTCTTTAAGAGCATTTTAAATAGATGTATAAGACTTTTTGCCTAAGTTATAAAATTTAATAAATACATTCTGGGACTAAGCTATCTTTAGCATCTTTAATTAAGGCATCGTATCTGCCACCACTTGTGTCTATTTTCTCTTAATCTCTTAGAAGTGAAAAATCTAAAATAATCCTATCTGTCAAACCTAAAATAGCTCTCTGGTAATCTCTGCTCAGGAACACGTCTTCATTACCTTTGTTCTGGATGGTACTTCACTAAAACAGGCCTAACGCTGCAAAATTACGGTATAAGATATAATCAAGAGAATATAGTTTAAAATAGTGCATCTGCTTCCTCCACAGTAATTCTGATAATGGTTTTGTTCTCCACTGTCATTTCAAAATAATAAAAATGGTCAGCCTGAAAGTTTCTACAATAATGAATGCTACAGAAAGTTTCTACAATAATGAATGCAGTCAAAATGGGCACAAAGTGATGTCTCAGAGGAATATGCATTCAGCACCAAAAAGTGCAGGTTTTCTGTAAGTCTGTACTGTTGAATGCCAAATAATTAGATCTACCTGACGACATAAGGGCAGATGTCCAACACAGAAAGAGGAAAGGCAATGAGAATGTCAAGAAAAGGTATGAAAAAAATATTCAGAAGTTGCAGAGTAAATTGTGCCTGGGAGATCTGACAAACCATATGCAGAGAAGCAGCTGAATATCCTGGAAATATTTAAGTTTAATGGGAATTTGTTTGGTTGGCTGGTTTTAGTTTTGTTCTTAGGCTAGTCTCATTCTCTATCTGTAAATTGTAGTTCAGTGATGTGCTGGGTTTACTTTTATCCTAAACAACACTGCTAGTTAATACCTGAAATGAATACTGGTGTAACAGTGTTTTTATTGGCTAACTGTTCTGTTACAGAGAAACAGCTGTACCAATACAAAGCATCTTTATGACTATATAATTGTCTTGAGGTGATGGCTGAAATGTTCACTGTATTCTAATGCAATTAAAGGTTGCATTTTTTGTGTTATGCACTCCCCACACCTGACAACCAGTAGAAAAATGGACCCACAATGCTGCCTCTACTTCACGTGGTTTAATGCTAGATAAGCACTACTGAGTTATTCCACTTGTATTACCCATTTATAACCTAAATCCTAGCTCAACATTACACAACAGATTTTGCACTTCAAGTATCAGCTTAGAATTACCATTTTGTCAGTTATACATTCCATTTCAACATTTAACACAAGGCAGAAATATCAGAGACTGGTGTTGAGTGTAATGTGCAAGTTGCTGTCTTTCAGTCCGACCTGTTCAAAATAGTGCTCCTTACAGGACTTGAGCAACAAAGCAGCAATGAAGAATATGCTAGTGTGAGAGTAAAGAGTCACAAGTTACTGGGGGTTGCAGAGTAACACACAATATCTGAAAGGGAGTATTGAGATTACAAGCAAAGTTTGAGAACAGCTGAAAATTTGAAAATTCTTTCAGTTAGTGATTCATGTGCATTTAGAACAACCATCCAGAGTAAAACAGCACAACTGTGCTTATGGGATTTGAATATTAAAAAAAAAAAAAACAGAAAATAGTTGCAAACAGCTATGAAGATTTTTAAGATCCTATGTTTGCTTATGATGATTTTCTACAATAATCCTAAATTATTATTGTATAAGAAGCAAGGCTGACGGAAATCAATCAAAGTGGTTAACAGAAGGCAATTTTGAAGCCCTCTTTGCCTCTGATTTTTTTTTTTTTTTTTTAAAGGATCTTTAGGTTTTGCCACAAGATGAAATTGTCAAGATGATAATTGTCATCCTGTGGCACTCCTGGAGGCATTTTGAGAATTTTTGTGTCAGGTAGTCTCTGTATGCATACTTCTCCGTTGCAAAGATTTTATGTACCAGGAACTTCAAAAGGTTTTAAATTTTGAATACAGTTTTAGCCTAAACAATATAAAAGGTACCAGAGGGTATAATTTATGATGAAAAACACATAAATAGTTTCACTTGCAACTTGTTCTCTGCCCTGTTTTTTCCTCAAAATTAACATGAACTATTCAGGGTATTGTTACACATTTTACCCATTCACAAAGTAAGAATGAAATAGCAAATAGTGATTCTAGAGAGGATTATGGTTAGTCCTTTTTTGCCAAAGGCCTATATATATGCATTCACCACAGGCATAAATCCATCAGTGTAGCAGGCTGGGAAAAAAAGTTTTACTGTCAACAGTTTTGTTATGTGGTGTAACATTCAAAGTGTTGAAAAATATTTCTTTGTTATGAAATTATGGGCAAGTTTTAGCTTTGTTTTTAACCAACAGTGTCTCGACAAAACAGAATACAGCATTAAGCATCTGTGAGACCTCCTCTTGGTTCATGGTTTAAAGCATATGATTTCTAACTGAAATCAGGGCAGATATAAATTATAGTGACTGTTTATGCAGTATCAATTCAATAGCTGTAATTCTAGAGTTGTTAGGAACTGTATGTACCATAGGAGAAGGCCATTCCAATTGCAATGTATTGTGCCAAAGCCTAAAGACCAAGTACAAATGTTTATCTTTTGGTTACTGTTTTTTTCAGTATCTATTATTACAACTTTTCCTAACCAAAGCAACTCTAATCCTAGGACTATCAGGCCTTGCAGAATGCTTCTGCAATACCCTGGTGGAGGTTGCTATTTCCCTACTTAGGTTAAAGTCCTGCTCACGTCTTCCATTTCTTTTCTCCCTGCTCACCACTGGATGTTCCCACTGTTTACCCCAAGTCAGCTTTACTGCTGAGTGCATGGCAGTTCAATTCACTAGAATGGCATAAAACTAACCAAGCAAAAAATGGATGAATGGTGCATTTTACATTAAGATTACAAGTACTGCACCTGGTAAAAGGCAGAGTGGATCAAAGTTACAAGCAGGGAAAGAGAGGCCAAGGGTAAAAGAAACAAGCATCACCTTTTGGCAGTGGTAAACCCTTAATTCAGCCTAGCTATTATGTGAATACATACTCCGTGGACTGAGTAAAAAAATATTTGAGCACTGAAGATTTACGATGGAAGTAAAAATTCCTTTCAACTGCCTAAGTTGCAGGCAGCATCTCAGAACATATTTTTATAACTGAGGTTTAAGCAGGAATATGTGCTTTTGGTAATACGTTCCTGCCCCTGTGCTGTCATGCTCCGTGCTTTCAGAGAGTAATATACAATGGCTTAATAAAAATGGCTTAAAGTAAGCTTGTGCAGATTCTGAGTTTTGCAAAATGCCCACAAAAGTCCATGTGGATGAGTGACCTGATCTGAACTGCTTCACAACCACACAAGTATCAGTCTGTTACGAGGAAGGAGGCAGAAAAATGTGGCTGAAGTTGAAAACAATGGCAGGATTATTTCCCTATATTCAGCACTTGTGAGACGTTAGCTGGAATACTGTGTCCAGTTTTGGGGTTTCCCAATAGCAGAAAGGCACTAGCAAACTGCAGGGAGCCCAGCAGAAGGCCAACAAGACGGTTACAAGGACTCTCTAGAGGTCCCTTCCAACCTAAATGGTCTACGACTCCACAAACAAACATCTGTGGAGGAAGTAGAAGAGAGAGAATACAGATTCTTTGAGCCAGGATTGTTGCTAAAGTTGTGTTGTGAAAATATAGCCCCAGGTCCTCCAGAGCAAGGGAGGTCTTAACTTACATGTGTAGTAATTGATTACAAAGTATTTCACTCCCTTCTCCAGAAGAAACTGAACTGCTGCAAATTATGGAATTACATCAGGATGAGCTAGGAGAAGGGAAGATGGGATCACACTTTTAGGAAAAGGCAAACATCAGAAGCCTCATGAGAAATTTGAACCAACCGGTGGGAGGCAAAAGCAGAGAACCTAAATTAATATGCACAGCATAGAGGCAATGGGATTTCAACTGCTTGTATCATTCAACACAATCAAATCTTTTGTTGCAATGGAAGTCTGTCAGATTTCTCAGAAGTAAGCTGTTGCATAAAGACAGAGGTTCATAAAAATTAGTGAATAAACAAAGTAATTACTTACAAGTACAAAGAATTGGTATTTGCCAGTTGGACAAGTTGAGTTTTCACAGGTTCTACTGCAATCAGTATATCTTGTTCTATGGCCATAGGGAGCACAGCATAACCACAGTAGTCTATATGTTCTCCTAGCAAAGAAACCAACAATTGAAAAAAATTGAAACAGTTCTTTCTAGAGTAGTAGTAACAGGGCTTCTACAGCAGTTCAGTGTTGCTCACCGTACAAGACAATGTCTGACTATACTTATATTTTAAAGTTTGGGGTGCACTTCCTCCATTTTGGAGAAGAGGAGGCAAAGGGGAGACCTCATCACTCTCTACAACTACCTGAAGGGAGGTTGTAGCGAGGAGGGGGCCAGCCTCTTCTCCTTGGTGTCAAGCAACGGGACTAGAGGAAATGGTTAAAAACAGCACCAGGGGAGGTTCGGGCTGGATGTTAGGAAATATTTCTTCACTGAAAGAATTGTCGAACATTGGAATAGTCTGCCTGGAGCAGTGGTGGAGTCATTGCCCCTTGAGGTGTTTAAGTAGCCTGTGGACCTGGCACTCAGAAACATGGTTTAGTGTTGACCCTTCAGTGCTGGGCTGAGGGTTGGACTGGATGATCTTTGAGGTCTCTTCCAACCAAATGTATTCTGTGATTCTGTGATTCTGTGATTCCACATTCCTGGGCAATGATTTTATCCATTGCATCTGTTTATAATTCTTCGAGTTTTAATGCTGGCTTGCAAAAAGTTTTAAAATGCAGTGTAGATTATTGTTCAGCACTAAGTATGGCCACATTATTTGTACACTGTTGTGGCAGTAAAAAAAATTAAGTTGAATCAATCACATCGATGACTGGAAGAGATAAAGGCACCACATGACTCCTCATTATGTGATCTCTATTCATGTGGGTGATTCATTTGCCATTAGCTAGAGCTTGTGGTGATTTTTTTTTTTCTTTTTCCATAAAATTTCTGGACTTTTTACCAAGAACATAATAATTATATTTAAATAATCATTAATACAGTTACATATGACACATAAAGTAACATTTATATACAAAATATAGTAACCATCTTCTCTTGTGGGAATAATTCCAAGCTGGCATATGCTGTCTACTCAATCTATACGATCACCTAACAGTGATAAAAAAATATAATTGCACAATGGACTAATCAATTTCTAAAGCTCTGTTCTGCAAGATCATTTACTTACAATATCTTCAAATGTGCAGTGTTACCTTATGACTACAAAAGAAATTGAGATGTAGGGAGAATACAATCCTAACCATGGATAAAGAAATCTCAAAACCGAAGCAAACTCACAAGTACAAGTGAGACTTAAACACAAAATAATTGTGTCTCCCCAGTTAGAACAGTTGGTTGTGATTCACTGGCGAAGCTCTGTGGACATAACTCCATGGAAAAGTAGAGAAAAGGAGATGGTAGTCGAATCATTTTATGCTTTATCATATGGATTGCTGTGTGGCTGGTTAATTTGGTAACTTAAATTGTAATGGAAGAGAAAAAAAATATACTAATTTCTATATGCACTGTACAGCAGCTACTTCAAGTTGGATTTCCAGCTTCTCTGGGAAAAAAAAAATAGGACCAGCATTATTTTGACTCTGTGTTTTAAGCATGGGCTTCCATGATGACAGATAAAATAATGGATTCATTTTTCTCTTTTACCTATTAAGTTGACTCGCCCTGGTGCACGAACATAAAACTTGGGAGCCGATCCAAATTTTGATATAAACATGTCCTTCAGCTTCTGCAGTCTGAAAGACAGGTTAGAAACATTTAGAACGGCTGCATTTCCATAAAAGACCAACATTTTCTATGTTTCTTGAAGTAAATTCCATTTACATGGAAGTTTCTCTGTTAGATGAGGAGCAACATTAAACCCCCTTGTGTTTGAAAACTTGGGCTGTTTTGGCATGACATGCAGGAACTGCAGGTAAACAAAGACTGTGAAGTCATTAAGTCATCATCTTAGTGAGGTATAAGAAACTTGATATTGACTGACTTCAAAACTACCTTAAAGCAATTTAGGTTGCACATTAAACCACTAACTGTCATTAATGTATGCAACAAACTAAAATGATAAAAAAGCAATAGAAATATAGGAAAAATAATCTTTTAAATGGGACTTAAAATATTTCACTGGCTTTTGCCCTGTTGACTTTAACGCATATAACCAACTAAATTTTTGGTGAAGGGTTTTAGTCCACTAACAAAAATCCAGTACCACGAGCCCTGTGAAGGTTCCTACATTTAATCTAGAACTAGAACTGGAAGCCTAGTTAATGCAAAGTGTAAGTAAGAAGACTGCAATGAGAAACAGATGTTAAAAATTTCACAGTCAATTATTTAGTTTGTACTTCGTTGTAAAAGCTCTGTTACTGCCCAACTACATATACTTGAATGTTTAGTGACTTTTCTTTACATGAAAAGCTATAAAATATTATTTGTTGTGATGTTATACTTTTTAAAAACATGTTTCAGTACTTTCCCATTTTGGTGTTCAGTAACAAAGCTGTATTAGGTCCCTCTTTAATTTCCCCTTCTTATGATATCTTCTTGTATTGATTAGTTTATCACTCTTCCAATTAGCAGAAGCAATTTCTGCCATTTCATTGTACAATCCCTTTTCTAGATCATATTAATGATATCATAGTCCTTGGGGGAATCTGTTGGCAGAATTTTAGGTGTTGACTTTCTTCCTTTTTGTATCAGTACTTAGAATGCTTCTTTGTTTCAAAGATATTTTTATAGTGGTGTTGGTACTAAGAGACAGAGAACAGAGCAGTCACGGGGGCATGTTTATCTAAGTGCTGATTGATCTCTCTTTTTAATGAGGGTTTTACAAGCAGGCCTAATGAAAGACTATTTATAGGCTTTGGCCTTGATGTTGTAATCCGCATGCTGCATTTTAAGCACCTACATCAAAGATGATTGTCAGATGCTGTTAAACAAAAGCATCCCTCACAACTTCACACATCCAAGCCCGGAAATGCTGGGCTCCTTTACACGTGACTTAAGCTGGAACACGGTGTAACAATACACAAGTAACAGAAGATTTAAAAGGACCCTTCTGCAGTGCCACACATCGAGGACGAATCCGTGAATCCGTGGGGAAGGAAACAGGGGCTGATATGTTCTGAGGGCGCACAACGGCAGTGCCAGGCCCATGCTGTTCCAGAGAACTTCAGAGAACTTCATGGGCAATTGTTATGGCCAAAAGCACAAGCAGATACAATCAGTATCCCCCACCCTGGGAAAAGAAAAAAAAAAAAAAAAAAAAAAAAAAAAAAAAAAAAACCAAACAAACAAAAAAAACAAACCAACCAACCAACCAAAAAAGACAGGGAAGATGAATGAATTGTTCTCCCTCCAGACACAGCGCACCGTGGAAAGGCAGCTGGGGCTCCCGGCGTCTGGTGGTGAAGGGGCGGGAGGGGCCGTGGCTGGCCGCAGTCCCTCTGCCAAGCAGACCCGCTGGCCGGCGGGAAATTCAGCTACGCCCAGGCCAGCGTGGCTGAGGCGACGGTGCTCCCGGAGTCGCAGAAATGCTAGTGTCGCGCTATTTGTGTTGAGACGAACCAAAAGACCTCACATTAAACCCCTCAGACTAGGGGCGCCGTCAGACCGTCCCACCTGTCCGCCTACCCCCTCAGTCCGCCCGCAGACCGCCCACCCACCCCAGCACAAACGGAGGCGGGCATTGGCGACGCGACTGTGGATGTGGCTTCCCGCTGCGCAGCGAGGGTCGTGGGGAGTAAACCACCCACCTGGGCTGCTCTACCAGCTGAACCGGAAGGGTACTGGGGGCATCGGCCGCCATGGGGGCTCGCGTTGCGGGCAGCAGCGTGGTGCGGCGCCTCCGGCGGGCCTGTCACGGGACAGGGAGACACCGTTCTTCCGGGCAGGGGAGCTGGCAGCCCGGCCTCCTCCCGGCCCCAGTGGCCGTGTACCGCTCAGGCGACGGCGCTCAGCTCCAAGGCCCGTCTCGCAGACACCCCCCACGCTCGGCTGTGATGTGAGGCCGCTCTGCCCTCAGGCCCTCGCCCACCACAGTTCCGACGCGACAGGAAAGCTGCTGCGACGTGTGAAGGAAACGTTTTTTGTTTTGGTTTTCCCTGTATTCCGCTCAGAATAGAGCTGGCAGCAGGGAAGCTTCGGAGCGTGCACCCGATTGTGTGCAGAGCCAGGCACAGGATGCCCGGCGGGACTGGGGTACCCCTTCAGCGCTTGGCGCTGGGCTAGAGCCGGTAATGGAAAAAAGCACATGGGCAGTGTGATTCCCTGGGGCGTTATATTTTCTCCCTCGGTTTTGTTTTGTTTTTCTGTGGTTTGCCTTTTTTTTTTTTTCTTTGTTTATAGTTTGGTCAGCTTTCTTCGAACAGTCTCATGGCTCCTGTTTGCCTCTCAGGATTTAATGACTGTAGTTACTTCGGGCATCTGAGCTTTCAAATCCATTTCCAAGCTCACTTGCTCATATGATGTCTATTTTGGTGTGTGTCTTATAACCAGAAAATTGGATTTACAAAGTTTTAAGTGCTTGGATTGAGAGGCGTGGTAACATTGAGGATTCACTGTGATTTACATGTCCAAGTAAAACTATCTTGTCCTGATTGGTATGGCTGGCAGAATAGGAACACCGTTTAAGAAAGACTTAGCTGCAGCAAGAGAAAAATCAAAAAACAAGCAAACGACACCCAAACCCAACATGTCAGAAACTGTAACAACGTAAAATGGCCAACAACACAAAAATACGGAGACCCAGATAAAGACTGCAAATGCACCTCGGAGTCTGTGAGAACAACGGGCCTTGTGGAGCCTGTGAATAGGCAAAGCCTGCCTGTCTGGGCTTCTTGCTTCAGTTGAAGGTGACAGCAGGACTTGGTGTTTAACGATCTTTAGCAAGCCAGTGCCTTGCAAGGCCTGTGTTTTGTACAGCTTAGGGCTGCTGCTGCTGCCGTGTTACCTGCACATGGTAAAACACAGTGCAGGTAAACCGATCAGAACTGTGGAGGCTGCACTAAGAGCTAAGCGACGTTGCTGGTATTGGCGAGCGGCCAGGCTGTTTGAATTTCCCATCCAGAGACAGTGCCGCGGAGTTTACAGCCCCAGTACGCGAGCCGGGCTCGCAGCCCTGACACCTGCATATGCGGTCACCGGTACCAACGGCCTCTCTGGTGCCGGGGCGACTGAGCGGCGGCTCAGCACCCTGACGAGGCGCGACACCGCCAAGAAGGCCCCTCCGACGTCAGGGGACGAGGCGGTGCCCCAGCGCAGCCGCCACAAACCGCCGAGGCGGGAGGGAGGTGGGCTCTGATTGTGGGCTGCCGTTGCTACGGTCCGGTTGCTAGCAGTGGGAGGAAGCCGGTGCTGGTGCAGCACGGATTGGGCTCCGTGTACCCAGAGCCGGGGACGGGAAGGGAGCGAACAGCAGCGGGTTCCGGGCGGAGCGGAGCTACATTGGGCCGCGCCGCGTGGGGTTGTGGGAGAAGAGGCCGTTCCCACTGCTTTCTCCCTCCTACCGCCCGTCCTCCGGCCAAGATGTCTGACATGGAGGATGATTTCATGTGCGATGATGAAGAGGACTACGATCTGGTAAGGCGCAGCGGGCCCGCGGCGCTGTGTGGTCGAGGGTTCTCGCGGGAGCGATGCCGCTGTGGGCCGGGGCCGGCGTCGGCGCCGTGCGTCCCCCGACGATACAGCAGTAGCAGCAGCCCTGGCGGGTGCTGCCCCGTGGGGGAGTGATGAAAGGATGAGTTTCCCTCCTGCAGAGGAGAGATAGTGGTAGCGGGCAGCGGCTGTAAGGAGAGGGTGCTGGTTTCAGAGGAGGCACCGCCAGGCACTTTGCCACTAGTCCGCGGAAAAGCAGGCCAGCTCCGGCCCCGGGAAGTAAGCTAGGCCCCGGGCAGGCCCCCTCGGGCCCAGCGAGCTCAGCCCCCGTTTGTTTTCGCTTGGTGTCAGAGTGAGCGCACTGCTTCCCCTTCCACCTTCTGCCTCTAACCGAAGTGCTGGGTACTAAGTAAATGCTCAAAGTTGCCTGCCGTCCTCCCCACCCGCGACGGCGAGAGGTCCCTAGGGGTGTCGTTCGTGCGGGGCATGAGCCTCAAACTCAGGGAAGAGGGGAGCAAGAGAAAAGGGAGTGAGGAGAAACGGCCACACAGCCGATTTCTGATGCAACATGCCAGGGGTGTACTCCTTTTTTAGCTTCTTACTTCTATATCTGAGCTTTTATGCACTTTTTCTCTGTGTGTGTGTGTCAAGGTTTGGTGGTTTCGTTGTTGTCTGTAGATATATCTTGATAGCAGGTTTTATTCTAAGCTTTTATAGTTCAAAAAAACCCCGCTGCTTGCAGTAATCAACAGACAACTTAGGGGAAATTTTGGAGACTGTTTGTGGTAAATCTTCTTTAAACTATTGAACTCCAAATTTTTGCAGTAAGTAAAAGCATCTTGAGGTAGGGTAGTAAACCACATAGCTGCCATATTTGAAACGAAAATATGTTTTTAAAAAGCTGGGTATGGTTGAGGCTTGACAGTCCGTATTTCATTCATTGCAGCTGAAGCAGTTTCACTGAAAAAACAGACACTTGCTTCTGGAAGATTTCCTTTTTAACAGGTTGTAATTATTTGATAGTTGTTGTTTGTTAAAAATTCACTTAAAATACTTGTCAAATTTTATTTGTAAGAGTTTCTGAGCAGTTTTTATTACGACCTGCTCAGAATGTCTGGATTACATTGGATATACAAGAAAAGCGTCTGGGTTTGGTTTTGAGTCTTTAAAATTCATGTTAAGAGTGCTTGATTGACATGTGTTGTCATCTTAACCTTATGAGCAGCTTGTGTCAGTGTTCCAAGAACTGTTAGTATTCTGATGAAGTCCATGAATGAATGAACAAACTTTTATAAACAAGGTTTCTGAATGAAATGCAGAGACTGTTAAAAATACTTCGTTAGTCCAGTCTGTTCCCAAATAAATTTCCATTCCTTTTCATTACTACTGAAATCCCTGTCCTGGCTTAAAATGCAGTATTTATTTTCCTATGTACAGCAATCAAAGGAATACTAAACATAACAGAATTAATGTTGACTATCCGTAACACTGAGGACTGGATGTGCAGAAAAAGCCCTGGAAATGTGTATCAATCTTTAGATGCAGCTGTCTATGTAGAAATTTAAGTAAGAGTGCAGCTCAAAGCTTATGTTGTTAGTTTTCACCAAGAATGGTGCTCTAAATCTTTCTTCTGTGTGATTATTTTTGTTTGCTTTTGTGTATGGGGGGGTTTGGTTTGTTTTGTTTGGTTGTGTTTCTCTTTTTTAGGTACCTTATTTCTCATTTCAGAAACCTTTCTGAAATTTGCCTGTGACAGATTTGAGACCCTGACTGTAGTTACTTTTCCTGTAGTGTTTTCCTAGTCATTAATTATCACTAGCCCTGACTTTTCCAACATTTAAAAATATTGCTTGTAATAATTAGGAACAAGTTATTATTTTCTTTTCAGTACATAATCACCATTTAAATAATCAAATAATACTTGAAGTACACCCTTAAATAAATGAGATGTTAAAAATTTTGAGTTTATGGAAAAAAAACAAACAAACCACAGAACATAAGAATAAAAATGTTCCAGCTACACTACTTTCAGCATTCTTGGACTAAGAAACTGCGAGTGAATGTTGTTTTCAGATTGTACAGTGCTCAAGACTGTAATTGCAGTGTTCCACAAAGTTGGTTTTGGAAAATGCTGAAGGGCCCTGAAGAAGAAAGGGTCTGATTTCTTTATGTAGATATAAATCTAGTTAAGAGAAGACTATGAAAGGATACATGATTCCAAAGTTCAGTGTAAAGGCTGCTGAAGAAGAGTTTGAAGCAAAATCAGTACAAGACAGAATGCTCAGAGAAAGGTACACATGTGAGTGTTGGAGTTTTTTTTCTTTCTTAAGGAATAGGAATGGTGGTTGTTACAGAAGCAGTTAATAAAAGGAGAAATGACTATTTTAATAGTCAAAAATACAGTACAGTGAAACAATACTCAGCTCTCCCAGCATAGCTGCTAGCATAAGAATAGTGAAAAAAAGGTTCTCAAAAATGTTTTCATTGCATCAGCTTTTATTAGAAGTGATTGTGACTGTCCCTTTTTAATGCGTTCTGGACCTGCTGATTATGTTGAACCAGTCAGTTACATTTCAGTTTGTGTGAAACATTTACATACTTAAGAAAATGTGAACAGATCGTCTGAAGGCCCAGCTCTTTCCCAGCTTCATCCTGGCTTTGTATAATTAGAGTAATAATTGCACTACTGGCTAATTGAAGACTACCCACTTTACAGATAATAGATTAGTGTTTCTGCTTAGTTTTTCATTGGGTTAAAAATAAAGGTTTTGGATGTAAATTACCTCAACAGTTCCTGCTAGAAGTTAACTAGCAGTTCCTGCTAGAAGTTAACTAGCAGTTCCTGCTAGAAGTTAACTTTTATCTGTTGGATGTCTTGATATCAGGAAAAGATTCCATTTATATTCCTGGGTGGATGGACCTAGATTCACAATTTGCTAATAATGTACAGTGACAGCCTTGATTATAACATGGATTTTTCCACTTTATGCTTCAGTGAGCAGAATAATGTTTACTGGTCATTATGAAAACCACTCAAATTTAATTTCTAGTTCATTGCTGTTAGGTGCCTTATATGTTTTCTGTCCAGGTTCTTTTTACTAGCTTGAACTTGAGGGTGGAGAAGGAGAAAGAAGGGAGGAGCACTCTAAATTCCATTTTTGTTTTTAGTCTCAGGCAAAAAGCTATGTTTAGAATTGGCTTTGAGTCTAAACTCAGCCTTTCTCCAGAACATGGTTCTTCCAGGTACAATGACAACACATTGACAGCTTTTTGTTAATAGATCTACCTGATTGTTTTGTTTTAAATAAATAAGGAATTTATCTGTGGTGTTCTTAATGAGACATTGTGTTCTAAAATTCAATTTCGGAATTAATCTAGAGAAAGGATAGACAAACCTGTCTGATGAGCTACTTGTCTTTTTATGTTATGGAGTTGTATTACTTCAGTGAACTTAAGTAACTTAAGACTTAAGTAGAAGAGCTGTGTACAATTCCAATGTAGACATCTCACCCTGGTGAGATGTCTGAAGGTTCATGAGAATTGACATCACATATATGTGGGGAGCATGCTTTCAGATGGGTGAGGATTTACCTTTTCAGCTGTGCTGATATTCAGGAAATAGTCCTACTTTTTGTTTCAAGCTGTCAGGATGGCATCTTATAGGTTTGAATTGGTTCACTCCTTTGTTCCAGCAGTGAAAAATATACTCAGTTTCAGATGGAATTTCTGTATGTTACCAAACTTGATCTTACCAGTAGAGAGGGAAATTTTACTACCTTGTGTTGATACAGTCTTAATAGAAGCAGTTGAAATTCAATGCCAATACCCCTTCCCAAATCTTTATGTTTCAGTATTGCCATAATCTTAAAAAAACCCAAACCACACACAATGCAAACAAGAAAGTGATAATGCTGCCAAAACAAGAACAGAACTAGGGAAATACCAAATTGAGCAGACCCACTCTTCTGCTTCTTTGTTTTGTTTAATTGTGCGGATATGTGTCTTAAAATCTGAGAGCTTCATAGAGGACACAATATACTGTTCTCTGAATTGATTACCGTTTCATATTTTATGTGGATTCAGTGTGTGTTGATATTTTGTGTGTTCTCTTCAGACTCATCTTTAAGCACAGAACTAATATATTTAGAACTTATTTATTTAACTACCGTAATGTCTCAGAGGGAATTATTGAGGCAAAAAACATGAGAATAACTAGTAAATTTTTTCCATCTGAGCATCAACAGTGTTCTGGGTGTTGGGGCTGTGTGCTTTTTTTCTTTCAAGAGATTTATTTAGCACTCTGTTCAAAATAGATCTGCCTAGGATATGATAGGCAGTTGGGTGTTAAACAGAAGTAAATCGGTTATGCTAAAAACTGGACTTCTAGGAAGGATGTACAGAACTATAGGAGACCTGCGTGATAGAGGCATACAGAAAAGGCACTTTTTTCAATACCTTTTACGTGTTCTAATACCTTCCCTCCCCACCAGTCTCCTGTCATTTCTATGCATCTTCCAACTTCTGCTTAAAAAACGTAAAACTAAAGTCTTTCCATGGAACTGTACTGACCCCGTTGCTAATTGCTGGCTTCACATTCTTCTTATTCCTGATGTCAGCCCCGGTGTGAGCCAGCAGACTCTAAATGACTTTGCAAAGCTAGCCAACAAGAGCAGGAGAGCAAAGAGACCTGAGTAGGGAAAAGAAAACCAAGACTCCCAATTCATGATTGAGAGATTGAGGGCTTCTTACACAAGTCACACTCTTGCTTTGTACTCTCACGGTTTGTCTCTGTTCTCTTCCTCCTTAGTCTTTTGCATTCCAGTCTGATTGCTTTCTTTATATTCATCTGCCTGGATACCAGTAGCAATGCACATAGAAACTGTTACTTGCTTTTTGTCCTGGTGCCTGGGGGCTAGGAAGAGAAATGCAAAGAAAAGTTGTACTTAGCATTGGCATGCTGTTCAGTTGGTCACATTTGGGGCAGTGCATACGAGGTGTGTGAAAATAGTGTGTACAGTGAAATGTTCAAGAAATGTAGCTGGTAACCTGATATATTAATGTATTGAGATATGATTGGACTTTTGTTTGTTTGTTGCTGGGTTGTTTGTTTCTCTGGGCTTTTTAATGTTGTTTTTAAAAACAAACACCACCACCCCCCAACCTCACATCACTGCCACTCTTGCAAAATTGCAGGGTTTTGCTCCAAACCCTAGAGTAGGAAGACCTTCTAAATGCCATGGTTATGAAACAAAGTTATCTGAAGTTAAATCAAATTGGTACCAGGTTTATTCTCAGAAGTAACTGCACTGCATTAAAAAAAAAATAAAATTGTTTGAATCAATCCAGTGGTTGAAATCCAGTAAAGTTACCAGCAATCTAAAATTGATAGTAATAAATATTGTGAACAATACCCTTGAAGGGTAGATTCCTACAGAAATAGAGCTCTTCCTGTTGTGTATCTGGAAAGTGATCCTTGCTGTAGCTGCTTTCCCTTTTTTTTAGATTTTATTTTAAAAGGTTAGACAAATACAAGTTTGGTTTCTGTACAGCTAGTGAGTCATGAACAGAGAAACAAAAGTTTAGATTATTACTCCGC
Organism: Eubucco bourcierii; assembly: GCA_013396675.1. NCBI lineage: Eukaryota > Metazoa > Chordata > Aves > Piciformes > Ramphastidae > Eubucco > Eubucco bourcierii. The sequence continues at coordinate 166,418 of VWZE01002424.1, forward strand.
TTCTGCTGTAGAGGATAGGGGAGGGCTTCAGGCAAAAGAGGAGGCAACAGTGGTTTTCAAAAAATATTTTATCTTTGTTTTTGCACATGTTTACCAGGTTAATAATTACCATATTAGGTGCCACTCTAATATGCTAGAATACCACAAATGTAGCCTGAAATGTCACTGATGTGGTGTTTTGGTCTCCTAATTCATGTACTGTATTCTGTCGTTGAGGAGAGATGCTGGGTTTCAAGACCTCTATGAGAGGTTCCTGCTACATCTGGTTTTCTTGCTGTCCCTAGTCACTCGCACCTCTGCCATAGCTCACTAGCCTCAGGACTACATCTGTGTTAGGGCTGACAGGACGATTCTCCCAAACTAGGCAGGATCAGCCATCATCAGGTACTGGTAGAGCATAAGATGTTGAATCACTGCAGTGATGGTCAGGATACTCGGACCAGAAATGAACGGACCAGAAATGAACAGGGAGAGCTGGAGTGCTGGTTGCCTGCTGGAGAAACTGCAAATGGATCTATGCCCTAAAAAGGATGGTTAAAGATGACTGGGGTGAATTGTCTTTTGTGTGTGTTCATTTCAGAAGCTGAGGGTTAGTGTTTTAGAGCTGTTTACTAGATGAAATGAAATTGGTAAAAAATTAATGCATAATATAATAAATACTTGTAAATTAAATTGGTTCCTTGATACTAATTTCTACTAAAATTTGAAATAGCTATGTTCCAGGCAGAGTAAACTATATCAGAGATTTTTATCTCCATTACAGTTGAGCTATTACAGCAATTCTTTATTCCTCTCAAAAGTGATGTGATGGGATTAGATTGTTCATAACTGACAACACAATGGAACAATGCTTAAATAACTTCCTCACTTCTAACTTCTTAAAAACAACATTTTAAAAAAGCTGTATCAGGGCTTTCCAATTTCATGAGTAATAATTAAAAAAACCCAAACCTCACTTGTTTGTTTTGATTCTCTCAGGAAGGGAGAACTAAATGGGTTTCAAAGATCAGTTCTGCATACTTGGACTTCTGCTGTTTTCATTTATACCCATATTAGTGTTGGTGTCCATTTAAAAAACAGTCACCAAGATCTTAGTAAAGAAATTTGTAGACCTATTTTTTTTAACATCAACTGAAACTAAATTATATCATACAGGTGCTTTTATATCTTGAGGCTATAGCTAAGGGTATTATTCAGTATTAAATCTAGATGGTATGCATCAGAGATTAAGTAGAAATGCTTTTTGTAAACCTGATATTCAGTCTCATTTTTGTTCACTTCTATTTTGGTTGTGCATTGTTTGAGGCAACAAACTTTATACCTAAGAGGGTTGGGGGTTAAGGAAATTGTTCAGGCAGGAAGCTGGAGGGTTAAAAGTGAGGGTGAGGAAAGTTTAAGCATTTGGTATCTGACTTTATTATTAAAAGAACTTTTCTGTTTTCAGTACTGAGAAGGAAATGTATTGTGTTTTTGGCTTGAAGTTTGAGGATACAACTTAACACTTTTCCTCTTTTGGCTTTTGCTAAGAGAAAAAAAAAATTAAAAAATTCTTATATTTGTAGCATACTGCACCAAGCCATCTCTGCATCAAAGGAAGAGTGAAGAGTGCTGGTCCTTCTGAATTAGCATTGATGTTTTAAGATGCAGTACCTACATGGCTGACTTTTTTTTCTTTCCCATTTTGATTGTCTACAGTGAGTCCATATGAACATCCTAAATTTGAAGTGGGGCAAACAGCATCAAGTAAAACAAAAATAAAGCTATTGAAACGGAAAATGCTACCTGTGATGCATTTAAAAGTGTTTCCATTAGAAAGACATGATCTCTAGTCTTAACTCTTATTCTTTATTATTTTGAATGAGGTATTTATTTTATGAGAAAAAAATAAGTGGAAAAACAGGCTTCTTGCTTGACTCAACAACCCAAATCACTACCAGAGCTAAGATGAAAATTGAGATGTTTCTGGCTTTAGGCTAACAAAGCAGATTGCTTCCTAAGAGGAATTAATTTAGTTTGCTCTCCTTTTACCTTTACAAATAGGTACTTATGCCAAAAATATTCCCCAACGTTCAAGTTTAGTATAAACAAGACATCAGCTGATTGCATGTATCTCAAATGCTATGTTTAAGCTTTTGCAGCCTGTAGCATCAGAAGGTGCCTGATGGAGCAGTTGACATTGTGCACATGTTCCATCACCTATTGGATCAACAGGGTAAAGAATTTACGGAAACAAGCTAACCAACGAAACGGCATTCTTGCTTCCTTGTTTTCTTTACAGTTTTCTGTGTTAAATCCTTCAGAAATTCAGAAAACAGGTGTATGGAATTCAGTAGGCTTTAAGCTTGTTCATCCTTACTAAATACTAATGCAAATGCATCATGTGGGTATGTGAGCAACGTGCCTGCAGGTAACATACAGACACATGGAAGGACAAATATCTCAAAGACCATATTTAATAAAATTTGGGCCAGTTGCGAGCTTCCATAATTACTTTTTCCATTGGAATGTCAGAAAACCTAAAGAGTTGCTTGCACTGTAGGGAAGAGAAGGTTAATTTAAAACTTCTCTTTTATCTCATCTCTTTTTCATTCCTTCCTGTGGTTTTGAAGGATCCCATTAATATTATCAATATATGAATGAACAAAAGAATAAATGTGCCAGATGAAGCACAGCAAAGAAGAAATTCCAGCTTAAAGAAGGGCACCTGACTCTGCATTCTTTCAATTGATACATGGGGAAGTTACTCGAGGACAGCAATTTTGAGATTTAAATAGATTCAGTTCATCTCCTAATAGCTAAGCACTGTTGAGAGAAGTTGGCATGAAAATGCAGAGGTGTGAAATAATTTTGCCTTGTGTAAATTATTACTTAAATAAATTAACAGCCTCAAATTATTTTTGTTAGTGTTTTATAATTCAAACTCACAATATTGTCCTTATCTCATCAGAAAAAGCCTCAGAATAAGTTTTTAAAAAAATTAAGTAGTAGTTGGTAGAAGCAGATTCTTCAATTTGTTTGGCACTACTGTAAACGATGGGTAATTATTTGATTAAATTATTGTGCCTGTGCCCCACCCCACTGTCTCTGGCAGTATCTTTAGCATTTTCTGTCATCTACTGTGTCTGTGCTGAGAAGCAGCTGGTGTTATCATCATTACTCTTTCTTTTTTTTTTGCTTTCTTCAGACAAGTATGAATCGTTATAGCATAAAAAGGCAGATTAGAGAGAGATTCATGGAAGCATTTTATCTTTCATTGCTGAATCATTACTTGTGTGGCAGCTCAGTCAGAGTCTTTTCTGTGGATAGCAGAGATCATATAATTGAGCACCTTGTAGAAGACAAGGCCAGCATGTTCTTTTCTCCATACAGAAATGACATTATGTTATTAGACAGCTGTCCTTTAACACCAAAATGGGCTGAATTTTAATAATGCAGTCTGTTCCTGTCATAAAGGCTAAGTTGATAGAGCTATGAGTTCATTAGTCCAAAAAGAAATCTGTTGTCAGACAAGTGTTGATGGATGGTGAGGCTGGCCTAATAATGGGAGGGAGATGAAATCATCCTAAGAGTCCATACCTGTTATGTACTCTAAAACTGAAGATTTTCTGTCAATATACAAACATTTTGTTTCAGTATCGGCAGTAAGTCTTACAATATTTTATCAATTTCCAGCAGGATATTGAATGTTCTGAACCTTTTTTTGTTTGTTTCCTTTCCCCTTAAAATGTAGGAATATTCTGAGGACAGCAATTCTGAACCAAATGTGGATCTGGAAAATCAATACTACAATTCGAAAGCTTTGAAGGAAGATGACCCCAAAGCAGCATTAAGCAGTTTTCAGAAGGTTTTCTGTCTTTATATTACATCTCTTGTTTTTCTATTACTTCACGTATTAAAATTCTTGCTTACCATTGGAGTTAATGTTCTGGAATTTTAAGAGTAGTGTTTATATTTTAACTTAGTAATGTGCTATGTTTATTGTTGGATGACTTGGACTTCTGGCTGACTGCCTTTCAACATCATTCATAGGAAGCATAAATAGGATTTGGAATATGCCTATTTTATTCCTGGACTGAATTTTCAGTCTTTAGGATTTACTAAGTTAATTAAATGGGTCTAAGTGTGTTTTCATGAGCTAGTAGTGTGCTTAAGTAGCCAAGAAGACCAAGAACATCCTGGCCTGCATCAGTAATAGTGTGGTCAGTGATTGTGCCCCTGTACTTGTCACTGGTGAGGCTGCACCTCAAACACTGTGTTCAGTTTCTGGCCCCTTGCTGCAAGAAGGACATTGAGGTGTTTGAGCATGTCCAGAGCAGAGCAACAAAGCTGTTGAAGGGTCTAGAGAACAAGTCTTATGAGGAGCAGCTGAGGGAACTGGGAGTGTTTAATCTGAAGAAGATAAAGCTGAAGGGAGACTTTATTGCTCTCTACAACTACCTGAAAGGAGGTTATAGGAGGAGAGGTGCATCTCAGTCTCTTATCCTGTTACCTGTTAGGAGGGAGAAGTGGAAATGGCTTGATATTGTGCCAGGGGAGGTTTAGATTGGATTAGGAAAAGTGAAAGAACAGGGGAGAGTGAAGCATTACTTTGTGAGGGAAAAAAAACAGAGAAAGAAAGATGTGTGTGGGATATGTACATTTCAAACAAGATGGATGTCAGTTTCAGTTTGAATAAAGCTTTTATAAATATTTTTTTAATTCTTCTCTTTCAGGTTTTGGAACTTGAAGGTGAAAAAGGAGAATGGGGATTCAAAGCCCTGAAACAGATGATTAAAATAAACTTTAAATTGGTAGGAATTTTATCTGTCACTTGAGAGTAAATGGCATAAATATACATTTAATTAACCCAGAGGTTTAAAGTAATAATTTATGGCTACGACAACAAAAAGTGCTAGAACCTGTCTTTTGTAGCCTTTAATGGCTAATACAGACGTGGCAGGGAAATTATGTGGTAGTTGCAAGTCAAAGGCAAAATGGATTCAAAATAGCTGCTGTACTAAGCTGATAGCGTTTGCAAGTTTGAGGCTCAGTCCTTGCTATCCTGAGGTACCATACCATTGAAACCAGCAATGTTTCTGTATGTGTGTACCTCCAGTGGAGAATGTGTATGCTATATATGCAACCTTTCCAAACAGTTGTATAGCCAACTTGTGGGTGTTGTTTGTTGTTGTTGAGATAAATGTATGTCTATTCCATAAAACTTCTTGCTGAAGTTGTTTCACAGTCTGCTGCTTCTGAATAAAGTGGTGATGTAAAAGTTCCTAACAGCAATCGGTACTGCATAGTCTTTCTGTTATGTTTTCTTTTCTGTATGTGTATTTGCAAGATGTAACTGAGGTTTTAATCATTAAAACAAAAACGGTCATGTAATTTTGGTTTCCTTTTAGACTAACTTTCCTGAAATGATGAACAGATATAAACAGCTATTGACCTACATACGGAGTGCAGTTACAAGGAATTACTCTGAAAAATCCATCAATTCTATCCTTGATTATATCTCTACTTCCAAGCAGGTTAGACCATCAGTTCTTTTACCTTCATGGCCTTACACTTTGCATTTTTTAACTGTGGACCTTTTTGTGTTTGGTGGTCTGTTGGTTTTGGGGGCTTGTCAAATGTCAAAATACATTTCCCATATTTAACGGATTCTGTCAGCAGATGACTTTTCATAAATTTGTCTTTTTTGGCAATATTTTCCTGGGATTTCTAGGCTAGTAAGCACAGTGAAGACTTTCCTGTTTTTCAGCATAGTTGCTCACTGTGTTTTCAAATATAATTTGTAATTTTTTTTTTATTTATAATTTTTTTAATTTGAGGGGTGCAGGGAACCTCTGAAAAACTGCTGTGGAGTGCAGAGTAAAAAGCTCCCCTGACTGGCTATCTGGAAGTAGCATCTGCATATGGAGGATGACTAGACTTTAGTGATGACTCTTGCGTCATCACAATTGTTCCTGTCCTGCCACTCATGGGAAATGAAAGTTTAATAACTGAATGGTAGTTTACTCTCAAGATCTAAAGAATTTTCTTAGACTGTACCTTGTTGGCAGTAATCAGTGTGCTTGATCTTAATGTAGTTGAAGTCAGATCTGGAGGGACAGTGTGGAAATCTTATCTTAATATATAGGCACAGATCTGTAATCCCCAGAAGAACAATGGCCATAAACAATACTAACGTGTTCTCTGTAGAACCTTCGTTAAAGGGCACACTTGGCACTTTAGTTTCCATTTTGGATATTCCATTTTGAGGTTTTATGCAAAGAAGAAGTTTGATGTGCTTAAGCAGCATTGGTAGTATAGAAAGTAGAAAGAATATTTTCCTTGGACTGTTTCTTTCTCTTTGTAGGTTATATTTCCTTTTTGATATGTAAATTATTTTTGTTTTTCTTCTTTTAAGTAGGAGCATTGTGGCCTGTGTTTGCCTTTTGTTACACAACCTAAGAATTTCATTACTTGGTTATATAAGATGGGCTTGTATAACATGGCTTTCACTTTTCACTGGCATGATAGATGGTTGCAAATCTCAGAATGTGAATACTTTTTTGAAATTTTACTTGTTTTGTATAATAAAAATAAGTGTGCTTAGTTTTGTTACTTTAGAAGGTCTTGATGATTTAAAAGCAGACAGTAATAGATAACTTGCTTATTTTGAAGTTCAAGCATGCACTTTTAGTTTGTTCAGACTGACTTTATTAACAGGTACAAATTTGCTGTTTACAATTATAGAATTCTGATTTTTTATGTCAGATGGATTTGCTTCAGGAATTCTATGAAACAACACTCGAAGCTCTGAAAGACGCTAAGAATGATAGATTGTGGTTTAAGACAAACACAAAGGTAAAATATATAACTTACTGTATGTTTGTGACACCTTCAGCTATCTCTTATGAACAATAATTGTGATATTTCAGTAGACCTTAGTACTTCAACTTCTTTTTCATTACAGCTCGGCAAATTATATTTAGAACGAGAGGAATATGGAAAGTTACAAAAGATTTTGCGTCAGCTGCATCAGTCATGCCAGGTACCTTTATATTCTAAACCACTGTAGCTTAGTAAACAACATGAATTATTATGGGGTTTTTTTTACATCTGTTGTTTACCTTTTGAGCTTTAGTACAGGGGGAAGAAAAACTGTGTTTTATTCTTTGCTTAAAGCTGATTTTTAAAACATTGTTCACAACTTCCAATTAAATTGAGTCAGGTGCAATATAAACAATCTATAATGCATAGACATTTATTTTACAGTATAGTGAAAATTCTGAGTGAGCTTTACTCAAAACTGAAAGTACAGTTGTTACTTTTTCATCTGGAGGAGGACAGGGGAATTAGCCATGTAGCCTGCTGTGCTTGTTTATGTCCCCTTTTATTCTTCCAGCATGAAAAGTGGGTTACAAGTATCTGGCAAATAGGCAGCAGAAGAGCTGTGTGTATTATTTATATACATCCACCTGTGTTAGTCGTCTGAGTTCTTTGAATATTATGGTTTGTGTTAATAGTTATATTAAAACTTTAAAATTTTAGGAATATGCTTATTTGTGGCAGGAAGTTACTGAGAGTATTTGGCAATCAGTTTTTTACTAGTATAAAACTGAAATCACTGTTCTCTTAAAATTTCACAGTATTTATTACTTAATCTATCCTAGACTGATGATGGGGAAGACGATCTAAAGAAAGGTACTCAACTGTTGGAAATCTATGCTTTGGAAATTCAAATGTACACAGCACAGAAAAATAACAAAAAACTTAAAGCACTATATGAACAGTCATTGCACATCAAGTCAGCCATTCCTCATCCACTGATCATGGGAGTCATCAGAGGCAAGTAAAGCTCAAATTTTTCATTTAACTTCTGTTGCATAGAGTAGTTCTGTGAAAATCTGATAAAGTTTTTTCTAATTCCAACTATAAAGACAGGATCCTGTAGATTCAAAGGCAGACAGATGGCATGCAAATAAAAGACTACAAATGCAGTGGCTATGGTCTCATCACTTAATGTTTGCCTCCTGTAGGGCTTACAGTATTGCTGCTCTGGTGCCTACGCACTGGTCAGAAGGAAAGGACAGTAGGCTGCATATGATGTAGGAGAGAAGCTATAGATGAACAAGAGGAAAACTTGAACTGTATGGCAGTGTGGCAGGAACAAAGAATAAATGCAAAGGCATTTGCAAAGGATAAAAACAAAGGCTCAGCAGGACTGCTACTGGAAAGAACTTGCTCACTAAAGTTCATCAGGAACTGAAGGGCTTTAAGATGTGTTTGTAAATATTATCACCTATCCATAATGATGAATTACATTAGAAATGTGCCATGTGTCTTGAAAAGCGTTTCTCCAGAGTAGTGTTGTGCCTTTCTTCTCTCTTGCTCTAGTGTAGGCACTTGTATAGACAATCTGGCAGCAGTGGGTACTTCAGAAATAAAAGAAGCTACAGAGCTTCTCAAGTCTTCATCAGACAGGAAAAATTCCATCAGTACAGGAAGTCCATTGCCTCTGAAATGGAAATTTCCAGGTTTTACAGTATTTTAACATAGGGTTGAAATAATTATTGACTGTGAGGATTAATGTTCTTATTATGAGTTAGTTTTGTTTTCTTCTTTGGAATGGGTTTATTCAAATCACAGTGCTAGATATAAAAACCCGAATGGTTTGGGGTTTTTTTTTGGTTGGTTGGTTGTGGTTTGTTTTTTGTTTTGTTTTGGTTCTTTTTTCCTAGTGATTTCAGAGAATGAATAGACTCTTGAAATTATTTCAATAATCTATTTAGAAATAACATGGAACTTCTGAGTACAATTATTGTAGTCAACAACAAGCACTCAACGTTCTTTTTTTCTTGATCTGTGTTTTCAGAATGTGGAGGCAAAATGCACTTAAGAGAAGGAGAGTTTGAAAAGGCACACACGGATTTTTTTGAAGCATTCAAGAATTATGATGAATCAGGGAGCCCCAGAAGAACCACTTGCTTAAAATACTTGGTCTTAGCAAACATGCTTATGAAATCTGGAATAAATCCATTTGACTCTCAGGAGGTTTGTTCGGTTTTTATTTTTTTAATTTAATTTTTTTCCTTCCTTCCCCTCTTGCTGAATTGATATGCAAATTACCCACAAGACAAAATGCAAACAAAATATTTCAAATCTAAACATGCATATTGTGCTTTTTCTTCTGTGTAGGCTAAACCATACAAAAATGATCCAGAGATTCTAGCAATGACGAATTTAGTAAGGTAAGAAAATAGAAAGATGTAGCATCCAAACCAGAAATGGCTTTTCTCTGCACAGGCACCATAGTTATTTCACAAATACTGGCCAAATATTTGTAGATTTATTTTTTCTTAAGAAACTTTAATTTACTGTGAAATTCCAAAGTATCTATACTATACAAGGTAGAGGTATAGAAGCGTGCTGTTGTCTTCTGCTATGGTGAATTTCTTACGCAATGGCAAACACCTCATTTCTTACCTTAAGTTGTCCTACCTTGTACTGCAGTTGGCCTTTAGGGTTTGGCTGATTATACACCAGAAACTGAGATGACTGGCATCTCATACCAGAGACAGTAGAATAATTTGATAAGTCATGATTACTAAAGGACTTTCATAATTCAGTAATACAACACTGAACTTGCAAGTCCTCTCCCCTATCTTTCAAACATATGTGAAAATCAAAAGAAGTCTTCATTACCTCCTCGAGGCAAATGTTAAGAACTTCTAGTGTATTAAATCATGAGGCAAAAAGAAATTAAACTGAGACAGTTTTTATGTACTGTGCTTTGAAGGTAACCTACTCCATACACTCTATCTTGGTTTTGCTTTATCAAGTGGAAAAAAAAAAAAAAAAGAACAATGAATAGGAAAACTTTTTTCCACCTTTTCATTATGTAAGAAGTCAACCTGCTCGCATCTTGAAATACACAGTTGGAACAAACTGTGTTGTGATACTGCTGTGCTGCTGTACCATTGTATGCACACAAATTGTTCCTGAAAGTAAGGAAGCTCATCCATTATTGACATAATAATGAATAAATTATTTGGTGGTTTACTAAGGAGCTATTTCCAGTAATTCTACTTTAGACATGTCTTTTCTACTTCCCTTGTCATAATTTTATGTGAATTTGAGGCAGAAGGAACTCCAGATGGCCTTACCCAATCTGATTTCATTCATATTCCTGATTTATATAGTTATCCTGACATTTGAATATAACTATTTCTTTAAAATTAATAATGCAATTAAAGTGGTACAGAGAAATATGCAGAAGGTAAAATCCATTTCAAAGATGACAGTTACGTTTTTAATTCTTCCTTTATACTGCATTGGGAACTTGAGAGTTTTATATATGATAAAAATAGACTTTGGGAATAAACAATAAAATAACTGAAATTCCTTTTAATTAGGAAGTAAAACTTTCTGGTGTCTTGTAATACAGCACATTTCACTCACATAACTCTATCTGTAAATTCAAGCTCCTCCTTAAATTTAACAGAGGGTTTGGGTTTTTTTGACCCATTTTACTTGATAATTTGACCAACTAAAAACCAAATTGAAAATGTACACAGACTATCGAGAAAAATCACAGATACTGTTTATAAAATATTTTATGTTAGTATTAAAAAAAAGTTGTGGTCATGTATTTCAGGTAAATACTGACAGCTTGTAGCTTAATACAGCTAAATTATTCTTGTAAGTTTGACCAGTTGGTAGATTGTTCTGACTGCAGGTGATTGTTTGCGTAAGAAAAAAATAGATCTGAATTGTAAACCCACAGTATTTCAAGGAAAATGTCTTGTTTCAGAAGTTAGAACTTCTTACCTTTAAATGATGCTGTGGTGCCACTGTTGAACAACAGGTGTCCAAGTCCCTTGTGTAATCCTTTCTCAGATAAGAATATTTACTAGTTAAATATATATATGCACACACATACACAAGAAAGAGCTATAAAAAACCCCTAAAAAATAATATTAATATTATGCCTGAATTCTTGATGATTAATTATAGAAGTCAGGATGTGTTCTGTCTTCCAGTATTTTTAGAAGTCAGTTTAAGATGGACATTCTAGAAACAGCAGCAGCTCTATAGACTCATCATTTTATCTCTTGTTGAATCATGTTGCCAAAATTCAAGTAATGACGTTTACAAAACAGCCTGTTTTTAAGGTCTGGCCCTCTTTAAAGAATAACTCCTTGAAGTACAAAAGTTTTGAAACTAAAATATCCTTCTAAATTAACAAAATGTTCATACTAAACTTCTGTAAATGCTGTTAAAATTGAAGTAGGAGAAAGGCAATTTCTCTCGTATCTCATTGTGAAATACTTTTTCCTGACAAAGGCTCTGATTATAATTATTTGCCAACAACACTTCACACGGGGGTTTTAGAAGATGTAGAACACAGTCATATGAGTCTGCTGAACTTAGAAAAATAACCATTCAATCTTGTCTTTTCTGAAGTGCCTATCAGAATAATGACATCACTGAATTTGAGAAGATTCTGAAAACAAATCACAGCAACATCATGGACGATCCCTTCATAAGGGAGCACATTGAAGGTATTTTTGCAGGCTATTTTAGTCTTCTTTTTGTTTCACTGCTTGGTAAGCTCCCTTTGTTGTTTGGTTGCTTGGGTTTTGGGTTTGTTTTTTTTTTTTTTTTTTTGGTGGTGGTTGGTTTTTGTTTGGTTGGTTTTGGTTTTTTTGATTTTTTGTGGTTGGTTGTTTTCTTGGTCTGTTTTCCTTGGCAGAATGAGAGCTCTTTTGAATTACTTGTGGATGATCCCTTTTCTGGTTGTAAGTTCTTTAGAAGTTGGTCAAGGTCAGCATGCATCCAGACCTATAGTAGGACTGCAAAGAATGGCAAGAATGATGGATAAAGTTCTAGGAAGAGTGGATGTTCTAAAATAATCTCTATGGTGGCATATGTAGGCAGTGTAATAAAGGTTTCATTAATAAATATGTAGTAATAAAATATATAACTAAATAAGTAATTCTAATGTATATGTTGAAAACAATGTTTGGATATAAAATACCTATACTTAATAGAACAGGGGAACAAAAAAACTACATCCCCTTCCGTTCCATTAACATGACAGAATAAAGTCACCCCCTGCATTTACCATGTATCTTGAGAATTTTAAAAGTCCCTTTACTTGAATATAATGTCCAGTTTTTCAAATAACAACTGTTTTCATCAAGAATAGGGCTTACTGTGCCATTGCAAGGTAATTTAGCTGGGTAATTACGTGAAAGGAAAGAGTTAAATCCAGAGACCTGGTTTTCTGACACTTTTTGTTTGTAAAAGAGAACATGGCAAACAGCAGGGGAAACTAAATATAACTGCTGCTACTGCTGTTACATGTTGACTACTGGTAAGCTTCAAAGTCTTGTAGGGAAAGTCTGCAATTAAAGATGGATGCTTAGGGAAGAAAGTATGACAGAATTGGAAAGGAAGAGAGGGAGCGCAGTTGAATAAAAGGATTGAAGAGAACTGGAGTGTCACCTCTTTAATAGTAGTAGTCTGCTAGTGATATCCAGGAAAAATTAAGACATTGTCATCTTTTTCACTCTCTACTGATACAGAATGTGTGTTCCTGGTTAGAAAGTTTATATGCCTTGTCTCATTATTTTAATCTCCTTAGTTTTATTGAGATATATAATCTGAGCGTCAGTATTATTTTTCATTATATAAACAATCCTTATGTAACTAGTTAGGTAAACCTGGATCTTGCTTTTTTTCTGTTTATTTACAATTGTAATTTTAATTTCATCCAAGTTTAACAATGTAAAAACTTCTAAAACAGTGGCTGCACTATCGTATCTTTACACAGCCACTTCACACAGACTGTTTTACATTAATTCTTAAGTTCCTCAGCGTAGTTACACCATTACGCCTTGATCTTTTAACTTAAAATGTGAATATTCTCCATGAAGATAAATGTATGCAAGACTTCAGTTTCAGAGCCTTATGATGATTTTAATTTTTTAACTCAACAAGCATTCTAACCATAAATTAGAGGGACAGACATACCTATATGACTTACACAGTTAGCGTCCGTACACTGCTCCATGTTTAAACACTTTTCAACTCTACCTATCCATATTCAGAGTTACACATTGTGTGGAAAACATAGAACCCCTTTATTTTGCTGTGCTTCCCCACCCCACTGAATTAACACCTTAAGAGATGATAGTATTAGGATGGTTTTCTATAAGGAGCTGTATTGCATCTTTACTTCAGTACTGTTGGGTTTGTACTGTTTATTTTTTCTTCTCTTACAGAACTATTGCGAAACATCAGAACACAAGTGCTTATAAAATTAATTAAGCCTTACACAAGGATACATATTCCTTTTATTTCTAAGGTATGTGTCAGTAGAGCCTTGCATTTGCTTGAACAAATGATTAATTGTGAATAAAAGGGCTTCAATAAATACAGTGCTTCTAGAAATAGAACGTCTAAAATATAACCTAACCATAAAGCAGTACTAAGGCACTGCTGGCAACTTTGCCATCCTAATGTTTCTTACAATACCTACATGCTTCTAAAATGGTGTAGGATATAATTCTTGGTGTACAAAAGCATTTTTCTGAAAAGTTGAAATTTGCGTCATTCAAAATGCAAGTTTTATGAATATAAACATAAAAATTTAAATTCCTTTTGTTCAAAAGATACCTTCATGTGTTTGTGTTACATGGGTAACAGAACTCTGGTAGTAGAACAAACCAACTATTACACTAACATCACAGATTTTGTTCGCTAGTCTTGAAAAATAAATTCAAAACCCGGTGACAATAGATAACTAATTTTAATCTCCTGTGAGTGATTTTTTTCTTGCAAAAATACACAGCATTCCAGAATACATTGTGAAGCATTAGAGATGCCTTTTTTTTTTTTTTAATATACTTAAATTCTCTTTACAACTCTGTCTGTTTTTTTTTTTTTCATTTTTAAACTGGCCTTAATGTTTATAGAAACTACTTGAGCCAGAATATATAATTATCCCTGTAAATGGTTTTGAGTGTACTCATTCTTTCCTGGTAATTATTGTCTCCTTTTATTTCCTGAAGTTTTTTGTGTTTGTAGGGGTTTGGGAAGGGTGGGTTGGTTTGTTTTGTTTCTGTTTGGTTGGGTTTTGTTTGGTTTGTGGTGGTGGTTTGCTGGTTTTTTTCAGTAAGTCAACAAAGGAACTAATTTCTGGAGCTTCCAAAAACTTGCTTTAGCCTCTTCAGGCATTTCTGGGAGGTGTTGAAGGCTAGATTGGATGAGGCCTTGAGTAACCTGTACTAGTGGGAGGTGTCCCTGCCTATGGCAGGAGGTTGGTACTAGATGATCCTTGAGGTCCCTTCCAACTTTACCATTCTATGATTCTTGATCCACTAGCCATGTATACTTTGAATGGAGTTCTTTTGCTTGATTACTATTGAATTGATACTTTTGAACAGTAAGAAACAGAAATTAAACCAGATTCTATGTATGAAAATAAAGACTGGAAAGATTTGATGTTGTGAAAAAGAGCAGCACCATAATGAGTTTTCTTTTTCTTTCAGGAGTTAAACATAGATGTAGCTGATGTGGAAAGCTTGCTTGTGCAGTGCATATTGGATAAGTACGTACTTTATTCTTGATTACTGATCGTTGATTACTTTGAAATAACCAAAATATACAAGAAGCAATAAAGGCAATCTTTTTGTGCATTGTGACAATACTGGTTGATTTTAGAACCCAAATGTAATAATGCTGACTTTGTTTGCACTGCTTGGCTTATGAGCAGTAAAGTCTATTTGTAAGATAGGAGCCAAGAAAACTACAGAAAGATTGAGTGGTATGTTTGTGCTTTAATTTAGAATTATCTAATTAATTAATTGAAATACTATGAAATTATTAAAATTATAATTCTTAGTAATTGCTGCTTATAGCCATGTATGTTTGCAAGTACATTTTCAAATCCGTAAATTAGTTGTCTGCTCTTCGTGACTGGAAAAACTTAACTGCAATTTGTGAAATATTTCTTTGGAGGGTAGATTTTTACATCTACTAGGAAAATATAATCTGTATAAGGATTTATGTTTTCATGTCTTCTTACATAAATCTCAGATTTTCATGATTCCTTGACTAAATGTGTTTACCTCCTTTTGCTTCTGACTTTATATGGGGGTCATAGCTAGGCAGATAAAATCTTTTGCAGAGTGGATTAGTTCATCTAATTTCCAGTCATGGTGACGGCTAAATAGGCAGCACTATGCAGGACAATGTATTTATAAAATAGCTAAATTATACAATGGACTTTGTCTAGTATAAGACAACCTTTAATTTTACGTCCAATTGTTAGCTCCAGTTTCCCTGTGCTTTAGTGATTTATCATTATTTATTTACTTCTAGCACTATACATGGCCGAATTGATCAAGTCAACCAGCTCCTAGAACTGGATCATCAGAAGAGAGGTGGTGCACGGTATACTGCATTAGATAAATGGACCAACCAACTAAATTCTCTCAACCAGGCTGTAGTCAGCAAGCTGGCCTAACAGAAAACAAGCTTTTACAAACGTACTTAAGACAACAGTGCAGTGATGTAAACCTTAAAAGAACTGGGAATGGCAAAACTGCTGTCGGTTGGTGTGCCCTGAAATTATTGGAGTTATGGCAGAAGTGCTTTTTTGATCAGCTGGTTTGTGTTTTGCTGCTGCATTTATCCCAAGAAAAAACAAAACCAAAACAGCTTTAATCTCCAGAAGAAAACCAAAACGCCATGGGATTTATGCTGTATTGACATCTTGCCCTAAACATACAACATCCTAGTAAATTGTCGAAGGGCAATTAATGACCAGAGAGAAGATTTTTGTCATGATTTTAAATACACTGACACGTTACTGTTGGTTAAATTTAAACATGTTTTACCTGCAGAAATTCTCTCACAGAAATAACCTGCAATAACTTGAAATGCGTACCCTTTTGAACACTTCCTTTTCTCATGTATAAATTGAAATGTTTGCTGCATTTTGCAAAATGTCAGTTCTCCAAAAATGTGTCCGTATATTTCTGTACCTGCAGTGTAGTAAAGGTTTAGAAGAAACCCCATAATTATAGTGGCATACTGTCACTTAGGTTTCAAGCAGCAAAATAAACAGTGCAGTTCAGAAATTGTACAGTTTGTTTCTTGATGTGCTTTCATTATACTCGATTTTTACTTCATCATCACGTCACTTACGAAGGACAATATGGAGATTTTAAGTCTGAACCTTGGTATGCGTATTTGACATAGTTAAATACTAAAGAGTTTAAAAGCTGAAATTTAGCATTAGATATTTTGCAGGATACCAAACTTATCATCTAGTTGACATCGGTGAGTATTTGACGTTTCTCAGGAACATGCTCATTTTTTATTCTGGTACTTCAGGAATGCAGGTTTGCCAAGCAGTACCCTGGCAATAGAAATGCAGACCCTGCTTGTTACCCTCTGACTATCAATTTCTGGTCTTTTTGACTGAACTCAATGTATGTTAAAGAACACTGTGTATAGAGTAGGGACCAAGTACAGTGAACTCGGTGGTAATGGAGTTCAGTCTGAAGTGCTTGATTGTATTTTAGTCCTTTCAGAGCCGCTACTCAATTCCCAAAGTCCTACTGTATAGCAGGCACACACCTTTCATGTTGTAACATTTTGGGATCGTCAGATCCATTTAAAATATAGAGGTGCAGTGCTGACCACAACTTTTCTTTCTGTAGCAGCTTGTCTGGAGCTGACAGAAAAAAATTTATTGCAGATCTCAGAAATGTAGAAGAAATGTTGTAGGGTCGCTTCTTACATAACTGCAAGTACTTCTTTTTTAAAACTGGGAGTATGGTATAATGGTGCACAAAGCAGTGCCACACGCAGTCATTGTTACAGCAGAAGGAAAATTATGTATATAGAGTAATTAACCCACAAATAATGAAAAAACCTAATTAGATGTCTATCACACATGCTAAACTCGGTGTTCTAGGAGAAGATTTGCATAATTAAATGGAACAAAAGTAACTTTCATCTAAAGGATAGCTATGTCTCTTAGAAAATTCTTTTGCTCTGTGGTTGTCAAAGCAAGTGATGTATTTCTGCTCCCCCCAAGTTTACACTCCAAACAGTTTAAGTAAAACTTAATGTGTTGCATGAGTAGCATGATGCTGCATCTTGAGTAAGCAGATCTCCTTCACCAATATATATTTTTACCAATAGGAGGTTCTAAAACAATTGCAAAATATGGATATAAATCAAACTTAATTTTTAAGAAAAGGTGAAGTTTTTTTCCTTCTTTAAAATCTGCAGATAACATTTACTAAAGTACATTGTTCCTATTTTGTTTCCTTGCAGAGCTGTGATAAGTAACAGTTTTTACTTAGAAAATTTCATTAGAATCTGATGATGTGAAATTGAACTTTTAAAAACTGCGTGGTAATCTCTACAGTTCTAGAGACTTTAATTTGGATAGCCAGTCTTGCACGGTGGTTCTTTCCACTGGGATTCTTGGCATCTTTCATCCTTTCTCAGCTACTTCTTACCACCCTTGCTATGTGCAGGAACTACTCTCTTCTAAGGGAAGGCAAAAAAAGAAGTGTGTGTAAACTTAGCATTACTTAACAAAAACAGTCTTCTTGACTTTGTAACTGACGTAACCTTTCCCATACAGCTATGCCTTCTCCAGAGGCACACATGGGTCTTTGAAGAAGGAAATGGGAATAGTGCAGTAAATATTGTCATATTTATTCAGATCCCTTGTTATATCTTTTTGTTGTGACAGATTAACTGTAGTATGGGTAGTCCAACTAGTGATGGACTATTAGTTTGAACAGTGAGGGCTAGCAATGTATTTTTTAGACCAAAAAAGGTGTCAGTCTACCTCTAATAAATTATTGTATATTTTGGCAGACTTTAGTTCTTGCTCATGCACACAGTGCCTTAGCATCTGTGCTGTAGGCACATAACAAATATTTTATAATCCCTAAGGGATTTTTGAGGTTTTTTATTTACCTTTTGTTGCTGCTGGTGCAAGACAGACAAACTGGCACCTTGGCTAGCACCAGTAACACTGTTTGAAAAAAAAAAAAAAAAACAACAAAACACCCCATGTTTTAATGGCTGTTGTAATCTTACATAAGATTACAAATAGAAATTAAGCTGTGTATATACGAACACCTCTTAAAAGTTGCTAGCAGCTTGGGAATTAAAACTGAACGTCAAGCAGATGAAATCCAGGTGGATGTGGGTGTCACATGCATTTTAGAATTTTTTATTATTCTTTATCAAACATACTTTGCAGGAATGCATTCTCTTCTCCTTTTCTAATGGATTGGATATGAAACTATGTAGTGAGGACTGAAGGTTAATTTTAAATACACTTAGAAATACATTGAATAAAATAAATAAAACGGGCAAAAGATTAGGCAGCTGAAATGTACCTGGCAGGATAACATAAAGATGGTAGTCTGTAAATAGACACTGATTTTTGTAATTACACAGAAGTCAGCTGTGAAGCATTATGGCTGTACTTTAAGATTGTATTTTCACATTTACTTTTTGAGATGATGAATTAATTTACTTGAGCTGGCATTGTATGTATGAAGAGTAAAATAACATCATTCTTGGCAGTACCCCTTGCTTTTTCAAAAGTATAGCAGTTACTTGAAGTAAATCTCCATGTGTAAATGTTAATATTGACTTAAATTTAGTTGCTGCTTTAGTATTTTCCAAGTCCAGGAACGAGGTTAGAGAACTAGGTAAAATTTACTACATTAGTCAAGTGTTAATTAAGACCCTGACAGAAAGTATTATCTGCTGCCTTAAACACCTCTAAAAGGTAGATTGGAAACTGCATCTGCATTAGAATAATTCATATTTAGCACTAAATTTTAGGTGTAATAACTGTAAACATTACAGTAAGAGTAAGGGCTTAATTCCCTTCTGGCCATATTACAAAGAGCTTCAAGGCGGGATCTGTCCTGGTTGGCTCTGCTGCCTCTTTGCAGCTGGCTCCAGTGGGAGTGCTGGGTTCACTCTGGCTGCTGCCAGGTAGGTAATCTCATGGTGCCATCAGAATCGTGACTCTCAGATTCATGGACTAGTTCCCAGTTCACCTTCCCACTTTGGTTGCACTGTTATGTGTTGTGTCTGCCCTTGGCTGCCTATGCACGGTGGTATGTGTCAGATCATCAGACACAAATGTTACTTGCCAAGATATAATTTGCTTTTTGTATTTGTCCTTTTCAATAATTATGCTGAAGATTTTAGTCCCAGTTCAGTAAAACTGACATTTTGGAGTCACCTTCATTCCTGTGCCTCTCCACTTGCTCACTGTGGCAACCAGGAAACCTGCTGTCGTTGGGCTGTACAGCCACGGAGCTCCATCCCAGCCTGCTTAGACCTTGGGGGTAGACAGGAGTGTTACTGAGCTACCCTTATTTCATCCTCCCATGCCAGGGTGATTTAAGCTTATATGTATGTTTAGCTTTCAATGTAAGAAGCTGCCTTGATGTTTTGTGAGATTTGTTTACATCTTTACATGTTTTATAGGACTTTATACCCACTAGATGTAAGTAGAGTCTATGTAAGTAGGGAGTGTGAGCAGCCACATATATGCTGTTAAATTTGTTTGTAATCTCATGGTTTTAATTCTGAATACAGTCATTACCAAGTGCCTTTCCATACTGCTGAGATATTTTTGTGTTGACCTAGGTTTTCTTCTTTCGGTTGGTGTCCTCCATTCTATTCAGGAGGACATCTCCATTATCCAGCACATGTAACAATACACCCAGTGACTTACTAGCAAATTGCAGCCAGCACCTGCTAGGTTCAAGCATCATTTTTAATTCCAAACTGTTCACTTACTCCATGTTGCAATAGTAATAAAAAGATAGTAATAATTGTTTAAAAACTGTGACGTTTGAGAACTGGACCCTCAAAAACAGCTACTGCAGTTGCCACTGTCTTCAAATTGAACAGGGCTTAAACTCTTTTTTTTTTTTCTCAATGAGTTCCTTCAGGACTGTAACACAGAGTTCTCTTACACAACATTTGATCAAGATGGTGCTGATGTAACCAGATACCCTGGCACAGTTGTGATAGCTGTGGATAGAGGATCTAACATAACTGGTTCCGAGTGCTTTGGTATGCTTTTCTTTTGTTGATAACACAGAGTTAAATTTTATGGGACACTTGAGTTCTTTTCACCCGAGTGGCCACTTGTGTCACCCAACATGACTTTTCTGTATTATGTATATTGTATAGATTTATGTAGATCTGATGTCTATTTAATCACTGGCCAATTTAGATCTTAGAACTTTTTGTTATTGTTGTCTAAGTATGCATAACAGCCCTTTAAAGTGTGACCTTTCTGTTGGTATGTATCTTGGGAACAAAAGATGGATTTCATAATGAACAGCCTTGCCATAATGAGTCATTATTTTTTTTTTTAAATACAGCAACTATCTTAAACAAATGTCATAATATATATTCCATGGTCAGCACCATTTCGGACAAATTAAGCTGCATTCCACACTAAAATGCTGGTGTGCTAATACAAGAAGACAATTGTTGCAGTTATTTCAGTGGGATTTTTTCACTGTTTTCTGTCCAGTTGGGCAAGTTCTCCCACATTACTTGGGAGATAAAAAGTGCCTAGGTTTTAAATAATTCAACCTAATTTTACACAAATAAGCAAAACACGTTCAACTACTGGGAATAAAATACATTTCACTCAGTACAGATTTGTTGTTTGATTTACAGAGATTAAATTTAGGTGGCTTATATTTCATAATTTATCTGTAGATTTACGTCTCACTTAAGTTCATCAATGACTGATGCAATGCTGTTCCATTGCATCAGCTGAAAGCTCTTGATAGAACCAGCTCAATCCTCAGTTTTGCTTTCATGACTTCTTGTGTTGAAATGACAAATGTCATTGTGTAAAAGCCCCTGGGAACATCATAATGCTGAATTAATCTGTGTTGCTACATTGAAATGGCTTCATAGGGTTAAGAATGCTTATTTCAGTTCTGCTGACCATTTATTTAATCAAGAAAAGTGCTGGGATACAGAAGTGCACGTAAAGTGTGCAACTGAAGATGACGTTTGTCAGTTTTGGTGCTGCAGTTCTCCTCTCCCCTTCATTTGTAGTAAACACTGTCCCTACTGTAGTTAATAGAAATACCAGTTAAATTTAATTGGGATTTTAACTTTGCCCTCTCCCTTTCTTCTACGATCCCTGGGACCTGTGATTTGGATATCAGCAACCCCGTGAAAACTTGTCATAGAACGTAAGTGATGTTGCAGACATACAGCTAGAAGTTACACTTCATGGTGATCTGCTGCTGTGGATGGACTAGCACAAACAGCAGGGAAGTCTGCACAAGTTCTGTTCGTCCTGTTGATGAGATGAGACCTTGCTGTGCAATCTAACAGCCACCTTCATAATATGAAGGGATTATGTGAATTAATCCAATAAATAGTATTTTTAGAAAGTAGAACAAATTGTTGCATACCATGATAAATATAAATCTGTAAAGATTAAACAATTAGAAAATAAAGGTTAAATTTAGGTTGATCTAGCAATGGAGCTCTGTAGAAACATTTTTGGTAGTATTATTACTATTAAATTCAGAGACAGGCTTGTTTCCTTTTCCCGTTGGCCATTTATTCCTTGCAAGTGCCTCTATCAAGCAGAAACCTGCTTGTGTTAATGTAATTCATAAATGTGTTTTACCCGGAAGTGTTCAGGAGTCTGCTCTAGCATAGCCTTCTCATATTTTTTTAACAAAGGTAGTCTACTTCATAAGGAATGTTGATAAAACATTATAAAACAAGTTGTAAAGAGGTAGTGCTTGACTTCCATTAAACCCCATGCAGCAGATGTATTATCTTAATGAACTGCAGGAACATTACATATTGAACATGTATCTGGGAACATACGATGCAGCATTGGCATGTACACTTATTCCCTGTCTTTCACAGTCTCGGGGTGCTCTCACGGACCTCGCTGACATTGCTCTTGATAATTAAGCACAAGTTAAAAACTAGGGCAGCAATATAAAGTTGTGCAAAAACTCGTGTCTGAGAACTTCCCTCTTCAAATGCTAGGGGCTTAGTCACAAGGGACGCGGGCTGATGGAAGTCGGCTGCCGTGGCTGGGGCTCGGCCTGGGCCTGGAGCAGGAGACTTGTTCCAGCCGCCGCTGCTGGGGGCGGCGACCGAGGAGAGCGGCGGGGCCCTGCCCGTGACCGCTTCACAGCCCAGCCCTGAGTTCAAGACACTTGTGCGACGTTTTTAGATTTCTGCCTCTAAATAAATCACGGATGTTTTTTTCTTAAACTTCCACTTTCCAGATAATTTCAAGGGCATCGCCGCCCTGCGGCTCCCGCGAGACCACCTCGGAGCAGACCGTCCCCCGCAGTGCACCTGCTACCCGCGCACAGGCAGAATCGCCTCAGGCAGAGGCCCCGTGGATCGGCAGAATGACGCGACCCCCGCTCCCCATTTATCTCTGAATAGTTCCGTAACATTTAAGTCACAACCTCGGTTATCTTGGTCTCANGCCCGGCTTCCGCCCCAGACGATCCCGCCCCGCCGCCCTCGCTCCGCCGTCGCTCCCCTTCCCCTCCCCGCCCCCGGCCGTGGCGTAGCCGGGCTCGGTTTCCGTGATAGCTGCGAGTGAGGGCCGCGTCGTTCCGGGTGTGTGCGAGAACCCGTCAGAAGAAGCGTGCGCTATGGGGGAAGCAGTCCGCACTCTGCGCCGTCTTTATTAGAGCCGCCGCCCAGCCCAGCTGGAGCCATGGACAAAGCCGACAAGGTGCGAGGGGCGGGTCGGCTCTGGGGAGACCGTAAACAGTGACGGCGGCAGGGGGATATGATGCTCCGGTGCCGCGGTGAGGGAGTGACGGGTGAGAGCGGGAGGGAGAAGGAGAGGACAGAAGAGGAAAGCTGCTCTGGGGCAGAGGTGATGGCCAGGCTCTTCCAGACCCGCGTCTTGTCAGGCCCAGCCCGGCCTGTCAGGCAGCGACCGAGCAGAGCAGCAGGGCGCGGCCCGCGGCCTGTGAGGCCAAGCGTGTCCTAGGGTAGGACGGTGGGGACCTGTCGTGACAGGGAGCTCGCATGCCTTCCCGTTAAAGAAGGGCCCTCGGGAAGCTTGGAGAAGGCATTTTTAAGGCTGGAAGCGGGAGCTGGGCGTGTATTTGCGTGTCATACCGCGTCCGCGTTCCCTTCTCCCCGTGCAGGAGGCTGGGCGCTGGCTCCTGCAACAGACCTTTCGCTGTGCCTTCTCTAGCTTCGGTTTGCTCTGTCTGAGAGAGCTGGAAAGCTGTGAGAATCTCCCTTTGATCTGTTAAGGGCTGTAAAACTCGGTTTTGGCCTTCTCTGTCCTGTTCCTGCAGGCTTTGTTTCAAGCTTAGGGAGTAATTGCAATTAGTGACATTTAATTTAAACCTGCCCGGTTACTCGAAGAGACTTCTACAGGTTTCTTGGATACTTTGCAATGTGAGAGACTTGTCACTCTTGTTAAAAGGCTGTAAATATCAGGTTTAAGTTGAAGCTTTCAGTGTTAGGAAAACCAGTGGTCTCAGCTGATGAACGGGGAAGAGTTGAGTGTCATTCATTAATTCAGAAAATTAATTTTTTTTTAATTTAGCTTGGCCTAGTCAGGGTAATTGGTTTGCGTCATTCTTAAGACCCTTTACGACGTAGGTGTGGAGGAGTTTAAGCTAGGTCTTAGGAGTTCATATGATTTGTTACATATATGCAATAAAAGATTTCATCATTGGGTGGTAGCTCTACATGATATAGCTGAAATGAATGTTGAAATATGTAACAATCTGATTTTACTTCTGTTTCAGCAGAATGTGTTGAGAAGTCATGAGTGCTTGCCTTTTTTATTTAATTTTGTGTTTGTTTGGTTTTTTGTTTGTTTGTGTGTTTTTTTGGTTTTGTGGGCTTTAGCTTTGGCTCCTGTGGCAAAGTAGATAACAGAGTAATAATCCACTCTGTAATATATATTGCTTTTCCTTTTGTCCATATGTGAAAGGAAGTTAGTGAACAGTGTATCTTATTACTGTATAGTTCTCGTTATCACACCAGAAAGCCTAGGAAGAAAATTATTTTAAATTCACCTTTTTCATGCTTTATTGTCTTTATGTAGGAAAACTGTTCTTATTCTCTAAAACTTGCAGTAGTCATTCCCTGTTGCTTGAGCTCTTCATTACTGAAAGTTCACACACGTGCTTCTACTAAATAATTCTTTTTATTTGTTGGAAACAGCTCATGAAAACTGAGAATCATTGTGGTTTTCAGTATTGACTGTCTGTGTGACTAACTCGGTGCAGTGTTTTAGCTTGGAAGTTCAGATTAGCTATTTGAAGCAGGAGCTTTATCTTCGTTTATTCTCTTTGCAGCATATCTAGTCCTGTTGGTTCTTTATCCACTAGAAAGGCTTCTAGGCAGACAAATAATTCATACCTGATGAGTTTCTAAAATGGTGCAACTATCTTGTTCCTTTTGTCCTCTCGTTATACAGTAGTATCTTGATTAGGAGCTCCCTAAATGCTTTGGGTTTGAGACTTGCACTGTAAGAATTCCACGTAGTCTCTTTTTCCAGTGTGTTTGGTAAGGTTGCATCAAGTTTGGGTACTGTTGCACCTTTTCATCTGGGTTCCTTTCTGCACCTGTATTTCATGGCGTCTAGTAAATGAATATTAAAGCATGCAGATGTGTGTTAACAGTCCTTAACCTCTACTCTTTCCCCCAGAATTTTTTTCTCACTTGTGGTATGGTAAGTGTATGTACTGGTAGGAATAACTCCTGTGGAGTTAGCACAATGTTCCTACTACCTTATAATCTGTGTTTAAAGTGTGGTATTTCAAGATGCTTCTGATGGAGAATGTGTCTTAACAGAGTTTTGTGAATGGCTCAGTAAATTGGTAAGTTGTGCATCAAGAACGTTCTGACATCTAAATGACAGAGGTGTCACTTATAGGTTGTCCTTAGGGTTTCTGTTATTGAAGTTGTGCTTTGACTTTGATTATTAGCATCTGCTCAGCAATAGTTCGGAAGCTTTCTTACATAGAAGAGAATGTAATGAAGCCATTAAAAAAAAAATGATAGGATGTGTTGTGATTTTTGCAGTGAGTGTGGGAATTCACTTCTGTCCATGCCAGACCTGAAACCATTCCCACTTAAAAGTTCATGGTTTCAGTAGTGAAGTGGGGATTGTTTTCCTACAAGAGATAAAACTCGGTTTGTGACTTCTGGTGCTCTTTCTGTCGGAGCTGATTGTGGTAAAAAACTTAGGAGAAACAACTTCCCTTCTCAAAAATACCACTCTGCTTTTGTTTTTCTAAGTGTTATATGTATGTCTCGTCCTGTGATTAAGAAGTTTGGTTCCATTGGTGCACTTGAGAAATCATGCAAAGTTGCAAAATCCATGACCTGTGTTTTGTATTAGTATTGCTTAAAACCAGACTGTTCTGCTTGTCTCTGCTATTCCTGACCATTCAACAGCTGGCTGGATAATATGCTTACCATAGAAGCAGATCTAGATCAATGTTATGTGCTGTTTATCCTATCCTGTTTCCTTTGGTGTTCCTTCCCCATGACAGAATTTTTCAGCTGAGACAAACTCTAAAAGGTCAGTTTTTCTGTATTATGTTTTGGACATTACTTTCTCTTAAACCTTGAAAAGGGAGGAGAATTTGATGTTTGAGAGTTTTGAGTTGTGTTACTATGTAATGTTCTCCAGTGAATTTAAATGTTACTGATGTGATCAAAAAGGTGTTCATATATCATATTGACTTGCTGTGGAGATCGAGTTGATTTATGTGAGTGGTTCATATTAATATTTTTAGGACCTAGGCTACAAAACACTCAACCTTCGCTACCTCACACTGATGTTAGAGTTAAGAAGTTTGTCTGTACTGTGAAGTGCTGTAAACTAGTAAGCCAGGAGGGATCCCATGGGTAGCTTTTTTTATCTTTGGACAAGATGCTTAGAAATGTAAATATTTTTTCTTTCAGAGAGAGTTCTGGGTTTGAGTTTAAATGTGCCAGCTTGTGGTTTTGTGCCACTCAGTTTTTACATACTGAAAAATTTGTTACATTCTGAACATGGTACTTTCTGCTGTGAAAGGGAAGAGAATTATTCACGTTTCCCTTTTTATGAGCTGAGGAAAAAGAGAAGGACTAGCTTCATAGTATATTTGTTCTAAGTGTTGCATTGAAATTACTGTGTTTAAATAGGAGGAATAAATTCTGTGCTTTGTTTAGTGGCCTGCTGCTGGTGTTTCCAGTTGGACTGCATATTTACCATTCCTGAAGTATCTGCCACTTACAAGCAACTAATTATAGAAACAATGACTACCATATTTGTAAAGTTTCTCTTAAAATAGATGAAATGCGACCTGTCTTACTAACATTACTTTTAAGTGCTGAAATAAAAAAAATTTAGAAGCAAGGTGTTTTTTAAAAAAAAGTTGTGATCTATATTTTATCACAAGTTTGTGATGAGACTTGTTTCCAGACTGAGACAGTAAGCCAGCTGATTTTATTACAGCTCTCTGAAATGTTGCATCAGTGTCTGTTTTCTCACCCTGTAAATGCTAAGATTGATAGCCAAGTGTTCTCTTCTAAGAACACAAGCTGACAGACACCCTATTTAATGCAACATGCTGAATAACAGTAACCTACAGTGAACAAAAACTTTTCTAAGATTAAACATACAGTGCTGTAACTATAGGACAAAGTTTACCATTCTGTTCCTGCTTGTGTCATCTTCTGTCTTTGCAGCTGTTGATGACTACAGTAGCTTTTATATAGGAAACAAAGGATCGCTTCAGTATATATGCTGTCTTGAAAGAGTTGTAATTGTTGGACTGAAATATGTGATGAGCTACTGAAAAACATTTTGTGAGTTGAAACTAGGGATATCTACGAAAGAGACTTCTGTATAAATCTTGATTGCTTTTCAAGGGATGTGTTTCCATTTATAGGCAACAGATTGAAAATCTGATGTTTCAGCATGACTGAAACTTATATTTAGACTGAGTTGGTTATCAGAGGTTCAGTGAAGATATTTCAATAAAGGCTTGTTAGCTTTATGATGTGAAAGGTTGAATAAACATGAAAAAGTTGCACTCCAAAATTGTTTGGTCTTGCAGTATTTGGAATGTTTGCCTTTAGATTGCCTGGTCAAAACATAACATTACTTTTTATTGACTGTTTAAAGTCTGACCCTACATTTACTGATGTTAGTGGCAAAGTACTAGTGTTTTAGTGGATATAGGCTAGAATAAATCTCAAAATTGTAAGAGCAATGGGAGTATAAATTAGTATCATATTTTGTAAGGATTAGGGAAAGTATAGGATTCTTCCCTCAAATTCTTTAGTATTTGACAAATACTTCTTGTCAAATTGTTTTGGTTTACCCTTGGTTAGTAACTCATGGCATGAGTGGCTGTTAGTTCTGTTCATCTGCACTTGTCACTCCATTTGTATTTACTTCTGAAATAAAACACTTTTTAAATAAGCATCTCATCTTTTATTCTGGACTTCAGTTGTTACTGATTGTGTTTTCCACTGAGTTTCAAACATGTCAGTCTGATATTTGTGAACAAACAATAAAACACAACAAAGGAAACACAACACCAAAAAAAACCCCAAATACAAACATCCTTTTGCCCACTCCAGCCAACCAAAAAACCACTCAAACAACAACAAAAAAGCAAAGCGATTTGTTTGACATTATTATTTCTGTATTTGGCCAAAAGACCAGAGACAACCTGTTAAAAGAAGTAAGTCTCAGCTGCTGATCCAGTGCAGTGAGAAGTTAATATTACCTTTACTTCTAAACTGGTTATTCTTTTCTTTGTCTTTTTTATTCACTTTCTTCTGTTTAGTGAGTATTATTTCAGTTGCTCTGGCAACATACTTGGAGCTGGGAGACTTAAAATGCCTTTTATTAAAAAGAGGAGTTGCATTGCTTACCCTTATTTCTAGCTGAGAAAACAACAGTCCAATGAAAAAAATTTGCTTGGATAACTTTGGGCAAATTACTTAGCGCTGCTGTTGTTTCCCTTGTGTCAGATGAAACCACTAGCCATCTGTGAAATGTACTGAAATGTCTGGATAATCTCCTGGGGGAGTTAATTCTGTCTACATTTTGGTTTGGTTGGCAGTCTGACCTGACTTAGTACATTTGTTTCCCCTTTTTGCTTTAGTGAAGTTTACTGCATTCATCTGAAGGCATATACTACATGAAAAGGAACTTTCAAGTGTTTTAGAGACTGGTAAAATGCTATAAGGAAGCAATACGTAGAATATAAGTTTTAGTTGCTAATACACTTGAACTGTCTTTTTGTTTGCCACCCTGGAGTGGAAGTGGGGCCTTGTTGTCTAATGAAACATATAAGTTGTCCTAAGGATTGCTTGTATTATGCTTGTGGAATGATTTTGAAACACCTGCTTTAAGATTTGTCAGCTTTCAGTTACTGTTTGGTAAGATAGAAGATATGTTTGTGTAGTGTCTATAGAACAAAATACCATGTTTAGAGACAGAAGTTTCTAAGGTTTTCTGAAACAAGCTTCTTTGAAGCATTAAGAAAACCTCCACAAACCCAAACAAACTTGTAGGTACAGATTAGACATCATATGACAATGTTGATTAAGGTATAACGCATGTTAAAGATTTCTGAAATGCAGTTTTAATTCCTTTAAATAACAGACATTATCGAAGTTCTGTAGGCGAAAAAGGAAATTAACTTTCAAATACGCCCATGTGCGTTCATGATTACAGGATATGCTGTGTCTTTATTTTACCACTATGGGTAAACTAATTATGTTATGAGCTGTACAGAAAGTGGTAATTAAATCTATGAACCAATTCCTCCTTCATAGTAATAGTTAATTGTTACCTGCCTAGGAGACTGGATAACAGGAAAGGAAACATTAAAGTTGTCCTTCTAGCTTAGGCATCTCCTAGAAATACTGAAAGAATAATTCAAATGAAATTTTCCTAAACCGGTCACATTACATGGTAGCAGTGTGTTTCTTGTTTGTTTGTTTGTTTATTTTAAAAGAAATTATTAAAAACAACCCCAAACCTTAAAATATAGATAATATTTTCACTGGAAAGAATTAAAAAACAAAACAAAACTTTATCCAAAACACTAGGATTGAAAAGTAAGGTAGGGATTATCTTTGCTAATTGACAATTTTTGCTTTGCTATGGCAGCCTTGCTGGTGGGAGTGATTCAGCTCCTGCTTTGATCTGTTACGTATATTTTGGGTTTTTTTGGTACTTGACATGAAAGACTGATCTATAATAGTAGGAATCATGAATGATGATATAGTACAAAAATACAAATAATTATAATGAGAGCATTCTGCAAGTGACTTGCTGTCAAGGATTTTTTTCTTTTTTTCTTTTTTTTTTTTTAAATTTCCATATCAGTCTGCTAAAATAATGTAGGGATAAGAGCAGTGAACCAGACAGGAAAGACCTTTAAAACAGGGACTCTTGTCCCAACATGAATCACAAATAAAATGTTTTGACTGTTTCTGATGCAGTTCTAGAGTGGTTTATAATTAGCCTCTTGGCTAAAGTGTATTTTGCATGTTGCTGGGAGACAGTGACCAGCAGGTTAGCGGTAGTTACTTGGAAGTTTTTGGTGCTTCAGTAGAAATAGCATGTTTGTAAAGCACTCTTCCTAATCTTGCTGTTGAATTTTTTATGGATGTGTGCCTTGTGTTCCTTTTAACATTTATGCCATACAGTTTAGTAGACCAACCCACAATCGAATCTATTCTTAAGCAGATATTTTTGCGTGACGCTCTTGAAACAGCATGGAAAAAGCCAGTTTTCCAGGAGGAATTTTAGTGTCACTTTTTCTGTTACTACAGGATCACCGTACATAAGCACTTCATTTTTTTCAATAAATGGTGTTTATCCGCATGGTGCTGTCTGAGGAGAATGTCCTCTGTTTTGCAGAGGGTGGGTGGGTCAGCTGGCAGTTGAGAGATGTGCCTGAGGTCGCAGTTGAAGTTCTGGCTAGAGCAGAGTGCTGGATTTATGTTGCACAAGTTTGGTGCTGCTGCTACAGCAGCATCACAGCTTTTCCTCTTAAACTTTCAAGTGTTGAAAAGGAATTAGCTCAGAAGGAAGGATTGCTTATTCACTGCCTGATCAAGAAATGCATTTAACATGGAGGTGATTTTTCCACTGTACTGCAGACCTAGTTGTACAGCAGGTAGTGATACTTATATGTTGGTGCTTATAACCATAACTGTTTTCAGAGCAGTTGCTAATAACTACTTTGACAAGGTTAGTGTATCATCACTTAATAAGACTCTTTCCCTTACTAGTTCCACTTTTATGCTTTAATTTTAGATGTTTTGTTTTCCTCTTATAATTACTGTTAAAACTTCAAATCTTTCATGTGATAGTTTTGTCTGTAAATGACAGATATTATTACTAAACAAGTTTATAGGAAAGTTTGATTCCACTTGTACAAGTCATCCAAATAGCTTTATAGAATGACTGTTTTTGTAGTTAGTTACTTTGTAATATTTGTAGTTGAAATGGATGCTTTGAGATGCACTTAGAATACTCTGCCAATTTAGAAAATTAATACTAAAATCCTAAGTAATATGTATTGAAAATACTTGTGTATTATGAAAAAATAATATATCAGTCACTCATAGTTATGATTTAATGGTAGATAAAATACATGGTGAAAGTGCTCTAGCTTTCATATGTCTCAGCTGGGTTTTTTTTTTCTCCTCTTTCTAAGATTACCTGACAGCAAAGTACTTAAACACCACTTGATTTTCAACTTGAATTACACTTTAACTTGTGATCTTAGTAATTTACTTGATTCTACTTTTTCCTCGGTAATTGAGTTTTCTTATATGTAAGTCATACTAACTAAACAAAGATCCAGTACTCTGTATGAGTGGGTCTTGACCTTACTTTTTCTTTAGCCTGATACATATTGTACCTACTCATTAAGTAAAAGTAGCTTTTTTTTTTTTAACTGGCAGGAACAACTGTGTTCGCAAAACATTTCAGACTTGCTTCTCCTGTGTCCTTCACCCCCATGCTGCTAAGTAAATATGGGATCTTATTTTGAAAGTCCTCAGATTTTCTTTTTTTATCTAAGTTTATGTATTTAATATTGGACAGTGAGACCATCTCTGGATGCCTTGTGGGTTTGACATAGGAAGGACATATGGACTACTTGCCACAATATATTTAGAGGTCCCGTTGATAACTAGTCATGTAGATGTTTGACAGGTAGTGGCAAGTACATATGGCAGTCCTTAGCACATTGAACCTTCAACTCTCATTTTTGTAGAACAAGAGCATGTACTTTTATAAGTTGTGTGTTGGCTTAGGAATTTGTTCTTAGATAAATGGCAGGAAAATCTTCTGTAATCTTTGATTTACAGAGAATTCCTTGGAGGCTGGTATTCTATGAGATGATAACATGAGACAAGTATAACTAAGCTGTTATCTTTGTACAAAAAAAGGGGTTTGTCTGAGTATAGCATAATGGAATGTAGAATTTAAGGGTACTTTAGCTCTACAATTGAGTACAGCACTTGTCATTATTTAAGATCCTGCTGTTCTGTTCAAGTCCACAAGTGTGGGTAAAAACACTTTACGAAGTGTTAAGGATATCTGCAGGATCAGAGGAGATAACTTTTCTCTGAAAGCACAGTTTAAAACTTATTTGTAACTAGTCTTTAATGCCTTCTTCATGGCAAAATTTAACCATACTCAATACTTAAAAATTGTGTAGATGCTATGTGTGTGGTGGTTCTGTGATGCATCATCTCGTTTATAATTGTCTAGGAGCATAGTCAATTTTGTAGAGCAAACCAGGCTATTACTACATCTTCCATATGGTGGTTTCACTTAGAGAAACCTACACAGCTGTGCTCCAAATTAGCTGTGCTAATTTGATTTCTTTCTGTGCTTAGACTAGTGCATTCTCTCCAAGAGCTGAACTTCAGTTTCTTTAAAATTAATTAGTGTTTGTGTTACACTTTGCAAATGTAAAGGTTAATAAAAATGCTACATGTTGATGATCTGTATTATACCCTACGTTGACTGAGGCGATGTAACAAGCACTTGCCAACTGTTTTCCAAGACTCCTTCAGTTCACTGCAGAAACCCTTCAGTCTTGTCATCCACTTGCCTGCTTCTTGTGGTAGTCACCATGCAACTTTATGAATGTTATTTTTCCCAAATGTTTTGTGATTGTATCTAACGAAGACATTGTCTCTTCTCTTTCTTAAGAATGTCAAGCTGTCAGCTGAAGTAGAACCATTTATTCCTCAGAAGAAGGGTCCAGAAACACTAATGATCCCAATGGCACTTCCTAATGACAGTGGAGGAATTAATGGCATGGAACCAACTCCTATCCCAAGCTACCTGATCACTTGCTATCCATTTGTACAGGAGAACCAATCCAATAGGTAATAAGTGGTTGTGGTCTGTGTGGATGATGATCTACTTTTAAATGAGTCTAAACTGTTGGTGAATGTGAAAGATTTCAGTGACTGCTGGCTGTGTATTCTTTTTGTTCACTCTCTTTAGTCATCTGACCCTTTGTGGGTGAGGATGAACTTTCTTTGTTGCCAGACTCTCTTTACCTGTTTCCTTCACTCCCCTCTACTTTTCTGTATTCATAGTGTTTAATACTTTTATTTCCCTGACTGTAAAGGTCTGGAACGTATCCCTTACAGAATCACCTGCTGTGCTTTTGCATTATCCAGAGCAGTTAAGGGCTCTGTGTGTGAATCTCTGATACTGAAGCAAGACTCCAGATGTCCAACTTGGATCCTGCCACGGCAAAACTCTGTGCAACTGACACTTCTACTGAGTGTTGCTGTATCCAGTTACTTTTGCGTAATGTGTTACAATACATTGAGTTTATGAATTCTTTGTTTTAGGCTAGATGTGGTGTTCACTGAATGCACAACTTCAATGTTAAAATTGTAGGTTTTTTTAATTGAAGGCACACATGATTATTGCTGTTTATTTCTGAAAAATGTACCCAGTCTTTGCTTAGGAGAGGACTTTAGAGCCGCTGAACTTGAATAAATAAGAACAAAATCCTTTAGGCACTGTTTAAGTTATTTTAAAATTATCCTGAATCATTACTTCTCCTATTGTTTCTTTAATGTTTGTGCCTCCTCATTTTCCATATAGATGGTCTCCAAGTCTTTTGGGGGTTTGAAGAGAGTCGGGTTCATAGTTTCCATGGGGGTCTTGTTGTAGTATGTTATATCCCAAATAAACACAGGAAGAAACCTCCACGCTCAGTTTCAGTATTAAGTTTGTAAATGCCAGATTTCATGTATGCACTTTAGGAATTTTGAACATAGATAAGCTGGCAACTTAATGTAATCCAGTACTTGGCCATGAATTAGCTGATGAAGGTCATGGTTCCATGCATCTGCTAGCTTACCTTCTGTAAGGTTAGGTATCTGCTTAGGCTATATGTTATCTGAAATGATTAAATAATAATGAATCTGAAGTACTTGTCAAAGGAAATGCCTGTATTTTATTTCTGTGTTTAATACTAGGAGTTTAAGTTCATACAAATGCAAAATTCAGATATATTTATTGTGCACTTAAATGATTCATAAACACACATTATATTCAATTGGCATCTCTAAACAGTCCTAATAAATTTAAGTTCAGTTGTTAAAAAGTGGGAGCTCATTAGACAAATTAGTGGTAGTTATCTGGTTGGTTGATGTGCTGTTTGTTTTTAAGGGCTTGGTAGAAAGGTGAATTTCCTTGAGAGGGCAAAGCTTACTGAGCACTTAATCTCTGGTTTTGATTTTCACAGACCGTTTCCATTGTACAACAATGACATCAGATGGCAGCAACCCAACCCAAATCCTGCAGGACCATACCTTGCCTATCCTATAATATCTGCACAGCCACCTGTTTCTACAGAGTATGCATACTATCAGTTGATGCCAGCACCATGTGCTCAGGTCATGGGTTTCTATCATCCTTTCCCTACTCCCTATTCTGCACCCTTTCAAACAGCAAATGCTGTAAATACAGTTACTACAGAATGCACTGAACGTCCAAGCCCATCAGGCCAGGTCTTTCCCTTGTCCAGTCAACGAAGCAGGAGCAGTAACAGAGGAGCAGTCATACAAAAAGTAAGTCTGTTTTTAGTAGAAGAACTGTATAAAGAAAACATGTTTGCACAGGAAGCATGCATCTCATTTGAGCAAGAACATGTATGTCATTGTCAGAAGAGGTGGTCAGAAAAGGTGCTGGTCAGATTGTAGAACTGTCTTCTATGATATTTTGTGGTAAATATTTCACGAGTTTCTAAAAGCTACAATTTTAACTTGTGAAACTCCCTTCAACTGCCTCTCTGCTGGTTGGTCTGAACTTCAAATTATTTCAGTAGCAAACAAAGGAATTGTACATATGATTTCTTAACATTTTTGATACCTCCACATTATTTCAAACAGTTCATGCAGAAAATACTGCAAAGAGGTTAATAAATCAAATACTTCTATGACTATTTCCCGTAATCTCATTAAACATATAACTTCAATAGAGAACATTAGAAATTTTAATTGCTTTGATTACAACTATGATGAAGTTACCTCATAACTTAATGTGTATGTGTGGCTAATCTTTTTAAAACAGCAGCAGCAGTTACAGACACACATTAAAAATAAACGTCCTCCAGTGAAAAATGTCGCCACTCAAAAGGAGACCAGTTCATCAGGTCCTGAGAACAGATCAAAGATTGTTTTGTTGGTTGATGCAGCACAGCAAACAGGTAATTTGTTGTGTTCTGGGTGTACAAAGTAACTAGAATTACATGTCTTTTAGTATGCTTCCTGAAAGAAGGTGGATGTGGGTTTGATGTAGATCTAAGATAAGTGTTTGCAGATCAAAAATGTAATGAAGCAAGGGTGTTGATGATTGGAGAGACTTACTCAACACGTCACATTGCACTGTTAAAATGATTTGGTACTCCTACCACGCTTGAAGGAGTTGACTGTTATTGTTAATAGTTGTACCTAGACGTAATTTGTTTAAATTCGCTGCTGTTTTTAGTTTTAATAAAGGAAATTGTTGTCATGTGCACAAGTATCTTGGCTTTTTACATTTGTTTTTATGATGTGTATTTTTTTCATATCAATTCCTGTATAAGTAATTTTGTCTTATTTCTTGCAGATTTTCCTTCAGATATAGCTAATAAGTCACTTTCAGAGAGCTCTTCTGCAATGCTTTGGAAATCAAAAGGCAGACGCAGAAGAACTTCTCACCCTGCTGCAGAGTCATCTAGTGAACAGGGTGCAAGTGAAGCAGACATTGACAGTGACAGTGGCTATTGTAGTCCTAAGCATGGCAATAACCAGGCAGCAGCTATGGCTTCAAGAAATACAGATTCCTGTGCAATGAACGTATGTAAACCTGACTGAATAAATTAGCTATCTTTATATCCTACAGGCTACTAAAAATGACTAAAAAATGCTTTTTCCTTTTCAGGTTGCGGACCCATCGATAAATACAAGTAAGCATTGTTTTAACTGGTGGGCTGTGACAGTTTTGGCTGGATCACTTCTGTATTTTTGCTTATTGCTAGGAACTATCTCTTGATCTACCTGTGAAGATATCTTTGCTGTGATTTCTACCACCTCTATCAAGACTCCTTTTACTTGTTGAATGAACAAATGTATAAATAGTTATCCCTAATGGTTTCATAGAATTGTGAAATGGCTGAAGTCAGAAGGAACCTTTTGAAGATCATCTAGTTCCAACCCACTTGCCGTGGGTAGGGACACCTCCTACTAAACCAGGCTGCTCAGAGCCTTATCCAGACTGGTCTTATTAACAACTGCCTTTCTTTAAAGGATTAAAAAAAAACCACTCCAACTGAAGCATTCAGACCAGGCTGTGACTGCTGTATTTTGTCCTCAAGCTTCCTTACCCTTTTGACTGAGTTTGTACCTAGGTAGTAATAGAGCCAAACAGTTCTCATTCTCTATAGGAGAAGTGCACATAGAGGCTTTAAAGTGCTGTAACATGAACAAATATGTTCATTAGTCTGGTAGTAATGGATACCACTAATGGCTTTTACTTGTGAACCAGAGATTTCCCGTTTTGCTTTGCCAGCGGTTGGCAGTTTATGTGTCTGTCATCTGACTCTTCCGTCAAGGGAGTTTTTCTGGTATCTAGAAATAGTTGCAGAAGTAAATGTCAGAGGAGGAGAATTAGGCTTTCTCAGAGAATTTTATTTGTATCAAAATTGTGTTCCTGGCTCTGGTGGCATGGATATCATGATGACACATTTTGTTCTGCTAATTAATTTTCTCATATATGGCACTTCTTTTTCAGCTGGTGTAAATTGGACTAATGTTAATTCTCAGGCAACTCAAAAAAAACCTTGGATTGAAAAAACTCAGACGTTTTCTAGAAGTGGAAGACAAGTTGAACAAAGAAACAGCTCACAGGTATGTTAATAGTTCTAAAATTTAGGTATTCTATTTCTTGTAATATATGAAAATAAGGAAATCAAAATTGATTTTAAAAAAAATAATGTTTAATTAGTATTTCAACTGTGAATGTGAAGTGTGGAAAGTCTAGAAGTCAGCTTACATTACATGTCTACCTTGTATGTTTCTTGAGCTAACGCTATATCTCATACACACACACACTTTTATATGTATATATCTAAGCATATAAATTAATTCTTTTGGCAATCTCCTGCCTATAGGAAGAATATTTGGTAAAGAATAGTCTAGATAGATATAAGGAACTTGTGAAATGAAGACAGTAGGATTGTACAAAAGTTAGTTCATTTTTTGATCCATTCACACTTCAGAAGAAAAAAAATTCCAAACTTTCTAGACTCTGATGTGATGGTGAACTGAAGTCCCTCATTCCCACTCCTGTTGTCATAGAATCATAGAATGGTAAGGTTGGAAGGGACCTCAAGGGTCATCTAGTTTCCAACCCGCTGCCATAGGCAGGGACACCTCCCACTAGTACAGGTTACTCAAGGGCTCGTCCAACCTGGCCTTGAAACTTTTAAATTTGCATAACATACTTCTATAATTTTTATTAAATTTTTATGAATTAAATTTTTATGAATTAAAATTGGTTTATGCTAGATCTTGAAGTTTCTTTGAAACTTTCTTCAAGTGGAGCAGGATTTCTGTGATGGTGGGGAGAAGGTGGCCTTCCTACTAATTCTATTGCAGGTCGGGGTGCACAGCAGGCAGAGAAGGCTAAAACATCTGCCTTTTGCTTTAACACAGATTTTGCTTTAGCTTAATTATTGCAGACAAGAACAGCTGAGCTTCAAGTGGAAGCTTTATCTTAGACATACAGTATCACAGTATCACCAGGGTTGGAAGAGACCTCAAAGATCATCAAGTCCAACCCATTACCGTAGACCTCAAGACTAGACCCTGGCACCAAGTGCCACGTCCAAACCCGCCTTGAACACCTCCAGGGACGGTGACTCCACCACCTCCCTGGGCAGCCCATTCCAGTAGCCAATGACTCTCTCAGTGAAGAACTTTCTCCTCACCTCCAGCCTAAACTTCCCCTGCCACAGCTTGAGACTGTGTCCTATTGTTCTGGTGCTGGTTGCCTGAGAGAAGAAAGCAACCTCCTTCTGGCTACAACCACCCTTCAGGTAGTTGTAGACAGCAAGAAGGTCTCCCCTGAGCCTCCTCTTCTCCAGGCTAAACAATCCCAGCTCCCTCAACCTCTCTTCATAGGGCTTGTACTCGAGGCGTCTCACCAGCCTCATTGCCCTTCTCTGGACACACTCAAGCACCTCAGTGTCCTTTTTAAATTGAGGTGCCCAGAACTGGACACAGTACTCAAGGTGTGGTGTAACCAGTGCAGAGTACAGGGGAAGAATGACCTCCCTGCTTCTGCTGGCCACACTATTCCTGATGCAGGCCAGGATGCCATTGGCCTTCTTGGCCACCTGGGCACACTGCTGGCTCATGTTTAGGTGGGTGTCAATCAGCACCCCTAGATCTACTTGTGTGCACAGACACATGTGAGCTAACTTGCCATGTTCAGTTTTTAAAATGGAATTGTTCGTTTGTCTTGGATCTTCTCATTTTGATATCTATGGATTTATTACATGTAGAAACTTGTTGATCCTTGTATCTGGTGGTGTAGCAGTTTTGAGTCAAATAGGAGGCTTTTAGAAACCACTATTTGTGGTTTATGACATTGGGAGAGTAGGAAGAACCAAATTTCCCTTCATAGTTCAGACTAAATTTGGCAATTATTTTAGAGATTTTTTTTAAAACAAAGCTGGCACAAGGAGTTTTAAATGAGGTTTTCCCAGCCAAATTCACTGTTCCTCAAGGCAGAATTGTCCTAGAAACTATTTTCCTTTGAAACTAAATTCATACCAGGTCTACAAGAAATTGTCTTGAGAATGACATTAGTGTGAGAAATCCAGATTCAAATTGTGCTTTGCTTTTCAGCCAACCAGTCTTGCATATGTGTTCCTACCAACAATTCCCATAGTGTTTATTATATCAGTATACTGAGGTCTCTGGTAGAACTCTGTGCCTGTGCTTTGTCATAAAACACATTGAAATAATTGCAGTAATTGCTTGCAGAAAATTACATAGCGGGTGAAAGTTCTTTGATTGATCATAGTTACAGATAGTTCCTGAGGGTTTGTGTCAGTTATATAGTGAGCACCAACTCTGGTTCTCTTCATGTTTGGCCAAAAGGATCCTGTTTTTTAAATTAGAAATTTAGGGATGAATATGTAGAGACGCTATTTGGCTTTGAGGGGCAATAATCTGATCCCAACTGTAGAATACATTTATGCTGATTTTTAGAACAGCTAAAAACCCCCATCAAAAGCAAACAAAACCAAAATGCCCTGCAACCAACCAACCAGCACAAAACACTAAAATGCAGTTCATTGAATCCAATTTTGTGAAAACTGTACTTTCTAGTTGCCAGTAAGC
The DNA here is from genome assembly GCA_013396675.1 of Eubucco bourcierii. Taxonomy (NCBI): domain Eukaryota; kingdom Metazoa; phylum Chordata; class Aves; order Piciformes; family Ramphastidae; genus Eubucco; species Eubucco bourcierii. The sequence continues at coordinate 205,412 of VWZE01002424.1, forward strand.
AGACGTGAGAATTCCTTACGTGAACTTGCATACATCTTGAAAAACTGAAGTTAAAGTGCCAATCACATTTGTTCTCTTCAGTCCAGTTTCAGGTGCAGAGACCACAGCACTTCTTCAGAAAGAAGGCGGAATTTGCAGAAACGACATGAAAAACCCTTAACTACAAGTCAGTCAAGCAGAACAGAGCAGAGTCCTGAGCCTCTGTATTTCGAGGTATTGTTGTAGGAAAACGTTGTTTCTGTGTAGTCATTCAAATTGTTGGAATAAGCAGTGTGCTTAACAGGGTTAAGCTGAAAAACATGACTCTAGAGGTGTACAGTATAATGCACTAACTTTGTACTTACATAACTGAAAACATCATATAATGAAGACTTGTATTGTGTGTTGTGGAAAGTAAGAATTTAGAGCTATCCATGACTGACAAATTAGATAAGAACTTTCCAGTAACTGGCTCCGTTCACTTGCAGATAAATTACTGTGTTCTCTGCTTTAACCCCTCTCCTCCCTATTTCTAACTGGATTTCAGTAGTATAAAACATTAATTAAGTGTTCTTTTGTTGAAAAAGGTTATTTGGATAAGGGAAGGCTTTGTTAATTTCTCATTGTTTTCGCTACTTGTGTCACTTCTAAGCCCTTTTAGCTTTTGTAGGACTTCAGAATTCAGTTCATTGTTTTAGCTTTGACTGTTTTGGTTGGTGCTTTTCTTGTGACTTCTGGTTTCATTCTGTTCAATCTTAATTTGCATGTTGTTTAGGATGAAGAAGAATTTCCAGAGCTAAATAGTGACAACAGCAGTAGCAAGAATAATAACATCCAGCAAAAGATTTCACCCAAAGTAGTAAGCAATTATTTCATTTTGCAAAGCATTTGTAAACTGAGTTGTCCTGAGACTGCTTATTTTGTCTCTCTTTTTTTAATGAATCTCTGCTACAAGACTTATGTGGTAACTGTGATGTTCTTAGGGTGTTTGTGTTACTAGTTTTGGATGCTGAAGAAATGCCAGTTTAAGTGATGCAGAGAACCCATCTTAACAAAGACTGCTGGATTTTTGTCTAGCGATGAGGTTGTTAGCAAGTGGAACTGTAAAATATGTAACACAGACCGTTAGAATCATGCGATATCCCAGATAAGAATTCTGAGGATCAAGTCCAACTCCCAACTTCTCTGTCTTAGTGATGGTTTCTCGTGAGTTTTGTGTTTTCTGGAGTTCCATGCTTTGTTTTGAGTGAACAGTAGATGAAACAGGACTTTGAGATGAAAATTGATTTCATGTATTTATGGTATTACTTAATTTGACTGCTTTCCAGGAAATAAAGCCTTATCTGATATTTTCCTGGGGATAAAAAGCACTCCCTTGTATAGTAGTCAGGAAAGCATAATTGGCGATAAATAGAATTGTTTTTGCTTACAAAATATTTTTCTAGTTGTATTGTCACCTAGCTGTACTGAATTGGTATGTCACACTTGACTAAAGTACTGGTTAATTTGGTTTCTAGGAGACCACATTTCCTGTGGTCTTTAATTGTGGGGGTTTTTTGCACTTTGTTTAAAATCCTAGTTGGATGACTTACCAGAGAATTCTCCAATCAATATAGTCCAAACTCCCATTCCCATTACAACCTCTGTACCAAAGCGTGCAAAAAGTCAGAAGAAGAAGGCCCTGGCGGCAGCACTTGCAACAGCTCAAGAGTATTCAGAAATAAGCATGGAACAGAAAAAACTTCAGGTGTGTAGCACAATTCCCCACACCCCCAGCAAAGAGGTTTTGCTTCTCTTTATAATGGCAAGAATCTTTTGTCCTGCAAACAGTTCTTCGAATTCATCTGTGTGTGATGTTGATGTTACAGGAGGCTCTGTCAAAAGCTGCTGGGAAGAAGAGCAAGACCCCTGTTCAGTTAGATTTGGGTGACATGCTAGCAGCTCTTGAAAAGCAGCAGCAAGCAATGAAAGCTCGTCAGATCACCAACACCAGGCCTCTGTCATACACAGGTATCTCTCATCTGCTTGATTATTGCTAAATGCATTTTTCTGGCAATATGAATGTGACCTAAGCGCTTTAAGTATGGTTGCTTTATGTCAAGTTTTAGTTTTTGAATGCAAACATGATAACCTAGGAATAGTTTCTAAATGCATTTCTTGAAAAATTCACCTGTGCTATTTTCTGCCAAGTTGTGGTACAAAGTAGTGAAAGTCCATGTAGAATTTGAGATCAAACTCATCTTAAAAGGCCTGCTATTTGAAACTTGGTATTCCTGCCTTGAGAGTGATTCAGTGCTGGAATGTATGTGGTAAGAACTGTGCTAGATCAAACCAAAGCTAGTACAGATTTTACAGAATTCTTTGAAGGAAGCTTAGAGAGGTTATCTGCAACAGTAATGCAGAGGGATACCCTCCAGGATATTCTTCCTGTCTCTACTGATAGTTTTGGGGTTTCCTGACCCAAGGCTTTCTCGTACTTAAGTTTGTTTCTTAAATCATCCACCACTTCCATCATGTTTTTTACTGCCCGTAAGGTCCAATGGCATTGAATTCTAACCTTATTACTTTGTGTGGAGAAACTCTTATAGATTCATAGGCTCATTAAGGTTGGAAAAGACCTGTAAGATTGGTCAGTCCAACAGTCAACCCAACACCATTACACCCACTAAACCTTATCCTGAAGTGCCATGTCTACATGTTTTATGAACACCACCAGGGATGGTGACACCACCATAGTGCTGGGCCAGCTGTTCCCATACTTGACACTTTCACTTAAGAAATTCTTCATAATAACTAATCTAAACCTCCCTTGGCCCATATTGAGGCCATTTCCTCTTGTCCTATCACTAGGAGAAGAGACTGAATCTCTGCCTAAGTATAACCTCTTTTCAGAGACTCAGAGTAATAAGGTCTCCCCTCATTCTCCTTTTCTCCAGACTAAACACTCCTATTTCTCTCAGCTGCTCCTCAAGAGTTGTTCTCTAGACCTATCACTAGCTTTGCCCTTCTCTGGACATGCTTTACTAAATGTCTTTCTTGTAGTGAGGGACCTAAAACTGAACATAGTATTTGAGGTGTGGCCTCACCAGTGTTAATTATAGGGGCATGGTCATTTCTCTCTCTACTGTGGGGTTTTGGTGTGGGGTCAGGAGTTCAGGGGGTTTTCTTTGTTTGCAAATTTTTTTTTTTCTGTCCTACTCAGTTTTTTGGTAGCTTTCATCACTTTTATATTACAAAAGACTGAGCAGTCATTCCCTTCTCTTCTCCTCTGTGATATTCAGAGGGCTGTTATCCTTTCTGGTCTGAAGAAGAGTCCTAGTGTAGTTAATTACTCTGTTGTGAAAGTATGTCTTTTCCAATAATCCATTTCACTTTCTCTGTGCCTTTGTGTAGTTCTACTGTACCTTTTAGAAAATCAGATATGCACGCAATATTTGGTACCATCGTGGATGTGTGCAATGACTTAACTCTTTTTGTTCTCTTTCTTTATCAACAGTGATCATTAAATCAGCTTTTTTAATCCTTGCTGCTGAATAAAGAACTGACATTCTTGTAGTTATCTATTACAGCGCATAGATCTCATTCGTGAACAGTAGGATGTAGCCAGGAGCCCGTCGTTATGCACATAGTTACCATCTTGCTGTTTTTGTGGTGGTTCATTTATCTGCTTTGGATTTCAGCTGTGTTCAAACATTGATTCAAGTTGCCAAGGTCATATGAAACACAACTCGGCAAAGAATACTTCGTATTTCCATTGGAGACTGCATTATTCTTCTTGCAGATGATACTTAACTACATGTCACACTTTCTCAACTGTTTTGTCCTGTCAATTAATCAAGTCTTTGACAACTAAAAATGTTTGGATAAATATTTGCAACTTACCTTACTGTTACCATTTTACTAATAAAGCTACATGTAGTCGTTTTGAGAGACATGTCTTACCAGTATTAAAGTAATTCCTTTCCTGGAATCCATAGCTTCCTAAAACACAAGGTTAAGTTGAAGAGAACTTTAAAACCGTCTGAAAGCAACAATATCTGATTACAAGATTTTCCTGTCATTATGAACTGATTTTTTTTTTTTTTTTCCAAGGAAGGAAAATGTACTTTGAGAAATGATCAGTGGAATTTTTAAAACAGTGTTGAAATAAAGCTGACATGTCTTCTGGTGAAACTAATACCTATCTTGTATTTAGTTGGTAGTGCTGCTCCCTTTCATACCAAAGAATCTGCCAACAGAAAGTCCTTAACAAAGGGACAGCCGTCTATGGGTTGCCTTAATCCCTTGGACTCAACTGCCCCAAAAGTGAAACGAGGAAAAGAAAGAGAGATTGCAAAACTGAAACGCCCTACAGCACTTAAAAAGGTAAGCATGTCAACCCTGGAGTTTGACCCATATTCATACTTCAGAACTGAAAATTGCTGGTTTTTAACTTAAGGATAGCGACTGAGAGTATGGACTGAGGGTGTGTGAGAGTTAAGAGATTCTGACTCTAGTTACTGTTGCACCGACATCCTGTCCTTTGGATCTAATCGTGTAACGTAACTTCTATGCCCCTATAATTAGGTGACGGAAGTAGAAATAAATCATTGTAGTCTGTATTGAGATATTTAACTATAAGCACTAGAATCACAGAATGTTAGGGGTTGGAAGGGACCTCCAGAGATGGAGTCCAACCTCTCCTGCCAAAGCGGGATCACCTAGGGCAGGTTGAACAGGAATGCGTCCAGGCAGGTTTTGAAAGTCTTCAGAGGAGATGACACTGCATCCTTTCTGGGCAGCCTGTTCCAGTGCTCTGTTGCTCTTGTAGTGAAGAAGCGTTTCCTCATGTTGAGGGGGAGCCTTCTGTGTTCTAGCTTGTACCTGTTGTTCCTTGTCCTGTCACTGGGCACCTTCATCTTGACACCCACCCCTCAGATTGATTTATAGACCTTGATAGGATCTCCTCTCAGCTTTTTCTTAAGACTAAACAGTCCCAGCTTTCTGTCTATCTTCATAGGACCTGCTGGACACAACCTTTCTTAGGAGACCTTGCATAGTTTTTAATGTTGATGAATCCTAGTGTGCAGTGCAATGTAATATGCCAACTTAATTTGCACCTTGTGTTTTAGAGATGGCTATAGAACTTGAAATAAAACCACTGCTTTTAATCAAGTAAATGTAGACGTAATTGGGTTTATGTAGCTATGTGCACCTGAAGTTGGTATGTACAGAGGAGATGCTGTAGGTATGGATATCGGAAGATAAATTTTTCAAAGCCCTAAAAAAGATGCTGTGAAAGCTGCCTTAAAACAAGAACTTTGCGTATTATCTGTACTTATGTACCACATGGCTTGTCAAGATCACCAGTTAAATACTGGTACAGTCATGTCTGTAAACTACCTGTTTTGTGTGTGTTGGTTGGCGCTGTTTTTACTTTGCCAGGAGTATCTTTTTCTGGTTTACCTACTTGAGTTACAGGAATTCACAGCTTCACAGTTCAGAAAAGTTTTCTAAACTATTTATTGTCAATGACTTTTCTTACTCTTCACAATGATACCAGTATATCCATAGGTACCTACCTGTGAGCTTTATAGACATAATTCTACAGTTGTGATGCCTCACAGGAATGACTAATATTCTTAGATAAGGTGTTTGTCATCCTTTTAAAAAAATGAGGAAATAATTTAATGTATTAGAAAGTAGCCATGATAGTACTTAACTTCAACTTTTGAAAGTTCTATTTATGTAGAAATGTAAGTACTGAGTATATCACCTGTAAAATACTGGAATGGAATACTTTGATCCAAGAGGAACCTGAAAATGAGGTCAGTTTTCTATCCTATCATAAGTAGGGAGATTCAAAACAACTTGGTTAAACTTACTTTATTTCAATCAAATGGACATTTTTATAAGCATCTCTCTAACTTTCAGGTGCTGATAAGTGTTGGTTCTGTTCCCAGATTATTTTGAAAGAGAGAGAAGAGAAGAAAGGCCGTTTATCAGCTGATCATAGTCTTCTGGGATCTGAAGAACAGAAAGAGGTCCATATAAACTTGACTGCTGATCAGTCTCAGGAGCTGGCCTCTCAAGAGGGTTGGTGTCTTATCTATTCCTTCTTCCTTTTTAAGTTTGTACAGACTTGATTATTATATTATTTTGTCTTTCTCTTTTTATGCAGCACAGTTTATTGATGTCATCTTTTAGCAATTTCAACATTATGAAATACTGCAAATGGGAACCTTCTTCTAAACCATTTTGTTTGTCCTTCAGTTGTGGAAGGCTCAGGCAGTATGGGTTTGAAGTACATAATCTCCATAGAGCTTTTTAATTTTCTCATGAGTGGATGTTCTAAACACATGCCAGAGCTAACAGCATTTTTTGATTAGCAGACAAAATATGACGTGTTGTCAACCCTTGCCAGGTTGATCATAGTGCTTTTTAATGATGACCATACTGAAAATGTTCCAGACAGAAGTTGCAAACTGCAAATAAGGTTTTCCAGTTTGTTAAACACTCAGTCAATTGCAGTGTCTGGACTGTTGGTTTGTAGCAACAGGCTTGAGCCATTGGGAAACTCCAAAGAATTTTCAGTGTCTTTGTGTTTGGGGTGGGGGAGTGGGAAGCAAAGAAGTGTCTTATCAAGATTCCAGATGGACTACATCAGAGGTTTTTTTTTGACTGACTTCATTTGATTGATGTGTGAACCTTAAATATTCTAGGAATAATAAATTAGTTAAATATTGAAAGAAGTTGTAGCAGTTACCCAAGTTTTGTTTTCCTATTCTGTTTCCCAAACCAAACTTTGCATACTTTGTGATGAATATTCAAATTTGCTCATTTACCCAACCTATCACGACTGTGGGGTATGTGCTTGTTTTGGGTTGTCCCTCAGTTACCTCTCCAGAGAAGTATACTGTTTAGTGTTTTCTGGGTTCAGCTTTGAAAAAACAAGGAAGTGATACATAACTAGTCTGCTGCTGCTTCTTTAATATAAAAAGGTATTTGTATTTTGTAATGTTTCAAAATTGTCTTTCAGAAACTGGACTGAGTATGCCTAGTGATACTTCACTTTCACCAGCAAGTCAGAATTCTCCATACTGCATGACCCCAGTGTCACAAGGTTCACCTGCTAGTTCTGGAATAGGCAGTCCCATGGCATCTTCTGCCATAACAAAGATTCACAGCAAGAGATTTAGAGAGTAAGTTCTGCATTACTGATACAAATTCAAGGCTTTGACTTCAGTCCCCTTTAAGTGTTGGATAGTTTTAGTGGATGTAGGAGGAGTTTAACAAATGAGCTACCTTTTCCTCAGCAGAAGCTTCTGCAAGTTGTTTGGGCTCTTTTGCCAAAGATGTGTTGCCGTGTGTGTATGGGTACACACATGTGCTTTGGACTTGTCTTTGGTCACTGCAACAAATAACCTAGGTAGAAGTAATCTGTAAAATTGGATTTTTAAATGAGTGCCACACAGATTGGATGGAAAGGAATGCTGAAAATGCTGTAATAACCACTCCCTTAATACAGTACAAGGTTTGCTTATTAATGTCTTTATAGCATACCATATTAAGGAAAAGAATAGTTGCGTGTGGCACCTATTAGAATATTTCTTTTGTGTTTTTTAGTAGTCTTTTTGACTGCCTTCTTGATGTGAGGTGTGTTACTGGAAATGTAAATGTTTTCAAAATGTATTTTTAACTTAGGGTATGCAGTCTTAGTTAGAAATTGTTTTGGTAACTTAACAGTTTAATAACTTCTAGGGAAGCAGAATTATTTTTCTTTGGTAAAAGAACAGGCTCTGTGAAATAGTGTTGGCTATGTGTTAATGCCAATAACTTCCATGTTTTGTTTTAATTGACAGATACTGTAACCAAGTTCTAAGTAAAGAGATAGATGAGTGTGTAACTCTTCTATTGCAAGAACTTGTCAGCTTCCAGGAACGGATTTATCAGAAGGATCCCATGAGAGCTAAAGCAAGGAGAAGGCTTGTTATGGGGTTGCGTGAGGTTACTAAGCACATGAAACTGAACAAGATCAAATGTGTCATCATATCTCCCAACTGTGAGAAAATCCAGTCAAAAGGTATAAATGATAAAACAGGTAGTGCACTTTGATTGTTAGCAGTTTTCTGGTGCAGGGTAGCAAGGTTAGGACTTGTTTAGTCGCTATGCGTGACGTAACATTTCCACAGTCACCCTCCACATTTGGGAACTAACTGCCACTCCACATTGAGTCTCTTCTAGTCTGCTCTAGGACAGCCTTCTTTACAAGTGATGTGTTGGTTAGTTGGCCAACCAACAAGTTTTGCCACAAGCAGAAACATAAATGGAGGCATCCTGAGATATGAGAAGAGCGAAACTCTGCTCCAGAAGGCACCATGAAAAATTCTGGTTTAGTTTGTGTGCAGGACTAATAGAGAATACAGAGTATTGCCTTGATCTATACTCATAAATGAAATGTGTAGCTTGCTGTTCTGTAGGACAGAGTAGCTGGTGACTGTGTATATGGAAGTTTTAGTGGCTAATTACAATTAAAGTGGGATGGTTTTGCCCTGCACTGTACCATGACTTTAACTGACTGGGTACCTGTTTAAAATTGCTTTCTTCAAGGTGGACTAGATGAGGCTCTTTATAACGTGATAGCCATGGCACGGGAACAGGAAATTCCTTTTGTCTTTGCGCTTGGCCGTAAAGCTCTTGGCCGCTGTGTGAACAAGCTGGTTCCTGTTAGTGTCGTGGGTATCTTCAATTACTCAGGAGCTGAGGTGAGTAATTCCATTCACTTGAATTGCCTAAGTAAACAGTTATGTTCCTTGTAGTTAAGAGATGGTTTACATTAGAGCTCATAGAGTTCACTTAGCTAATATGCACCAGACCCTGACCTGATCATTATTAGGGTTTATGAGGCTTTTTTCAATTCAGTATTTGCAGAGCTGAGAACTATGTCAAAACACTCTGGCAACATCCCTGTAGCTTTTGAACAGACTTAAATCACATAATCTCATGAACTTTAGAGGTTGGAAGGGACCTCCAAAGATGAAGTCCAACCTTCCTGCCAAGGCAGGATCACCCAGGATAGTTTGCGCAGGAATGCATCCAGCAGGTTTTGAAAGCCTTCGGAGGAGGAGACTCCACAACCTTTCTGGGCAGCCTGTTTTAGTGCTCTGTCACCCTCACTGTAAAGAAGTTTTATCCTCATGTTGAAGTGAAAACTTCTGTGTTCCAGTTTGTAGCTGTTGCTGCTTGTCATTGCTGCTGACCACTGAAAAGAGATTCACCCCACCCACTTGACACCCATCCCTCAGATATTTGTATTTGCCATCTGAAAATCTCTGCATGCCTTCAGATTGTAAGAAAAACAGTATCTGGAAGTCAGTACATCTCGAAGTTACATGAACAGAATGATAATTTTATTTAGTGCAGAGAATCATAGAATCATAGAATGGTAAGGTTGGAAGGGACCTCAAGGATCATCTAGTTCCAACCCCCTGCCATAGGCAGGGACACCTCCCACTAGTACAGGTGAATTAACTTTTAGTGTGGAAGTAAATAGTTGGTGTTAATAAGCTTAAGTGTTATTGTGTGATATAATTTTGACTAAATTGGAGTAATTTGAAATGAAAATTGTTAGTGAGTAGTACTGATTGTAAAAACTACCTTCATACTTAGGACCTATTTAATAAGCTGGTATCACTTACGGAAGAGGCCAGAAAAGCATACAGAGATATGGTTGCTGCAATGGAACAGGAGCAGGCAGAAGAAGCCTTGAAGAATGTCAAGAAGGCACCCCATCACATGGGTCATTCTCGTAACCCCTCTGCAGCAAGTGCTATCTCATTCTGTAGTGTTATTTCTGAACCCATATCTGAAGTGAATGAGAAAGAATATGGTAAGTGTGTTTAACTAAAAATTCCAGCTTTTCAAATGCTGATAATTCCAAAATGTAGTGAAACCTAGCATTTCTTCATAACTTGCAATATTCTACAGTTTTCAGAGACAAGAGAACATTGTTTAGTCTTCAGGTAGTTTTGTAAGTTGTTTTCTCTCCCTCCCAAATTGTATCAAAAGTAATTTCTGATCTTCAGAAGAATTAATTACCTTTCATCAGTGGAGGTAGCTTCTCCAGTTTCATTGGACTGGTATTGAGCTGATACCAAGCACAGAACTGATGATATGCTTCAGGAAGAACTAATGACAGAAGGTAGAAACCAATTTATTGAGGTCTCTGAAGATAAGGCGTGTACTTAAAATTTTGAAACTTGAGGTGGCAATGAATGATTCCAGTGTGAGCAACAGCCAAATTTATTTCTGGTTGCTTAAGGCCAGATGACAGAGGGGACAAAAGAGAAAATGCTTACTTGAAGTGGGAAGACTTCTCTTTTCATTCTCTTACTGAATTAAAGATTACTGTCTGGTTTTAGTTAATTTCTGATGATGTAAACTTGCTTCATTTGTTTTAAGGACTTTTCAAAAGAAGTAGCAGCTTCATACTGAGGCAATTTGCTGCTTCTAAGTTATACTTGAGAGTAATCTCCTTGGAACTCCCTGGTACATTTGCCGCTTCCGTGGTTTATGCAGGAAACTAAGTGCACAAACTTTCAACTTGTAATGTCTGATTCAGGGTACTGTAAAAGCCCAAGGTTATTCACAGCTTCATCTCTTCTGTCTTCTTTTGTCTTCTTTCAATTAGAAATTGAAAATTTTCTAGCAAGCACAGAATATTAAAATTACTCACTCCTTTTCCTTTTTAAAGAATTCTGAAATGTTCAGTAGAAATGTTTTTGTATAGAAGGAATTAGTATTTCCTACTTAAATTTCTTATGACATTTGTAGAAACAAACTGGAGAAATATGGTGGAAACATCTGATGGGCTAGAAACCTCTGAAAATGAGAGAGAATCCTCGTGTAAGACTGCAGTACCAGAAAAAGCTGGCAATAACCAAATGGAAAAAACCACTGTTAATAAACAACCACCTCTGGCTGCAACTGGCACTACCTCAGCAACAAATCATGGAAAATCCACCCCAGGTGACAAAGATGAGGTGAAACCGGATGACAATCTGGAGTGGGCCTCACAGCAGAGTACAGAAACAGGATCACTGGATGGCAGCTGCCGAGATCTTTTGAATTCCTCCATGACCAGTACCACCAGTACTCTTGTACCAGGAATGTTAGAAGAGGAGGAGGAGGAGGATGATGATGAGGATGAGGATTATGCCCATGAACCAATTTCTGTAGAGGTTCAGCTTAATAGCAGAATTGAGTCTTGGGTTTCGGAGACCCAGAGAACTATGGAGACTCTTCAACTTGGGAAGACCCTTAGTGGTGCTGAAGAAGACAATGGAGAACAAAGTGAAGAGGAAGAAATAGAGACTTCTGAGCAGGCTGATCCAGCCACTGATGGTGAGGAATGGACAAATGATAAACATGCAAGCAGCACTCAACATAAACCCACCATCTGCAGTTCTGTGAATAAAGAACACACAGACACCATCTACATGCCGTAAGAAGAAGCAGGAACTCAGGAACTTTTTAGAAATTGTACTAAAACTAACTGTTGTAAAGGTTGCAGCCCTTATTTCCTATGTTTCATCTCAGCATTTTGCACTGTTAAACATTTAATGTGTGTATTTAATTCACAACAATATTTTTGTAACAGTCTGTTACTTTGTTGATTTTAAAACTAGCTTAACTCTCAGTCATTTTCTATTGCCCAGAGTAGAAACTGTGGAAAATTTTGGTAGTAAGTATTCATTTAACCTTTTGTAAAAGGAAATGTCTTGTAACTGACCAGCTTTAAGCAAAATTCTTTTAGAATGTGACTATTTAGCACACTTTTCAAACAGATAATCTACATTAAGACTGACAAATTACCAACACTTTACATTGGTGTTAGGGTGTTGTCAGGCACATCAGCATATTTGACCATAATCTCTGTCTGGAGATAAAAGTAAAATTTTGGGTTTCTTTAAAGAAAGGCTGGAGAAACCCATTTGCAGTTGGAATGGAAAGTAAATACTAGAGAAATCTGAGTGATTCTTTTGCTTCTTAGTTAGTCTCAGCAAATGCATCAAAAAGCTGCTGATAGTCGAGATAGTTACAATAAGCTATAACAGTTTTGATTCTAGAAAAACTTTAAACCAGAGGGATACAATTAACGTTTTTGAGGTTTGGTGGTTTGTTGGTTTTGTGAGTTTGTGTTTCGGTGGTTGGTTGTTTTGGTTGTTTGGGGGTTTTTTGTTTGGTTTTGTTTTTTTTTTTTTACAAGGTGGAAAACTGCAAGGGGGGGAAACAGGAAAGAAAACGAACTCCCCGTGCTCTCCAGTTGCTGTCTGCCAAACCACGCTACATGATTCATTAACCATAATCCCTATCCAGGGCTTCTAGTAAACTGATGATTTGCTCTTTCTCCTGTCACTTACCTCAGGAATGCTGTTCCGCATATTGTCATCTACATAACACTGCAAAAAAATGCAAGAATATCCTTGAACACAGAGTGTTAATTCTGTGGTGGCTGAGTGCATCTACATGTTCATGTGTGTACTTGTGATCCTGGCCACCCTTTTGTGTTGAGTTCAAGCTGTGTCTTGACAGTTCTTGCTCAAAATGTGACCTCTCTTTGTCTGTTCTCGTAGTTGTAGCAACTTTAGAAGCTGACCTCTAGAATAGAAAAGAAAGTAGTTACTCCAAGTAAAGAAGAAATACCCAGAGTATGGGGAGGTATTTCAGTAGTTCAGAGGCAGAAGAAAAAGAAATATTCCCTCCCTGAAATAAACACATTGCTGGAGGATTGTTCCATGTTTTGTTCTGAATATTGAAGTGAAACCCACTAACCAATGATAAACTAATTTCAAACTGAAGATGGAGCACGTGTCTAAACCTGGTGTGTCTAAGGAGTCTGCTTTCCGTCTTTGCCATCTATTGGCAAGGGATGTGCTGAAACTGCCAGCAACAGGAGTTTCATCACAAGAGCAGCCAAAGAGTAACTCACACCAATAACACTTCTGTAGCAGATGGATGTTTCTTTTAATTCCACTTCACTTTTCCTGATCACTTGATCAAAATGCCTAAAAACCCACTGGGAAGGCTGAAAGCCACAGGAAATGAATAACTTGGGTTTTTAGTCCACACTTGCTAATATGGGACCAAGGCTTATAGTACTTACTAGGGAAGCAGGCATTTTAAGTTGCACTGGGAAAAGACAACTCCAGGTTTAGAAATCATCTAGCCCTGGGTCTTTTGGATGCTGATTAAAATACTAGAAGCTGTGCATACTATGTAAATAGTGCTCTGCTAGGTATAAGCATAGCAAATGCTGTGTAGATAAGCAGTAGAGAGAGCTGCTGGGACACCTGGCTCTTCTGTCACGTGCTTAGTTCCTTAATGTAATCTTTGTAGATGTTAGAACAGGCATTTTATAGGGAAACAAAGACTAAAGAATGATGCCTCCTGAATGTTTAATCTTTTGTTGTACATATGGCAGATTTCTACTGTCTGTGTGTTTTGAAAGAGTTTTTGCTTTAGGAAATGATAACTGTTTGAACTGCTGACAAGCAAAACTTGCCCTTGGATGTGTAAGCACGTCTCAATGCCAGCTGAGATCCATGTATACACTGAGGGCAGAACTTGACCAGAACATCAAAAAAACAAAAGGTGTTTGTAACTTTTTAGTTTGCTTTTTCAGTGCCAGTGATTCAAATAACTTTTGATCTTGAAGTATTAACATCAAAGGCTCATCTTTTTATATGTCTTTTCTGAACTTGGACTGTCATTTTAAAGTTTTCTGACATTTATATCAAAGAGGTCTTGTAATATTCAGCCCAGTATTTAACTGCAGTTTTGCTACAGGTTTAATAGAGTTCTTGAAGGTGATATAGCACTTCTAATATCTCTCAATTTGCCAGCAAATAAGGAACTAGTCTCTTTTTAAAATGTGGCAGATCACCCTTTGAGGAGCAAACTGAAACTGAGTAAAGGAAACTGGTTTTAGCGCTTCCTCTTTAGTAAGCTGGGAATGAGCAATAACTATGAAAAGGAAATTGCAATTCCTATGGGAGTGATCCATTTGCATCTGAAATTGGGTTAGTTCCTTGCCATTTGAAGCACTTGAGGAGAGTATCTCACTGTGGTAATTTTGATTCTGTTATCACCAGAATTTAAAAACGAAAGCATAAAAATGTTTTCCAGTACCGTGATTTTGTTGGGTTTTTTTAAGAAGTAACTGAATTTCTATTTGGGTGTAAAAGTATGCAGTTTGTTATACAGGTTGCTACTGTCCCCAGGAAAAGGTGTTTCTGTAGTTATAGGTGTATAGATATTTTTGTTGTGAAAATGATTCTTTGGAAAACTAATCTACTTTTTTTTCTTAAGACATACTTTATGGAAATGATTTCACCACTTAATTTATCTGGTAAAGTCAAAAATAATGTATCTGTGGTAGGGATAGGGTTCTTTAAAACTGATAGAGGTGGCTATATATACAACCTATTTATATAAATACTTTGTCAAAATAAAAATAAAAAACTAATTACAAATACATAAAAGGGAAAAATTCTGGAGAAGTTTTGTCCTTAGTTGGACCGAGTGACAATGTCTGGCTAAGGTGAAGGACCCGATCCTGCTAACACACACTTAAGAGCATTAGTTCCACTGGCTTGTATCAGTGGTATGTTTATCTGCTTCAGTTGTGTGCAGGTAGTTTTAGGATTGGAGTAAACAATGACAGAGGGTATTGACCTGTGTTTTAAAAGCTCATTATAGCAAATGTTCAGTAATGCACTTGTTGGTGTTCTTCTGGTAAAGATAAGAGGTGTCTTCATGCTCATTTGGGTGGGTGGGAGCTTACACAACGTGATTCTGTCCAGTTCTTTAACACAAATTTTAAATACTGTTACTTCAGATAAGTATGTTAAAAAGTGTTACTGTTTGAGAAGCTGCTGTTTGCTGAAACTGTCATTAAGTATTTCCTGTGAAGTTGTGCCAACTAGCGGAGCTATTGAGTCAAATTCCTTGTTAGCCATTTAACAATTAGATGTGACCGTTTGCTAAGGGAACAAAAACCAGCAGAAGCAAGCCATAGGAACTCGTAACCTTGGGGTTTCTACCCACCCTGCCACCCACAAGGCAATATGAGAATGTCTAACCTGAAACTTCCTCACCAATGAATGGTTAACACTGAAAGTAGAAACCCAGTTGGCACAGCCCACCCTCTAAATGCTCATGAATAGTTTGTATATTTTACTTTAAAATAGATTCTAATAGGAAGGCTGTTTAATCTTTAATGTCTTAACATTTATAGTAATATTTAGGTTAAAACAGTAGAAAAATCATAATGAAATACAATATGAAGGGGTTTGTTCCATTTCTTTTTTTTCTTTTTTTGCTGTATGAAGGATAATTGTTCTGTCTGTCGTACTTTTTGGAGTAATAACAGCTTTTTTGCACTATGTAAATACTAGTGGGGGTTCTTCCATAACTAATAAAAATGATTGTAGACATTTACAGCTTTATTACATTGATATGTTTGTTCACAACTACTTGTACTCTTTCTTTGCAAATGCTGCCCTGCATCACAGGAGATGGAAAAAATCTGTGTCACACCTTAGTTTGCCACAGGGTGGAGAAGCCATGTGGTGGCTCCTGGCCTCTGGCTGCTGATGCCCTGGCCCCAGCTCGGGTGACAGCCAGTTCAGGCAGCTGAGCCCTGCCTCTGGTTACCTGGGCCGAAGAGTCACTGGGGGAGAGGCTGAAGTGGAAAAACAATTTTAGTGGAGGGCTCTGACATTTTGGAGTCCAGGCCCCTGCTGCCATGCACCATCTCGATGACCAGAAAAAACATTGAGAAAAACCTACCATTCCTCAGTCTGTGGGACTGAACTGTGTCCAGAATATTGAAGAGGAAATTTTATTTAAGAACACAGGAGTAAGTAAGAATAACTACAGGCATCTCCAAAACCCAGGGTTTCTCAAATGCTACTAATGAGGCTTTAAGTTGACCTTCTATTATTTATAAGCTGATGTATGAAATCACCTTTAGAAAATAACACAAAATTCTCGGCATGTTGTCCTCTGTTCTCCAGTGACTCACTGGTAACTGCTCACCCTTCTCTGGCTTTAGTAAGTGTCATTAACTGATTTTTGCAACTCCCACATGTGAGTATTTGCAGCAATTCAGAAAGGATCCAACTTCATCCTGTGATTTTTGTGGTGTTTGTTTTTTTATTTTTTTTAATGTGCATTAACTGTACATTTCAATTCTGCTGCTGCAGTTGTCTTGCTGAAAGGGCTTCTGTTGCAAGTTTTACTTTGTAGGTGCTAACACTTGCAACAAAATTACATCTGGGTTTTGCCTACCTCTTCTCAACCTGAGAGGAATTTGGAAAAGTACAAAATAGGTGGCATCAAGTGATATATGCTGTGGAAATGACAGGAAAATTAATTACCCTAAAGCCTTATAAACTGAGTCTTCTTCCTCTCTGTTTCATCACCATTTGAGAAACACCATTTTGTAGTCCCCTTGAGGAAAGTTCTTTACCTCTATTGAAAAAAAAAATGATGCTTTGCGTTGCTGCACACATGGAAGAACTATCATAAGACAAAACTTCTTCCTGCCATAGTTACATTGAAATTCCTAGGAGCAGTGCTAGAGCAACCTGAGCTCTTGGTTTGCTCAGTTTCATAGTCACTGGACTGGAAGTTCATAAATCTGCATGTCAGTGACACTCAGAAAGCTTCTAGTCAGTCAAATTGCACTATTTGTGCAACAACAGTTGCTCTTTGGATTTGCTTTCAGATTTTTAGGATCACTGTATAAAGTTAGGGGTGTTTTTATTTTTTCCATCCTATAATGCCTTAAACCCCACACTCAGCCCCAAAGTAGATGATGCAGCTGACAACTGTTTATCTTTTGGAGGTCTTATACGAGTTATCAAACAGTACAAAATGCAGGGAAACCTGAGCTGGAATCAGCTTTCTGGCAGCAGCTACACAGCCTCTGCTTTGCTCATAGCTGTTAAATGCCATTTTCCCAGTGCCACTGGGTGAGCATGCTCCTGTGAGGCAGATGTGTGTGGGTGTCCATCTGGACGCAATCTGAAACTCGTCTCTCTTGCACGCTGTTTTCCAAGGATAGTCTTTCAGTGAGTGAAAAGGAATTCAGTAATCAGGAGAGGGGCCCTGAGTGAGCTGCATTTCCTGCAGTTACCTGTGTGGCAGCCCTGCCTCTGCCCAGCTGCAGAGCCTTTGTGCTTTTAAAAGGCTTTGTGCCTATATAGTAGGTTACTCATTTCCTGCAGAATTTCAAAGCAATGCTAAACATAACCCTAAACTCGGAGGGGTGGGAGCCTGGCATTCCCTGAAAATCCCAAAGCTGCTGTAGAGTCCTATTGAGTGGCATCTTTCAGGGGAAAACTAAAACTTGTGATGTAAACAACCTACCATTCATTTTCTGCAAGGGAAAGGTGTGTTTTCAGATTGATTCTGTCCCTGAGAGAATTGTTTCAAGCTCTCGGGGATTTGCCAAGCTGTGGTTGGGAATGGAGTGTTCCTTCTGCCACCAACTGTCTTGAGCAGGTGAGCACTGGAGAGATGCGGTGGGTGGCAAAAACTGGAAGAAGCTCTTGCTAAACCTTTGTAATGAAGGAATGTTGACTGCAGAGGAAGAGAGCAAATTAACCGATATAAAGCAATCAGAATGATGTCAAGGTTTCCTTTCTTATTTGGTACAGCTAAGATAAAGGCAACCATCCACAGACAGAAGCAGGAGATGCTGAGTTGAGGGTGTGACTTTCAGTGTTTCCTGAGGTCTCCTATGCACAGCTGAGAAGACACTGGCAGGAGGTCAGTTGTGTTGTGGGACTTATTATTTTCAGATATGTACTAGTGGATTGCCCTACAAAAACACAGCTGTAAGCTGGGCTATGGGAAAGGATGTTCCCTGCCCACTGCTGCATGGATACCAAGCCTTTTGATGCCACTAAAGCATGACTGCTTCCAACTGCTTTTGAGCTGACAGTAGTTTTGTGGTGCTGTTGCTGCAGCTTCTTTCATGTGGTGGGTAATTCTGCAAAGATGAAGCTTTAGGCTACTTCAGGCTGGAATTTGTGTCCCTTTTACTGCAGGCTGCACGTGAAGCCATAGATGGGCACTAGATGCTTAATCTGCTGATGCTTTCAGCACTTTGTGGTACAAGAAACCAGATAATGCTGGGGTTTGCCCAGGGTTACACAGTTTCCTTGTAAGTGGTGCTAAGGCAGATCAGTAAATGCTGCTGAATGTGTCTTTGAGCTACTAGTGTGCAGATCTCTTTTCAGAAAGCAGTGGTTAGGGCAGTGTGTTGTTTTCTGATGGGTTGCAGGCAGCTCCAGCTAGCTCTGATGAGTTTGGTATGTCCTTCCTGAGCCTGCAGAAGCTGCTGGCATTTATCCACCTTGCAGAATGGACTGAACTGAGCTTATGCTGGCTGTTGAGCAATCTTCAGGCTCTGAATTTTGGGCTTTTGCACAGAAGTCACTAACTCACTCTTCTCCCACGCTCTATAGGACTGCACTGGTGGGAAAGGCGAAGTCCAGCAGTGTTTGAAGTGGTGGTGTTGCCAGGCAAAGAGGAGGCAAAAAGGAAGGACAGGAAGCATGTCTAGCTAAGCCCTAAGACCACGCAAGGTTGTCACACTTGTGCTCAGCTGCAAGAATGTGCCTTTTGCCCAGGCAGAGCAACCCTGCCTTGTACTGTCTTATCTCAGCATGTTGCTGCTGTCTGATTGCTGTGGTCTCAGACAAAGAAGTGTTGCTGTGAATGGTTAAACTGGGTCAACTCTGGTGCCCAAGAAGGAAAACTGCAACTTGTATGTCACCCTAGGACACGTTTTCTGGGATTAGCACTGTTGGATCCTTTAGAGCTAGAACATCAGAAAAGCAGGGGTGGTCTGATCTGTCTATTTTGTATCCAGGGCTGTGCCTTTCTCCAAGCCCATCAACTCTCAGCTCTGTGCTCTTCAGCCCATGCAAACCCCCTTTGACTCCCCTGAGAAGTAGAGGGTGGGCTGCACTTCCCAGAACAAGGGAAAGGTACAGGAGATAAAATAGTGCAAATGATTCAATATGTAGGAAAATGTATTTCTTTCAACTGAAATGAAACGGCAGTGGCGTGTGACTTTCAGTAGTGCAAATAATTGTGCTCCAGGGATTCCCAAAGGTACCTGCCACCACGCTGTTGCTTGTGGGGTTTTCCTGCTGTTCTGTAATACTTTGCTTATTTCTGCCAGCATCAGCCAGGCATGTCAATGAGGAAGGAAGGAAGACCAGCTCAGTGCACCTTAGCATGAATTCACTCTTCTGTTGCTATTTATATACAGAAAAAAAATCCCCTGTTTTACTCCACGTTCTAACAAATGCTGAACTCTGTCATGCCAGTTGTAAGAAGCACACTTAGAAGCTTTCTCTAAGCTCCTGGAAGAGTGTCACTGTTCTCAGGTGTGCTCTGCAGGTGGGCAGCAGCTTCCCTCCCCATGCTGCCCACACACACTCCCAGTGTGAGGTGGCTGCTCTTTTCTAAATTAATCCTCAACTTGTATTGAGCTTTCCTGTCACCAGTGAGCACCACTTGTGCCACGTCCAGCATCTGCTTTCCCTGGCCTCTGGGCTGCGAGGAGAACAGCTGGAGTGGTGGCATTAACTGTCTGTTGCAGCCATAATCCCACAGCTCCTACTCTGAAACGGTGTCACTCCCAAGAGTGCCTGGGAGCTCCTGGGGCTCTGAACTGCAAAGGCTCCCTGTGGTGATGCTGGAGATGTGGCTGCTGCTAGCTCGCCTCTTTTTCTGCAACTCTGTTAGAGGTGGGTGTAGCTGGTAACTTCTTGTTCCTGCTCCTCTGTAATGGTACTGCCTTATCAGAGTGGTTATGCCTGCCAAAGCTCCTGCCCCGTGTAACAATATGTGACTGGGGGCTGCTCCCATCACTTTCATGCAGCCTATTTGGACTGAGAGGCTGTTAGGAGCTGTGTGTGATGAGGCTGGTACCATAGTGACCGGAGGAGGCTTCAACTCAAAACTGTGCACCAGAAGGGCATCCCCATGGAGCCTGAGAAAACACACATGGGGCAGCCTTGGCTGCCATGTGCCAGCTCCATGTGAGGGGCAAAATGATTCTTCTCTGTGTCTTGCCGGGGCAGTAGCAGGTGGGTGAGCAGTGAGCTGGGGCAGGTCCACGGGCCCCGAGCACTGCAAGCAACTGGGAACTCAAGCTGTGAGTAAGAAACACAGGCTCCTTTTAGGCAGCATACAGGGCTGTAGGCTCAGTTTCACCAGTGCTTAAAGGCGCTTTGTTCTCTGTGCTGGTTAGAGGCCGATTTCCCAGTATCTTAAACAGAAATCTTGTTTTTAGCCTTAAGAAAAAAGCTTTTTCATTTACAAAGGCATGGCATTTTCTTTTCCCTTCTCCCCCTCCTCCCAATGGCTACTATTCTTTGGACAATGCTGCTCTTTGCTGAGTTCTATTCTCTTGAGCTTGTATTTCTTGATTGTGCTGAAAACAGAGCTTGTCACAATTGCATTTTTCTCTGGAACTTGGTGTATAACACCAGCAATTCTTTACCTCCCACACTCACTGGTGCCTGTGAGACAAGGGACAATTAATGTCCTGGGTTCCCTCATGCCTTGGGGAAACCTCTAAAAGCCCTTCTAACACTTGCTTTGGCCATGGGGGCAGCAGGTGCTGGTCCCCTGCAGGCCTCCAGGCACAGCTCTTGGGTAATCAGTGAAGGGCAGGCTATTGCATTTGTTTTATTTTTTTTCTTTAAAAAGTTCATTTTCTCCACATATTTAAAACCAGTCTTTTTAACCCTTTTCAGTTGCCATCTCTGTTAGCTGTAGTAGGACACAGCAAGGATTTTATTTCTTGCAGGGGATGATGCCTGTCTCTTTTCTCACACTGATAAGCAAGGCAGAAATTGCCTCCTGAGGAAGGAGCAGCTGGAAGGTCTCATGAGATAAGGATCAGCACAGGCAGAGGCAGAAGCAAGTCTGAGCTGAGAGCTAGGGGAGCATCCTGCTCACCAGGCCATCCTTTTCTAGTGCCATCTCTAAGACAGAAAGACCCATACTTGGTGTTCAAAGAAAAGGCAGGAAGGATGGAAAGAGTGATCCTGTAGGAAAAGGATATTTGCGTTGTCTGGTTACATATTTTTTCACAGCAGTAATAAAAGAAATCTGGGCCATCGTCAATCTCTTTGAACAGTGGTCCTTATTCTCTCCTTCAGGGGAAGCACAGCTCACCCACCCCACCCCCTCCCTTCCTGCCAGTGTGGGCACTGTGGCCTCTGCATGCCAGAGGTTTCTTACAGCCATCATCCTGTCACGTTTGCGTCTGCCATCAAAACGAAGGCGTGAAGAAAGCAAAATGTTCAAACTGAGACTTTCTGTGCTTTATGTACAGTCAATAGGGCTGCTACTCACTTCTGAACATTTTCTGTCCTTTTGTGCTCAATGCTATCATTAAAGCCTCCTGAGAAATTAGTCGTTTTCGGTAACTTGGAGCTGGGTCGGGTTTTGCCTTTGGGTTTGATTTTGTGATCAGTCTGAGCCAGCCGCTGCAAAGTGGATTGATGCAAAAGCAGCCACTTCCTCTGAGACGTATTTCACCGGGAGCCTCTAAGCTTGGGTTTTCCCCTGCTTTATTGCAGCAACTGCCACCTTTTGGATTAATATCAGCGTTCATGCATGAGAGAAAAAAATGCAATGGTTGTTTTGAGCGGTCTCTATTCCTCTAGCTCCCTCTTTTAGTGTTCTCTGCCAGCCAGGGCAGTGGGCAGCACGGCCTCTCCTCACCTACTCGCGCTGGTTTACAGCACTGAAGACGAGGAGAGAGGTCGGCGCCACCGCCAGCATCAGGAAGGTGAAGCCAGGAGCGAAAATCTAGCCGGAGGAAAGAGATGAATGAACCGAGCTCGTTGTGCCACTCTGACCCCCGCAGTGTTGCGTTTCTTTTCCCACCGCTACTTGAGTGGTCAAAACCCCATACGGAGCAAGGCTTACTCGTAGTGGGGGCCCAGATATTTTCGGTGAGGAAATGAGACCCGGCAGGCAGCTTTCGCTGCCGGCGGCCCGCGCGATGCGGCTGGGCCGAGCCTGTCTTTCCCTCCGTGCCAGGAAGGCAACGCGGGGGCACCGCAGCCCGGGCTCCGTCCCTTGTCGCTACCGGCGCCGCCGCCGAAGGAGAACGGCCTGGGTGGGGGCGGGGCTCGCTGCCGAGAAGGGTTTTTGCGGGATTTTAGGCACCGTCCAGAGGGTCCCGCCCGCCCCCGCACGCCGAGGGCGCGTGAGCCGGCAACGGGCGGCGATTGGCTGTCAGGCGCACCCCGGGGGCCGCCGGGCCGCGGCCGCCCGCCGAGCGCCATTCACGGCGCTGCCCGCCTGCACGCGCCGAGCCTCATTCACAAAAAAACTTCATTCATAAAACCTGCGGCGGCGGCTGGGGCTGCGGCGGGGGCGGCCGAGGCGCTGCGGGGCTGCTGCCCCGCGGGAAAGGGCGGCGGAGGCGCGGCAGTGGCCTGCTGTTTTTTGTGTTGTGGTGCTGAAGGACTTTCCGTCAGGAATTAGCGAGACTGACGCCGAGAGCCGTCGGCGCTGGGCAGTGTTTCCCTAAAACCTTGGGTCCGTGCCTGGCTGCGGGGCAGGAGCGTTACAGCGTAGCGGTGCTCTTCGCCTCTGGGGCAGCCGGCGGTGGAAACGCAGAGAGCTGGGCACCTTACGGGCTTCATGCCGCTCTGGAAAGATGTTGGAGCTCGTAGCTCTCTTGCTCTGCTTTGTGTGGAATATGCTTGAGCCTTTTCTGCAGCCAGGACTGCGATTAGCGATGCTGCTAGAACTGTGAGTCTTCAGAGCTGGGTGGGATTTAGTGCCTGTCTTGAGGCAGGCAGGAAGGCAGGCTTGGGTAGCAACTCTTCAGCTTAAGCTGCCGTATCACTGTTGTGCTTTTTCTGTGTGCTGCTTTTATTCCTGTTTAGAGAATACCAGACATCCACGCAATTTTAAGCCTCGTCTATTGAGGAAAACAAACCACTCGAGGGGTAGTCCCCCAAAATACCCAACAGGTATTTTTATGTAACCTGCTTGATCTCCATGTAATTTATCTCCAAGAGCCAATTTATGCAAGAGTATCCAGTTACAGAAGTGCCAAGGCTATGAGAGAACGCAGCCAGCAGAGCCTCGGTGGACACATCCTGTATGTAGGGTTATTCAGACATCCAGGAATGCTGCACAGGGCTAAGTACAGCCGATTCAGGAATGATTCCATAACATCCTTAGATGATGGTACACAAAATACGTCTTTAAATATCAAAGGTTCTTCCTCCTCTTCCCATTCTTCAACACCTAATTTACTGACAGAAGATGTCTCCTTGGGGCCACAGGACACCTGCACCACCCTGTGCACGCTGATCCCCCGGATGGCTAACATTAAACTTGCCAACCCGTCAAATCTGCCAGGACTGAAAAGCTTCTGCCTGGGAATGAAAGAAATGCCACGGATCAAACTCACAGAGTGTTTTACCATCCCAAGCAGTCCAACCTCTCCTGAGATCAGCTGCCTCTCAGCTTCTTATCCACAGCCTGACCTGGACAAATTGGCCCTAAACCCAAAGCCAGTGGGTGACTTCCCTGCACGAGAAGCTGAGGAGGCAGCTCCTGTGGGCAGGCAGGACAGGAGCCTCACACAGAACAGCGAAGGTGTGGGGGAGCTGGCAACAACCTACAGTGTGCGGGTGAGTACTTCTCACAGGCTTTCCATTCTCTGACCAAGCAAACTGCTCAGGCGGCTGCAGAGTGACTTTGTATTCACTCTCGTGACAACAGTGCCCCAAACCACTGACTTCTTCCATCTGTTTCCTGTGTCCTGATATATGTGGGGTTGTGGTATCCAGCTGAGGGAGTTAAAAGGACCACAGCTTCTCCCAAAGGTAATGCAATATTTATTTCCAAAAGACTATCTTCAAACTCTCCAAGGAGTGCAGCTGAGTTGCAGTTCAGATGGGGGTTGCTCTGGCCTGAAAATCACGTTGGAGAGAAAAGGAAGCCTATGGCTTCCCATCCCAGAGCAGAGCAGCTCTCATGTGTCACTCATGTAGTTGTTGTGGAGGGTGTGGGAGAGGTGCTGGGAGCACTGCTGCTGCCTGAAGCACCTCTCACCTGTGCCTTCTGCCCTGGAAAGTGAGTGGGCCGGATGCAAAAGCTGCCTGGCCCCTTTGGTGCCGCAGTGCTATGGCTTTTCTTTTTGACAATGACAGCATACATAAAACTGCTTGTTTTTTCTGAAGACACTCTGAAGTAGCCTTTCTGGGTGTTCTTCATGTTGTGGACAGGTGTTGGCAGGTATCATCTTGTAATTAGCAGTCAGTGGTTGAGAGGGCACCACGCCTTCAGGGCTCAGTGCTTTCTACTCTCCACCCATTCCACACCAGGGAGCTTTCTGATTTTCTTTTCCTCTCTGGGCTTTATACTTCTGTGACTAGGCCTTGCTATTTGCCTACTGTTGCTTTCTTTTTTATACTTCAAACCTTTGACCTTGCACATTTTAGCGGTTATGCTTCATGTGTCAAAAGCACTCCCAGGCAAAAAGTGCCCACTGCTTGCACAGAGTGAGCCAGTGCAGACCACAGGAAATGGTAGAGAAGGCAGTCTAAACCTGCTTCAGGAATGCTCTTGTAATGGCTGGGCTGGCTGAGGGATAAGAGAGTTCTCACAACCCTCACAGTCATCCCTGATGTGCAAGGGAGACCACTGGAGCAAGCTGCACAATGAGTTATTACTCAGCATCTATTCTTCCTGGTAGGGTCATAAGAGCGTGTGTTTGTGAGCTCTCAGTTTGATGTACAGTAGGTATCAAAATGCGCCAGAAGGAGTAAAAAGGTCATAATCCTTGCAAAATTTGTTTTTCCTGAGATGTTTTGTGAGCAGGAAATATCTAAAGAAAGGTGTAAGGCCAAGAAAAATCAATCCAAATGCAGCAGGAGGACAGGCAAGTTAGAGGTGAGATGAACGACATGGGGAAATAACTGTGATCACCTTTCCCCGGGCAGGAATGAGATGCCAGCATGGTGTCTAGCAGCAGTAGCAGAGCTGGTTTGAGGGGTCATTGGCTGCAAGCTAACGCTGTCCCAGCACAGCACTGTGAGCGGAGCTGCAGGAGGCTATGGGATGGTCACTGGGGTGCAGCAGGTGGAGGGAGGGCATGTGCTATGTCATCATGCTGACACACACATCCTTTATGATAGCTTTCCTTCAAATCCTAGTACTAATATGAACAGCTGAAATTTTGACACCAGCAGGCTCCTGAAAGGGATGAATGAGCACGTAGGGTGCGACCTGCAGTGAGAGCACAGGAGCTGCCACAGCTCTGGGTGCTGTGCTTTCAGCCAGCCCGCAGAGGAGCCTGCGCTGAAATGCTAATGCCAGAGGCACACGTAAAGAACTCAAGTTCTGACATGAGGAGGAGATCATGAAGAGCAGAGGGAATTTCCTGGGTTTCTGTTGTGGTCCAGGGCTGAGAGCAGAGGCTCTGAAGTGTCACCTGCTGAGGAGCACATGAGCAAGAAAGGGAGAGGAAAGAGGGGAAAAAAGAGGATGACTTGATGAGAATATCGTGTGAAATGGGGAAGAGTTGTACCTTCCTGCTGCTTTCCAGGCTGTATGTCCAGTATGGTTTTCTGCTGGCCTTTCTGGAAGCTGCTCCATTTTGTGGAGAGTGCCTCTGAAAGGGAGTAATTGCCAGCAACTTCCCAAGGCAACAGGAAATGTATTTTCTCCTGAATCTTCTTGCTACTGTTGCTCCCATGGCCATATGTCTGCAGGAGTCAGTCCCAGGAGAGCTGCAAGAGCATTGCTGATGCACTCTGGACAAACTCTTGGTGGTTTATTGAACCAGCCCCTTTCATAACATGCAGGTCAGTAAATAAGTATCTTGGAGGTTTTGTAGCTTCAACATCAGAACACAGGCAGGGTACTCGTTTCCTCAGGGACCATAAGGCTTCTCTGGGAGCTGATGATGAAGCCTCAGACAGGCTAGGAAGCAGCCATGGGCACAGGGCTGCAACATGGCAGGAGTGTGGTGCAGAGGGATGATCTCACCTAGTGAGGTTGAGGGGCAGGGCAGCTGTGGGTGCTGCTCCCGATCCTTACCCCAGTCCTCCTGATCCCTATCCCTTTGCTCTCTTTCCTGTGATGTTTAGGAAGGTCTGCTGTCCCAACACAGCTTCTCATGCCCTGTTAGGGTGTGGGATTGTTTGGATCTCCCCAGGGACCATTTTAGGGGCAGGTCTGTGTTATGGGGACTCTTGTCAGCAGCAATCTTTGGCCTTAGATGGTTCCTCAGAGTCCGCAGATGTTTTGGTACTTACCTGGAAAGGGTCCACAGCTAGTTTAAAAAGGCAACAATATCCAGCTGTCCTCTGCCAGCCTGGAGTGGGGCAGAAGTTGTCTTTTGGGCGTTGGTTTATGAAGAGGCAGTGCTGGGCTCCTTGCATCTCCCTGGGAGGCAGCTGTGGTTGTGTATGACTGGTGGTGACAGGGCACCTGTGTCATGGCGGTGTGTCACCTGGTTCCAGTAAGGAAGCTGAGATCTACAACAGCACCTCTTCCACTGAAACACTTGTGTGCATAAGAGCCCAAATAAAAATATTTTAGTAGGAGCCTGGGGATCTCTGATTCTCACAGTGTTATCTTTCAAAACATACTTCATGTGGTTTGCTGGAGGATTTCCAAGATGGATATTTACCTTGTCCTTATTCACATTCTACTTGCTACATGCCTTGCCACAGTGCTGCCCATCTGGAGCCAAGGTTGTCTCTAAACGGTGCCCTTAGTGACCAGAGCACTCATGTCTCCAGCTGGTGCTCATTATGGCTGTAAGAAACATGAGGAATATTCCAAGAGGCAATTGCCATCCTTGCTTTTGCTCATTAGGGAGTGCCAGGGATGTGGCTCCTCCTGAGCAAGAGGATGTGACCTGGTTTTCAGCACTGTACTGCACCAGTGGCCACTCTGACACCAGTGAGAAGCAGCAGGATGGTGTTTCTGGACCTAATGTGTAGTAAGGCTCTGTGCCTGAGCTTAAATTAATAATGCATGAGTCCTTGAGAGGTGATGTTCAGACTGGCTTAAAAATGTGCTGGGTGACTAACATATGGAAAGGAAATACTGATGCCAGGTAGTCTGAAGTACAACGCTATTACAACAAAATATGGTGCAGGTTGTTTGTGGCAGTCTTTGTCTTGGAGAAATTTCACCAATATACAGATTGATCTGCTAGCAGTTTGATGGCATGCCTGCCATCATATATGTATATATAAGATCAGTTGTATATCTACAGACTGAAAGGAACCTCACTGCTTCTAATGTGGGAGCTTGGAACACCCTGAAGTACACCCTGAATGTGCATATGTGGATGCCCATCCCCTGCTGTTGTCCACGGGGGTGTGACAGGTCAACTGAAGTAGCTGCTCCCTGCTCCTGTGTGTGTGGTTCAGGGCACACAGCACTGCTTCCTGGGGCCAGTTTCTGCCTGGGCAGCAGGATTATACTCTTAGGGAATTGGAATCTGGTCTCACATCTGTTTGGGTGGAGGCTGTTCAGCAGCAGCATGTTAGCTGGCTGCCTCTGTGGGCAAGTGCTGTCACTTGGATTTTTTTGTTAGTGGGCCATGGGCTCTGTGGGAGCTGCTGTTGGCATCACACATGAATGATTGCCAGTTAACTAATAGAATTGCAGGGCTGCAGCTGCATTGTTTAGTTAGGAGCTCTGTGTGCTGCTCCCTGCATTGTTTCTGTGGGTGAATCACTGGCTGTCATTCAGGATGGAGCTGGAGCCACTAACTGCATTATGGCAGGGAATGAATCGAGATGTGAGTCTGGATTAGAGGGTGCCTGAAAAGCTTATTCACACGAGTTCTGCCTAGTGCCTTCACATCTCCTCCTACAGTCTCTCATCCTGTTTGCAGTCACTTTCCATCATTTCTTGTAAATAGATGTGTCTTCAGCAACTGCTGGCTCTTCCTGCCACCTCTTGCCATTCCACTGACATGGGGAAACAGCAGCCAGCTCCAGAACACCCTCTGGATGCAAACACCAAGAGATGAAGTATCCCTGGCGCCAATGCTCTCCCCAGCTCTTCACAGGGATGCAGGGGACACCTTTGTGCATGTTGCCATTAGAGCTGTTGTTCATCCTGGCAAGAGCTCTCCATCCTGGTGCTGACACTCAGATTGTTTCAGTGTTGGCATTCTATTTTTACACAGGTAGCTGAATCCTGCAGTTATATCTGTGCTTGTTGTCCCTGAATGTGTACAGCACCCTTGTGCCTGTCTCCACAGCAAAGTTGAGCCATGTTCCTCTTTGTGGGGCCTTGGTAGGTGAACAGCCTTCCTTGGACGCCATCTCTGAACCCTCAGTATTGCTATTACCATGTCACAAAAGCACCTGGCAGACTGCTTGGGCTGGGACAAGGGCTATGAGCTGCTCTGGGTTCCTCTCCTGGGGTGATGCTGTGCTGCTTTAGCTTAACCTTTCCTGCAGTCAGGAAAGCAGGAGCTGGCCTTGACCCTGTGTCGCCAGACAAGTCCACTATTTTTTTGTGAGAGCTGCTGTTTGGGGTACACAGGATGGGGGAAACACCTGGGATGCATGAGAAGTCTCTGAGACAACCCTTACTCTTGCGCCCTGCTTATGCTTGCTTGTCAGACTTGGCTATGGAGGAGTTAATCTTTTCCTGGTTTATTTGTTAATTATTCTTTCTTCCCCAGAGTGTGCCTTTTGTTTTCTTGAATAGGCTTCTGGTATGCCATTGTCCTACTATGTGCTTCAGAGGCTTCTTCCCAGCTCTATGACTCCAACTTCCTCTGCCCCAGTCCAGAGGCATACCCCTGCCCAGGTCTCTGCTGGATCTCTGTAATCTCCTACTGAGATGTGAAAGTTCAGACATTACTAATTGTGCTGGCTTAGATTACCAATGGCAGCTAATATAAATGAGAGATACAACGAGGTGCCATGTTAATGCACTTCCCTGCTCAGGCTTTTAAAGGATAAAAACAGGTCTTTTGTAAATCATTGATAAGTTCAGCTTCACTCAGGGTCACTTATGCGAAAACCTGATATTGATTTTTCATCTTTGCTTAGAGTAGCCTCCCACGCATCTGTTCAGGATGCAGTGGGGACTCACTTATCAGCATATGACTCCCCTACTCCTCTAAACCTTTCCTTTTTTTTTTTTTTTCAAGGATAGAGGAACAGCCAACCAGCTAGCAGGATGCTTGTCCTTATACCATAGGATCAGAGCTTGCCATTGTGCTACAGACTGAGGCTCTAGGCACATTTTTGACATTTACTTTGTTCCCCTTAAGCAGAGATATCTTTAACAAGTAAGATAGCTCTCAGAGTCCTTTACAAAGTCATTAAATGTTCATTAGGGAAGCAGTTCTGCTAACCATTCATATTCCTATTGATGTCCTTCCAGGTCTCTGACCTAATTCTGGAGCTCTCCAGAGGGTTACATTGCTATCTGGAAAGAAACCAAAACAGAGATAATGCAATTGTTGTGGAATCCCTACTTGGCTGCACACATAACATTCTCTTTTTAACACGCATTCATTTCTGAAAGTCTCCAAAGCTGAAACAGATACCTAAATCCAACCCCCTCCGAATGGCTCTGCAGAAAAATTGATTCACAGGCAAGATGGTCAAGAGGAAGAAAGTACAATACCTGTCTCTGAACAGAGAATGCTGTTTCTGTTTGTTTGGAAGAGGACAAAGCATGCGTGTCTGTGCTTGGGATTTCCAGGTTGTCTCTTACATCCCAGAGGCTTCGGCTTTCTGCAGAAGAGGTCTACACAGGCAGGCAGGCAGGCTGTCACTGCAGCTTGTGGGCACTGTGTGAGCACTGCAGGATGCTCCTGAAAGAGCTTTTCCCTCTTGGAGAATTCACTGTGGAAGAGGGAATCAAACTAAGAGATCTGGATCTATGCCAGCCTTGAGAAATGGAGACATCAAAGTGCTTCAACAGCAGAGGGATGGGTATCAACAGAAATGCTGAAGAAATTAGTAAGGTGTGGTTTAGGAGAGGTAGACTCAGTGGATAGACTTAGCACAGCACAGTTCATTGAGATGAAAATGTTCCCTAGGTTTGTATGTAACATCGGAGGAGTCTATGGGCTGACAATGCCATCACACTCCAGGTGGTTCCCTGAGTGTGAGATAAAGCCCTCAGCTCTGCCCCATTCAACAGAAGTGTGGGAGTCAGCCTCTCATTTAAACCAGGTCAGCTCTTAAAGAGCTGTTGCTATGAGCTGCAATTGCTCTTATCTCCTTCATCTTCTGCAGAGGTTATTTGTCATCAGGCATGCAGCAGCATGGAGCCAGTGGTTTTACTCATGCCTAACTATGCCTCCCACTGCTCTGAGAGGATATTCAGCTTTTCTGCACAGGAGAACTGAGTGCACCGGTCCTGTGGGGCCCCTCTGCTCGTGGGGAATTTCCCCCTGATGTTCATGTATTCCTCCCAGCTCAGTGCCACAGGCTAATCAGTGGGGGTGAGCAGAACTGGAAAAAAGGAATGATTGGATTTTGTGTCCCCAGGGTGCTTTGGTTTTTTGTGTGTTTTATGTTGTTGAAGGCACTGGTATCTTTATTGCTTTTCACTTTCCAGTAA
The DNA here is from genome assembly GCA_013396675.1 of Eubucco bourcierii. Classification (NCBI taxonomy): domain Eukaryota; kingdom Metazoa; phylum Chordata; class Aves; order Piciformes; family Ramphastidae; genus Eubucco; species Eubucco bourcierii. Next base: position 236,057 of record VWZE01002424.1, read on the forward strand.
AACAAGATCTATTTAGGAAGCAGCTTTAGAATGGATGATTTGATTTTCCATTTAGACTGTGGTTCTGCATATACTTAGTAGACTGAAATCACATTTATTTCCTTCTGTGATGCCCCTCTTACCTGTGTGTCAATATTAACAAAGCCATTCTTTCTCTGTCGCTCTTTTCGCTAGTACATGGGCTGTATTGAAGTGCTGCAGTCAATGAGGTCCCTGGACTTTGGCACACGAACACAAGTCACCAGGTAGGTGGTATCCAACTGAAATTCAGGCCAAGAATGAAAAGCCCAAGTGCTGATTTCTGTATAAAGTCAAGGGTGCGTGCCAAGCTGTGACACAATTTTGCATGGTCTGGTTTGTTTCTCCCCAGGTGATGATTTAAATCATTATGATAGGGCTGTTTGCATTGGGAAATGAATTGTTTCAGCCATAGACCTCCTACCTCTCCCAGCTCCTGTTCTGGATATAGAGACCCCCCACTCCCTGCAGTGGTGGCACAATGTGGACATGCCCAGTGAGATGGGTATCAGCAGCAGCTGGGCCATGCAGGTGGCTCAGTGGTGCTCACAGTGCTTGCTCAGGACACAGGCTGGACCCCTGAGCACTGCCACAACTGTAGGTGGTCATGGTGTGCTTACAGGACTCCCTGCAATCCTTCTTCACACCTGACAGGTAAAGTGCCATTGGTCCCTCAGTCAAACCAGGTCATCTAATGGTTTTTGATCATCACTTTATGTTAGGCAGAAAGGGTGAGAGGCTTGGGTTTGTTCAGCCTGGAGAAGACTGAGGGAGGATCTTACAAATACTTAAAGGGCATGTGTCAGGAGGATGGTGCCAGCCTTTTTTCAGCGGTCCCCAGTTACAGGAAAAGAGGTAATGGGCACAAACTTGAACATAGGAAGTACCATCTAAACACAAGGAGTAACTTCTTTACTTTGAGGGTCCCAGAGCGCTGGAGAAGGCTGCCCAGAGAGGTTGTGGAGTCTCTTTCTCTGGAGAGGTTTGAAACCCACCTCGACACGTTCCTGTGCCACCTGCTCTGGGTGAACCTGCTCTGACATGGGCTTTGAACTAGATGATCTGCAGAGGTCCTTTCCAACCACTGTCATTCTGTGATTCTCTGATTCTGTAAGGTATGGCATTGTATGACCCCATTTGCTTTGAGGACAGGCTCAGCTGGAAGCAGAAGGAAAACACGTTGAAATATAGCCATTTCCAGCTGCACTGCAGGCCAAAATTTCTAGGGATCAGAAAGAAGATGAATGTTTTGCTCTCAGATACAACTGAATGTGGTTTAAACATGAAATATTTTGTGGTCTTTTGAGAAGTTTGCAGTTTCTATTGTAGATCACTGCCAGCTGCAGGGTGTAGATGAAGTGATAGATATGTACCTGTGGGGTTGCTGAAATCTCCTGTCAGGAACAGAAAATCCCAGTGTTATTTTTGCATTTACTTCTGTAAGTTTGTTGCTGCAGGCATGTTTGAGTTTTCAAAAAAAGCACCCTCTTCCCAGCTCAGAGTGCTGTGTGCTGCTGGGATCTTCTTATGGTCCACTAGCCAGAGGTAGTGCTCTGCTGGGCAGCCCCATTAGCCACCCAGTATCCCAGCACCTCCAAAGGTTTTTTTGAGGGATGGGTGGGTGCAAAGTATTTTGGCTTGGCCTTAAGACATATTTTTCCTCCTTTGCTCAACTATTTTTCTGGCATGGGTTCATGCTGAGGATGCCAGGAGTGTAGTTGAAACTTCCTGTGCCTGCTTAACTCTTCCTTCCTGCTGGTAGATGATTTACATTTGATCTTTTACTTCCTCAAATGTTTGTACCAAAGACATCCCAGAGAAAAGAAAGGCACCTGAAGAGACAAGTGTTGCATTTCTACCTAGACTTAGCTAAAAAGGATAGAACTGAAAAACTTGAGTCCTTAAATGCCTACATACCACACTCAAAAGCTGCCTGATTCTTTGTGTATTCAAAACTGGCAACTGTTGACATTACAATCAGCATAAGCACACGCTCACCCTGTTCCTGCCTGTCTGTGTGCANAAGGTAATACAGCAACACAACTCCCCTCCCAGAAATCAGAGACCCCAGGAGGGGCTCCCAACCACCCTTCCACCTTCTCCCCACCCCTGTACCTTACCCCAAGGTTTGCCTTACGCACAAGGTAAATTAGGAGGATCGGCCAGGGGGGTTAGAAGAAAAGTGGTTAGTGAGGATTAATCGGCAGAGGAGCCAGAGCTAGAAACTGCTAGATCGCCCCAGCAGCTCTTGCTCCAGCAAGAGCCAGAGAGAGACTGACTTATGTAATGTTTTGATTATTGTTCCCAAACAATTTCTTAGTGAAGTAGACATCATCATGTTTTCCTTTCACAGCCTATAGTGTAATTTTCTCCATTGAAATATTCTAATTAGCCTCAAACCAGCACACTGAGATACAAATACCCTTCCCTCAGCCTAGTGGTTTACCAATCAAGAAGAGCCACGCAGGGCACATAGCTCAAAGCAATCAGTCTGGGGCACTCAGACCAAGCTGCTATATTCAGCAGCCTCTACCAAAGAGTGAGATTACCTCCCGTTTGCATGGCAGGGAATATGTATGGTGCTGCATGTACAACATGGAGTTGGGATGGTTTGTCTGGAAACCAAAGACGATGAATTACTGTGACAAGAACTTGCCAACTTAAATTTGGCCTAAGTAGTACGGTCTTGTTAACCAGAACTACGTGAAAATGTCACAACTGAAATGTTTCCATTACCTAAAAAAAGTAAAAAAGCCACTACTGACCTGAACGAGCTCTTTTATGCATGAGAAATCCAAACCTTAAACTGTTTGCAAACCGAATGCTGAAGTGCTGAGCTCATGCATGCAAACGTTAAAGTTCGATCGATGACACGCTGACTGGAGCGGAGGTAGCATTGATTATTCCCCTGTTCTTCTCCTGGGGGAGTAAGTTATAGATGGCATACACAGTGCACCAACCAAGGAGCTGTTGGAAATGACCTCATTTTAATCATCTCCATCACTTGTACTGGGGGTGAAAAATTTTTTTATTCTTATGACATTTTGCTAAACAGAGGCATTTCCTGCTCAAATATGATGGAGAGAGGGTCTCACATGATGTCTGCTCCCTGCCTTGCTTTTTATGTGCATTTGCATTCTTAGTCTCTTGATCTCAAAAATTAAACATATGCTGTAACTCTTTCAAGCAAATGTTGGAAAGATCAACAAATTCATATTTGGCAAAGTGCTGTGAGGAGTCAAAACTCAGGATTGTGGAGGATTTTGTTTCTACTTTCCTGCTGGACTTAAATTTTCAGTTGCTTACCAGCCACAGTGTTGGGGAAGGCAGAAAGTGGCCTCTCCAGTGCTAGGAATGACCATGGGGTGCAGAGCTATTGTATGGCTGTCAGGCTGAATGACCACAAGCACAGCAAGGGAAGGGCCTGGCACTGAAGTATTCTTTAACCATGACTCTTGATGACTCTGCTGGGGGGTGGTGCAGGCAGAGGAGACCTTGTCACAGCATTTCTTTTTCCCAGCTTTCTGCCATTGCCTGCCTGTGACCCAATTCACACCCTCTTAGGTTATGCCTGCCATTTTGCAGAAATTTGTGGTCCCCAACTCCATGTAGATGACAAGAAATAACCTCTCTGGGAGGCTTTGTATGCAATATGTGTTCAGGCTGTGTTCAGGCTGTTGCTCTTGTGCTGTGGCAGGTCCTGTCTTTGCTTTTTTTTCTCTTACATGTCTCTCATTTTTCTTAAATCAGGCATTGTATTTGGGCATTTATGGGAAAAAGAATTCAGGACCTCAGATTGGGGCATTAACTTGAAACTTGAAAATGGTCAGGCAGCAAAGGGCATCTGAATCATGCTGCTGGGGATGGCTGGTGGAAGAAGGCTGACTTTGTTCGGAAGATTAATTTCGACTTTGTTCAGAAGATTAATTTCAACTTTGTTGAGCCACACAATCCCTTTCTGTTAGATGATGTAGGCAGAACCCTAAATGCTTAAAAGCAACTCTTCAACAGCATGCTTGCTGGCTTACATCAGCCCTTCTCATGTCTTTTACTCTTATTTGGGGGAACAATAAACAAAGGGGTTCACTGTTACTGCCAGCATGGTGCTCTCCTGAGTGTCTGCTGTGGGTTTTGCTCCAAAGGTGCAGACCCAGAGAAAACCTGTACAGGTGAACTGATCTAAAGGCCAAAAATGGGGCTGTCCTTGTCACTGCTCCCTATCCCAGTGTTTGCTGAGCCTTGTAAGTGGCTGCCAGGTAAGTGGCTGCAGCTTGGTCAGGTGGCTGGCCACTAACTCAGAAGGCAGAAGGAACAGGTGGGTGGGGAGCTACACCAGATTTTTTGTGAGAAAGCAAAACTTCCCTGTGCCATCAGTTCCTGCAGTATTCAGCTCTGTGGGAGATGTGGCAGTGCCCTGGTTAAGTGCATGTTGGTCCAGGAGGTGGGGAGCTGCCTACAGGTGTGTGCTCAGGAGCCTCAGTGTCCCAGACAAAGAAAACTGATTCCTCATCCCACCTCCTGGACTCTGCAGAGGTGTCTGTAGGGAGGTGCCAGCCTCAATCCTCACTGAACTGGTGCCTGATAGAACACTACCTGAGAAACTCCATCTGCAAAGGATGAGCATGTGCTGGAGCCATGAATGGGGCCCCTCCTTCTGTGGTATACCTGTTGCTGCTGACAGCCCAGGGGACCAAGGTGCTTCAGAGTGATACTTTCCAGGATGGTGAAAAGAGCTGACTCAAGTCTCTTCCATTCATTACAGAAAGTGAAAATTTTGATGAAACTATGATCAGTTAATGTAGTTGTGTGGGCACTGCAGGATTGACAAGACAGTTACTCCACATCAAATGGCAGAGCATGCCTGAGGGATCAAGATTTTCTCTGCCTTAAACTATGAGAACAATTTAAATTCCTCACAGCTCTCCTAATTTCACTCTGTGGCTCCCAGAGTGGAGAAGAGCTACTGCAGAGTGTGCAAGTGGAGTTATCTCATTCAGAGTGTTTTAAAAGGAGATAAAAAAAGAGGCAACTCCATAGTGCTTTCCTTTGGGATGAATGATAAGGAGGAAAGAAAGAAAAAGCAGCAACATGACTAGAATAACAAGGCCACGGTTTTTGTTACTGCCTCAGATTTGGAAGGTATCAAATAACACAAGCAAATGCCAGAACCCATAAAGGCTGCACATTCACCCAGGACCAAGGTGATTAACTACACAGGTATGTGCCATCCAGAAGGTCTAAAAGCAGAGATTGCCCAAAACCTGAAAATTGAACAGCTTTAAGCTTGCATTAATAACAGACTTCCAGGATGAAAGCACAGATACAGTAAATCCTACTTCAGTTTATCCTGGACGTATCCAGAGCTTCTTGACTTCCTAATGTACAGTTTCTAGTTCAGGTTCACCTGTCCCATGGAAAAAAAACCCAAACCTTGAATGTTAGAAGTGTTTAGTTGCAGTAGCAAGGTGTTATGAAACTGCTGCTTTTCATACCTTTTGAGTAACATTTGAGGAAGTTTGTTAGATCACCGGGAAAAGCAGCAAGAAAAGTCTGTGAGGAGATGTCTTCTCCTACCAAACAGAGATAATAGAAGCTGTTAAGTAGAAATGATTTGCCTGCTTTTGAGTTCCTGCTTGCTTGTCTGCTGCTTCAGAGACTGGTGAAGTGGTTTGTACAGGAACAGGTCCGGTGCTGGCAACTTTGCCTACAACGCCTTATTCTATATGGGCCGCTTGTCGTTGTGAGAGCTCATTTGTCACCAAAATAGATGACTTCCCTGTTTTTCCAATTTGTTCTGTAGCTGGTTTTCTTTCTAGGTAGAGCTAGACTTGAAGGCTCCAAGCAGCCTTAATGTCTTGGCTCTGATTTTAATTTCCTTTAATATTGAATGAGAAGATGAGCTCTCATTTTCCAAGCTGATTATTGGAATCTGCAAGATCATCCTGCAGGATGCTATTTTTTTTTTTTTTTAAAGTTTCAGCCTTTCTATTGGCCACAGCTAAATAAAACAGGAGCTAAACAAGAAGGATATCAGAAATTTGCTTCAAAAGCTTATTTTCAGCTGTTGAAAGTTTCAGTTTTGAAAGCAGGGGGAAGTGCTTTGCTTTAAAAGGCTAAAAAAAAGGCAATGTTTAAGAGGCTGTGTTCCTGGCCAGTCTTGTGTAGCCCGTGATGAGGCTCCTCCTCTTCCCTGCATCAGTGATCAGCATCACTGATTTCCAGTGCTTTAAGCATAGATAGCACTGGCCATGGGGCACTGAGCAGGAGACAGTAGCAATGCTGTGGCTCACTGGTGCTGTGATGGCTTTACCTGTGGTCCAGTCTGCACTTTGGTCATGACACAAGGTCCTGGGGAGGCCACACTCCTCATTGGGGAACCTCTGCTTTTTGGATCATGACTGGAGCTTCTTGCCATTGTGTAGTCTCCTGATACATCTAGCCCTTCTGAACTAAAGCTTTCTCAGGAAATGAAGCCCAGCAGCATGTTCTGCCCACACACTGGGATCTGAAAATAGACAAGGTTTCCTAACTAGGCTCATTTTCTAATTAGCTCTTTGGTTAATAATCCAATAACATAAACAAATAATAAACAAACTAATTCCCTTCCCCTTAAGAACAAAACAACATCACAGCTCTTAAAAGTCCAAGCCCAAATTCAACTGTAAGAGAAAGGCTGAGGCTACAGCCTCAAAATGGGATTCTGCACCATGGGACAGGACACTTGAGCAGGTGTCCAGGGACAGCAGCACAGCTCAGCTCAGCCTGGCAGCCCTGCACAGAGCATCAGGGAAGCTAGAGAAGTCAGGGCTGCAGCTTAGGCCAGCACATCCAGGCAAGGTTAAGGAAATTTGCTAAGCATGTCCTAGCCCAGTAAGTCACCTGTTTCCCACTGACTCCAGAACAATTAGTATGAAGCAGGGAAAGGCTGTGTCTGCCAGCAAAAGGTTTCTTTCCCGCTGCTATGCTAACCTCAACCAGGGCAGTTGCATGATCCACTGTATGTCCAATCCAGCCAACTGATGGAGCAAGGACCAGAATTTTCTTTGTTTGAGTGTGGAAAATAGGTGCAGTGTAGTACTGCATTATCTTAAGTGTGTGGTTTAGCTGTTTTAGATATAGACTACAAAGCACTGAGTGCTTCACATCTTACCTTTCTGCTTCCCTATCTGGTAGGTGCCTGCAGAGAATAGTAGGTAGCTGGAAAGGACATCTAGTTTGGGAAATACATGGCAGAGTTGGAGACATATATAAACAGAACTCCCAGGTTTGAGAAGCTGATTACACCCCTGGGGGAAAAAAAAAAAAAAAAAAAAAAGGGGGGGGGGGGAAAAAAAAAAAAGAGAGAGACACTGCAAACACCAGAAAGGCAATGAGGGCAGCCAGCTGGCCTGGCTCAACTGCTCTCAATAAGGAGGATTAAGGCAGGGAAGATCCCCTCCTGCTAGGTGAGAGACTAAGCAACTGTACTGAGAAAAAGGATCTGAAGGTATTAGGTTGTTTGCATTTCTAGTGGTTACTTGATGGGATTTTTAATAACAAATTTTTATTAGGTGACATGGATGTGTTTTATGAAGAAAAAGAATCAACGCAGACCAGGCTGTTGAATAACTGTGTTTTGTTAAACAGGTAGGGTTTTAATGGTGGGAGGAAAGAGGAAAGAAAAATAACTGTGGAAGATCTTCCAGAAGATTTAAGTGTTTATAAATGGGACAATAACAGTAAATTGCAGAGTTGCTGGGCCTATTACAGATGATGCAGGTGGAAGGATCCAACAGTTTGTGCTGTATTTTTCTGCTTGCAGGGAAGCAATAAGCCGACTGTGTGAAGCTGTGTCAGGTACAAATGGAGCTATAAAAAAGCGGAAGGTAAATACTATTTTAACTGAGCAATTATTTTTCTATATTTTCATTTGATAAGCTGGATACATGATTCCCTAACAGGCTTCACTCTGTGCTGGAGTTAGTACACATTAATCCATCTGAATTCAGTCTTACATGAAAGTCCTTGTAACAGAATGTTTAGACTGCTCGATCTGGGATTTAGGCCATGCCCTACCTTATTTTCTTCAGGATCACTACTTTGTCCAGGGCTCCTGCTCACACCAGCCTTTGCAGTGCTCAATGCTGTACAGCTTTTAGGTTCTGGCTGGTAAGATGTCAAAGATGGGTGAAGGTTTTTGTTTTTTTTTTAGTTTGTTTGGATTGCAAAAGGAGCTCATTCACTGGAGAATTACCCAATTTTATTTATATATATAAAAAAATTTAAAATAAACCTGAAGTGGCAGCATTTAATGGGCTGATCACATATTGAATAACTGGGGTGCAACGAGGGACAACATCAGTGCTTGCTGTTGGATTGTGTCCAGTGAAGCTTACTGATTGCCTTCTGCAACTGCGGGGCTCCGGAGGAATGAACTTGCTCCTGAAAAAATGATTACGTGAGAGAATTTCTTGATTTACTCAGAAATGCTTCATCCCCAGGAAATGAAGCAGGGTTCAGCAGGAAAATTATACGTTACACATGAATTACTGAGACAGCTGTAATATTTAACTCACTGGGATTTTGCTTTAAAAGTTTTTTCCCCAATATTGACATAAAAACCTTGCCTACAAGTACTCTATTCAAAGCTGATATTTGTTAGAAGAACTATTTGCATTTGATCAAGCCATTATCCTTGCTCCACTGAAATGCTCAATAAGATATCATTAATCTACTTGACTTTGATATGTTTCTTCCTCTGACAGACTCAGCTGACAGCCTCTTTCTTTGTTTCTTTGTTCAAAGCCTCCAGTGAAGTTTCTGTCTTCTGTACTTGGCAAAAGCAACCTTCAGTTTTCTGGCCTGGATATAAAGCTGACCATTTCTACAAGCAGCCTTACTTTGATTAACGTGGACACACAGCAGGTAGGCTACATATAAGTCAGCGTTGTTTTCTCCATACTACTGCATTCTCCTCCTTTGTGGCTTCTGAAGCTGCTGAATGCAGCACCCTTCAGTCTTCTCGTGCATGCCTGTTAAAACTGAGTTACATGATGCCTCTGAATTTTAAAAGGAGAGCATTTTGGGGGAATTTGACGTCCAGTAAATGCACTTTCTGTTTATGATGGTGTCTCAATGGGGAGGCATCCTTAAGCACTTGGCAACCTGTTTCTCTGTGTTTCTGTGTTTTACTGGTTCTGCCTGTACAGTATCTGAAAAATATGGTACTAGATCTGACTAAAGTTTCTGACAAGGGGGAATATATATATATTTATAAATAATGATTCAGAGCTTGGCTTTGGTGTCATTCAAAGCTCTTTTGCAGCTGGGTAATGTATGTGCGTAATCAGTTACACTATGCAAAGACTCTGGGCTACATCAAGATGTGTTCCCAAGGGCCTGGATCTGCCCTGGAACTGGGGTGTGCTCCCTTCTTGGCAGATGTGTTGAGGAGCTTCATCCTACCCATCTAATTACTCTGTCAGCTGTTGGCTTCAGCTCCTAGCAAGATCTTGCCCAGGGCCAACAGCAGGCTTCACTCCAAGCTGGAGCAGGGGAACATCAGGGAGGTGGTTTTGGCTCACTAGCTCTGTGGAATTGTTGCACTGAGCTGGTTCTGTGCTGAACATCCAGCAGCTCTTGAGGATTTGCCTGGAGCACAGAGGTCTTTTGTTACTTAGGGGTCTTTTGTTCCTTAGACCTCTGTGCTAGGACAATAAGGGTTTATGGCATCAGGCTTACCTTCCTTTCAGGTACAGCAGCAAAGGGCTTCCCTAACATGGATGAAACTCTGGGGGTTGGCAGCTAAAGTAGGGCTCATTTAAGATGATCCATCTTGTGACAGATGTCCTTCCACATGCACTGATGTGCCTGATCGCTGCACAAAGGGGTGTCAAGGCCACCATTTAAAATTTTTTCTTGGTCTTTTGTTAATAGACCTTTGCAAATGGGAAATGCTATTTATTCTATTCTTGCACCACCTCCACGTTTCATTGTGTTCATTTCTGCATGATCTATTGCACTGGATTTTATAGTAAACAACAGCTTGTCTCCAGAGATGAGGTAGTGTTTGAAACCAAGAAAAACTGATGCTTGATCCAAGTCATATAGCTTCTACCAGGTAGCAGTTTGGTGCTAGCAGTTAGAGTATGATCAGAGTATCAGTGGAGCCTGTTTGTGAAAACACCACCACTCTATACACAAGAATAATTAATAACTCAAGACTGCAATACATCCAGTGTCTCCAGTTATTCCCATTTCACACTCTCATTTAGCTTCATATTGACCAGGTTAGAAGCTGGTGGGTGAATTAATTCTGAAAACCGTTTAAGGAAGATTACTTGGGGATCTAGACATTATTTACCATGAATGGGTAGTCTCAAAAATATGCCTGTTTTTATCTCCTTCATTCACAAATGATATGTGCATGTATTAATGGATGGGGCTGTCAGGAACTTGATCACTTGCTGTTGGAAGATATGTGCTGTTTTCTGAATGTGTGGCACAGGAGCACGTTTAACTAGTTTGTCATGCTTTTCAGATTATTGCCAACCATCACATGCAGTCCATCTCATTTGCTTCTGGAGGTGACCCAGTAAGTATTGATTACTAAGATATACTTCTGCAGGTAAAACAAAATTATGAGAATAAAAGTACCTGCAAACACTTTGCTTCATCCCTCGCTATCCACAAGCATTGAGAGCGTACACCATGCTTCAGGGTAATACAAGAAAACTGAGGGACTGAAACTGGAAAGGAGATGTAAAATAGAGACTCAGTGATCTCTGGTAGATGTGTATAGTTAACTTTCCTGTTGCCCATCGGTGAGCTTCAGTTCAGTCTGAAGTCCTCAGACTTGAGAATCTAAAAATAAGAAGACACGAACATAGGATCACATCCATTCTGTGGTCTCTGTAATCAGGCCTCTCCAAGCACTGGTGTTCTGTTGTGCTGAGCATCACAATGTTTCACTTTCAAACTCTAGTTTTCTTGATAGCTGAATAATTCGAATAAGTCCTTAAGCTGCCTTGGTTTTGAAGTATATACTGTGTCCTAGGTGCTGGTTGTTAGGTTTGTCTTCTAGCTGGGAAAATTCAAGGATATGTTTTTAGCCTTCTACTCAGTGGATTGGATGAGTAATTCTCCAGGGCTTGATTAGCTTTTTAATGTTGGGGTTTTAAAATAATACTATTATCCTGCAATGGTCTTGGACAGAAATCCCATCAGATCTCAGAAGATTCGCAGGGCTGGGTTCAGTCCATGCTTAATGACAAGACCACCAAGTGATGTGCTTGTATGGAGATGTGCTGCAGGAAATGGGCTTTGTGGTGCATCTGGTAACACTTTGCTTACTGGGAAAATTAATAAAATGGAGGTCTTGCTCAGAAGTGGTAACCATAAATTTGGTGATATGGGACAATTCAAACTACTTGTTCAAGTAATTTTTCCAAAATTCCCCTTACATTTAAAATTGGAGATGGCTTCTACAGGATGCATCTCTCCACCTGCCCCCATAATCGGGATTTAAGTGCAGCTCAGTGTTGCTCTGCACAGTTAAGGAGCAGCAATATACTGCCCAAGAATAAACCCTATTCTAGCTTCATTTTAAAGCAAAGTCATCCATGCATGTGCATATACATTGCAAAGATATAAAAATAGCAGGTGCTGCTCCAGTTACTGTAGTTTCCGGCTACTCCCTAGATCTAATTTATTTTAAAAATGTATGCTAAAACATTGATGAACTTAAAGCAAGGAAGGAAACACTGAGTTCACTAAATGCAAAATAAATATTTGTCTTTATTTGTTTCAATGATGCTAACTTTGGAAATTTGAAAAAAAATAAAAATATCTAGGACAAGTTCTGCTGGCTCTAAGACCTGCCTCTTGTGTCATTCATTGTGAATTATTAAATGGCTGTTCTGGTGCGTATTGCAAATGGGGGCCTTGTTTCCTGCCAGCTGATTGCATCTCCTCTCAAGAGAGCCATGCCTTTAAGCTGTGAATTGCATTTTCTCTATCCCGCCTTAAAGATCCAAAATAACAAAATGCATCTTTAATAATTAAAAGAGTGTTATTCATTACCTCACCATTCTTACTACAACACCGAAATATCAAGTGACTTCGCTTTTGCCAGTGTGACTCGAAATAGTACTTTTTATATTCCAGTTCCCTTTTCAGATTGACTAGGAAAAGTGAGGATTATTTCAACACTGACTGGAAAGAGAATCTGAAACAGGCAACTGATTATACTAAGGCTGTCTGATCTCAGCAGCAGCCTTGAGATCCAGGGTAATTTAACCTAATCGTAGCCAGACTGAAATCAGGCAACAGGAAGGAGATCAGATACCCATTTTATTCTGCAATATTTTAAAGATCAGCTTCTCTGCAAGATGCTTTCAAAACTCAATTTGGAATGGTCTCACTTGTCCTTTGCAGTATATTGGCACTATTTTATCTTCCACTGATACTGATAAGGACTGTCACAGCTAAAAGCTCTGGCTAGGGTTCATAGAACCCTGATGCATTACACAGGACTAGCTTTGAGCTCCATGGGAGCAACAGCAGAGAGCAGCATTGCCTGCTGATGAGGCACCAGTTGTGCTTCTGCTCCTGTTGCAGAGTTTGAAATTGAACACAGTTTATTGAAGACCCAAAGAATGCCAAATATTCTTGTGCATTTATTATAAGGAAAAGATTTCAGGACAAGAAGTGCATTGACAGCCACCAGTGTGCCACCGATCCCTCCTGTGGCCCACTTTGCTTGTACCTCTGTTTTTATCCCTGAAAGAATCACGTTTTTAAAAGAAAAGACTCTTCTCTTATCTCTCTATATTCAGTTGCTTTACTGTAGTGGTAGGGTTGTTCATGATGAAAATTTTAAAGACATTTGTTGTCATCTTTCCTATAGGATACAACAGACTATGTTGCATATGTAGCAAAAGATCCTGTTAATCAGAGAGGTATGGAAACAGTTTTCAGATTGTTCTGCATGTTTTATATCATTGCTTCAATTGTTCAAGTTTCAAACTAAGAAAACTACTGGACAGGTCAATATTCTGTACAAGTTCTGACTTCCCTGTATGGACATACACGGTGGTATGCAGGTTGTGGCTTTACATGTCATATTCTTTGTGCAACAAAGTGAGATTCTGCAGGTCAGACTAAAGCTGTACGAGCTGCAAGCTCCATGCAGTGGTTGGAATCTTCCCAAGCTGACTCTGTCTGGGGAGGAAGGGCAGAACCTGGCAAGGTGAGCAGCTGCCTGGCTCTGGGACAATGTTCAGATGAGGGAAGGGTAGTGAATGAGTCTCCTCATCTAACCTGGACTCCTATGCATATCACTGGAAGGCAGCATGGGGGTATACACTTGGGTGTATGCAACATTCTGCCCTCTGGGGGCTAACCCGGGGATGAAATTCCATTCCATCACTTGCGTGTGCTACAAGAAAGACTGGCCTTTGCTTCTTTCATGCCAGGCAGTTCTCAGAGCAACACTACTGATGGCTATGACGTCGGTAGGGGCAGCTCACAGGAAAGCTCACTCTGAGGTGCTATGGATGGCTCAGAAGATCAGGATGTTTTCTGCAGAAGCTGGGGTTGAGCCCAGTCCGACCTGCCACCTCTCTGTAGCTCCATCATTGCTGTTTTGACTAACTTAGGGTACTCTTTGACTTCACCAACAAGTCCCAGTGTTGATGCTGGGATGTGGAGAAGTCCTGTAGCCTGACAGCATGAAGGCAGGGCTGGCTGCTGGCCCAGCAGCATTCCTGAGTGCTATCTCATGGTGGCTATGCAGAGAGGAGAGCTGCACCTGGACACAGGGCACTTGCTACTGAAGTCAGTTCCCTGAGATTGTGTGTGAGAACAAGGACTAGTGGCAGGAGTGTGGCCTTGCCCCAGACAGCCCTGTCCCAGGCTGCCAGAGCCACCCATACTTGGATTTTCACGGTTTCACACAAAACCTGCACACTGGCAGGGCTTGTTCTCTCATTTGCTTCTACTTACTTCCAGGCAGGGAAAGGAGATACAGATTCCATGCAGAAAGCATAAGTGGCTTTTATTGAGGTATAAGTTGATACTATGATTGAAAAATATCTAATCCCCTTAACACATCAAAAACTGCAGTCTGTATAATGTCCTATAGCTATCTAGATGCATGATTTCATGCCCATCTTTTCTGCTGTAAGCAAGACAGCTCATGTCACTGTTTTATGGTATAGAGTACATGTGCTTAATTAAAGTAATGTGTCTTTTTGCAGCATGCCACATACTGGAATGTCCTAATGGGATGGCACAAGAGGTGATAAACAGCATAGGGCAGGCTTTTGAGCTGCGGTTCAAACAGTACCTGAAGAACCCATCTAGCCTGGTTACGTCTAATGAAAGGTCAGCATGTTCTCAGTGACTTAACTGGCAGTTACCTCCACTTCATTACCTCTCAGGAAAACAATATACTCCAAAGAGTGATTCATAACTAAAGATGCTTTGGATATGCTTTCTGGACATATGCTAATTGTAATATATGCTGAATGTGCAGAGTATAATAGACTAAAATTAGGTTCTTCCAGTAAACTCCATTGATTTTTTGCAACATTTGTACATTAAAGCAGAATTTAGCTCTATTGTTCCTTAGCTAAAACAGCCCTAAGTGGCCCAAGTAAGGGGAAGAAATGCTCAAATTACTCTGCCCGAGTTAATTCAGCCCTGTAAATACTGTGTGCACACACACACATGGAGCTGAGGCCTGACCCACACCAAGTTTAAGCTTGCTGCAGCTGTGGAAATTGTGTGGTGGGGAGAAGAGCCATTAATTCACCTTGCTGCTGTGCTCATATCCTGGCAGCAGTCTCTGAGTCCGCCTGACATGACTTGCATCAGCTTTGTGTACTGAAGCAAGCACAGCCTCAGCTGAGCACTCTAATGTATGAAGCCCATTGCTCAAAATACAGGGCATGGATTAATTTCTGGGCCAGAGTTCCCCGTGTCAATGACCCTATTGCCACTGCACAGGAGGCACAATTCTAGCTCTAATTTATGTCTCACAGGTTAGACAAATGTATTTTCTTCAGTGTTTCATTACTGTAGTGCTGAATTTGATTGCTTGTTACCTACCCCCACTAGGTAAAACCACAGCAAGGCTCAAGTGTGTCCTGCGAGTTGCTGTGCTAGTGGTGTCACTGGTACAGTGCCTGATGCAATGCAACAGAACTGGTTGTATTACGTAACAGCAGCCTCAGCTCCAGTATATATTTAATTCATTTTATAGAGCGACTTTTGCCTTTCTCCTAATATTAGTCTGCTTTTCTTGGAGGCAATAATCAGAGGAAGAGCCTTCTGTAGGAAACTCTGCTAGGTAAATCAGAGCAAGGAGACATAGGCAAGGCTAATTAGATTTCCTCCTCTAAGCCTAACCTGCAGACAGCCTTGGAGAATGGTCCTTGAGCACAAAAGTTGGATATTGGTGTGTGAATGAGTCACTTACTTCCAAACTACTATGAATCACATAATCAAATACTTGCACTGCCTATCACATAATCAGCTACTTGAACTTTATCTCTTTCCTGCACGAGGGCTTTTATCCAATTACATTCTTGTTAAACAGAGAAGTAAGATTTGAGATGAGCTTTTTATTTCAAGACTGGAGACAGTACAGGAAGCACCTTGTTGTTTTACAGTGTATCAGCTGTACATTTAAACTGCCATCCTTCTGGTTCAGCTCAAGAAGCACATTGGGTACTCTGTGTCATTTAGTGTTTTTCTTCAAGCTGAAAGAGAACAGTTATGTTGATTATGGTTATTAAAATCACAGTACATTTCCACTTCAGAAAATGACTTTTTTATTATTATTATTTTAAGCAATCTTTTATTTTCTAAACCAGTTGAAGGCTTGTCTAATTAAATGCCATGAGGTTTTAATTTTCTCCTGGAAGTGTTTGTCATGGTTTTTAAAGAGCCAACAGAATGAAGCTCTCAAATGAATAGGAGAGAAAACAGAATTATATTTGGAAAGAGAGATACAGAAAAGAAATTACAAAACAGATATAAAATCCATAGCGAGCCCCTGGATTTTCCACCAGCCCAAAACTAAATCTATACTCCCCAGTGCTCCAATCCTCCCTGCCCAACACCTCTGCCATCCACAGGCCTAAACACAGCCTCTGGAGGCCTCAGACCAGGCCTGCTCCTTACATGTTTGTCCGATCAAAGCAGCTCCTGCCCAACACAAGGCTGGAAGGGGAAGAAAGGAGAGCGAGCTGGCCTCGACCTGAGTTTATAAAGAGATAGCAGAATTATGGGATTGAATAACAATTTTCTAGCCCCTAGAGGATTTTTAACTCTATAGTTCCACACCCCCACCCCCCCAGCAATCCCTAGATTTATACAGTTGAGAAGCCAGAGGAGTTATTTTCATGGTCTGCATTTTGGAGACCTTAATGAATGATGCGCTGACATTTTTGTTTCAGTTGATGGTTCTTATTTTTTCAAGTCTAAGAGAAGAGATCTAGTGCTAAGAAAATGACTGTACCTCTCTGCACCCCAAACTGTCATGACTCCATTTCTAATTCAGGAAGAAGTAACTGGAACAATAAACAGCTCTGAAAGATTGAGTCCAAAACCCTTTACAGCCTCCATATGGCTCACCTGCATAGTGTGCAGGGCACAAACACTGGGGACATTTGCCCAGACTAGAAAGCAGTTGATTGCATAATTATTTTTTTTTTTTGCTTTGTTTTGGTTTTTTTCTGTATTTTTTCAGCGAGGCAGCAAACAGTAATGGATTAGCTGGGAATTCACAGGAGAGGGATGATCATGAGTATTACAATGAAATTCCAGGGAAAGAACCTCCCACCGGTGGCGTGTTAGACATGCGAATGCAAGTGCAAACAGATCAAAGGACTAACTGCCTCCTGCAGTGCAGGAAGCAGTGTTGCTTGGTAAGTACATCATCTTCTGGCATAACTGGTTTTGGCTCATTATGGGAATGGATAACAAAGTGTTGCTGTGGTGTAAAGCATGGCATTGAAATTTGAACCAGCTCCTGATTATCCTAGGAAAGAGGGGTTTTTTAGGCTAGATTTAATGATGCGTAGTACATAACTGAATCCCAAAGCACTTTCTGAATATTACCTGGTTTGTCCTTAGAGTACTTTTAGAAGACCAAGTAATATTCCCTTGTTCACTCATTAGCTGTGAGAAGAAAATGCATACAGATTCAAATGGCTTGTGTGAGAACACATCTGCAAAATCTGGAACCTCCTGGTTCTGTGATCTGATAAATATTTCATACTGTCCATTATGCATACCACATTAACTGACTGCAATGTATGTACAACAGTAATTACCCCTGCAGTGTTTCAACAGGCTTTGTTAAATCAGCCACAGCCGCAAAAGATGGATGTATCTGTGGCTCTTTCCTGGGATAATGGGGATTAAAAACCAGTTAGGGAGTAAAACCAGCTCAGTTCAGATTTGCTGCACAGGCTTCAAAGCCTGGTGTGCCAGTTCTTGGAAAGACTGGCCTTTCCCTGCTCTGGGAATAAGCAGTACTGCTTCACTCAGAGGGGGACACACTTGAACATGCCACTCAAATGTGATTGGTGCTGTCCAAAAATCTGCTGCTCCCAAGTGTTGTTTGGGTTTGGTGTCAACTGCTTCCAGGTTCCTGTGTGTTCCTGTGCTACTGCTCCATCCATTTTTTGCTGTGCAACCTCAACCGTACTCCACATCTCAGCTGTGGGCCTGATGGTCTGCACCTCCTCAGTTACACTCTGTAAAGATGTTTGACTATATCCTGAGTTTGCATTTGAAGCTTGCCACAGTTGTTGCAGGGACTCAACCTGCAGCATGTTAAATGCAAAATCCATTTTCACATGGGGTGTTACCTTTTGTTTTTCCTTTCTGTTCTGGTGACCATCTAGTGATGCTAAGGCAACCATCTCACTTTCAAAACACAATGTTTTACTTTTTTCTCCTTGTTTTTATGGAAAGGAACATTTATAAGAAAATATTAATTTTATTACTGTATATACTAAACCTTAGATACGTAAGTGAGCAGTTAATGTTCTCTGTGAGGTTGGAGCATGTCCAGACATAGTGCCTTGTAGGAAGAATATCAGCATAAAATATTATTTGAGGAGATAGGGATTTGTTGGTGAAGAAGATGTGTTTAGTTACCTGTATCCCAATTGGCTGGTGCATAAGATATTTTGTAGCTATGTGAGGTTTATAAAGAACTGTTTTACACAACTGTTTTTACATTTTTTTTTTCTACAGACAGGCAGCCCATCATTCATCAATATATATCAAAATTGTCCAGAAGACAACAAAACTGTGGGTATGAACTATTGTTTTCCTTTTCATGCATATGCAGAATTAACTAAAGCAGACTGCTTGGAAGAGCTGCCCCTTGGCTTTCAGTACCGTGCTGAAAAGTGTTCTACTTAGTGGGTTATTTCAAGTTCCCTAGATGAAGGGCAGACAAAAAAAGCCTTACAGCTTTTCTAAAGGCTGCTAATCTATCTTCATGTCTGCTGGCAGACTTGCCTGTTTTACTTGTCACAATACTGTACAGTAGCTCTTCGGGGTTTTTTATTCTTTCATACATTTTGTTGGCTTATTCCTTTTTGTACCATTTGAAAAAGGAAGATACTTCTTTGCTCGTCAGTCTCCAAAGACACCACTTCCCTCTACAATTGCTCAATGAGACCCAAACTATCAGCATCAGGTGACAGTTCCAATGAAGCCTGTGCCCTTGGTTCCAGCATCACTGGCTTCTTAGTGTGACTGTGTTCTTTCCCTTGCCTTGGGTAGCTTTGTGCTTGAGATCAGTTTCCCTTTAGCAAAACCTGTTCTCTAGGACCCTGAGAGATCACCAACCTCCATCCCTTTCTGGACATCCCTTTCCGCAGCTGATGCCTGGAGCACATTGTCCCAGCTTATCTCTTTTACAGTGAGGTCCTGATTTATTTTCCCCCACCTGTGCTATTCTAAAGGAATCCATGATGCTGTCTGTATGGGCTGGTTCAGTTTCTTATGTTCTGATTTAAGGAAAGGAGGATCAAATGGTTTTCTACAAAAAGAGGGTAAACAAATAATGTATGAACAGACCTATGAATAAAGTGTTTGCTAAGAGCAAAAATATGCATGTTATTTGGCTAGTTGAAATGCTATTATTTTCATACCCTGCAGGGGATCTTCTGTTGGCCTGATCCTAGGCTTGGATCCTAACCTGACAGATGTGGCTTTAGCTCTCTGGGCAGAGCCACAGAACACCAAGCTTCTTCATCTTCTCTGCTCTACCAGAATAGCAAGACAGAGAACTGGTTGTCTTCCCACAAGCTTATTTTTTGTGGTGCAGAGGGGAAGGAGAGGGTTTTGCAAAAAACACTACATATGGCTTGTGTCTCTCTGTACAGTCATAGGCATTAATTTCTTTTCAATCAGTGAGTGGTCTACTGCTGAAATTGATTGAAGCAGAGTGGACCCAGTGTGCAACATTTTGGAAAACTTCATTTTAACTCATTTTGGATTATGTACCTTGTGTCTTCTAGCCATAAGGAAAAGAGTTGATCTGCCAATTTTTCTTTTCCTTCTGAATGGCTTTAGTGGGATACATAATGACAAGTGTTTCCTGTTTCAGCTTTTAGAGTTATTTTTATTTGATTTTACAAGAAGGAAATATATATGTACTATATACCAATTGCAGGTAACTGTGGCGAAAGATCACAGAAGACAAAAAAAGAGGCAACATTATTGAAGCCTGCTTACAAACCAGATCTATTTGATGATCCATGCTACATCAACACGCAGACCCTGCCATCTGCAGTCTGTGCAGCCCGTGGTGCAGCAACAACACAGATCCACGGGAGCCCACTGCGCCAGGCCAGTAGGTTCCCTTGCAATGCTGTGCCTTTCTAAGGTTTGAACAGAGAAGCGGTCTTATCAACTGTGCATGGAGAAAGATTTTGGTTTCCCTGTAGGAAATATAGAAAAGAACGTGGGAAGGACATCCTTTGTGTTTAGGGTTGTTTTTTGCTTGTTAAATTGAAGATGAAGGCGATTAGAGAAAAAAATAGTAGTGGCAGGCAAACGAGTAACATTTCATCTTCTGTAGCTGATTGATGACAATAAATAGTGTTGCACAGGTAATAGTAAGCAATTCTTTAAGATTATATGAATGGTTGGTAATGTACCATGCCTCAAGAAGGAGAGTTCTATTGTGTGTCCAAGATCTTGACTACTTTAAGGTGCAAATGGTCCCAGTTGCTTTTTCTTCACAGCCAGTAGCATGCAAGATCATCATGGGATCATTATGACCACCTTTTCCCAATTCTTGCAAAACTGACCGTTGAGTCTCATCCAGTAATCTCTAAATCAAACTGTTTGATCAGTAGTAGCTATGAAATCTGTGTCAAATTAAGTCTTTAAGACTTGAAGTGATGAATATCCATTAAATTACTATATAGTTGGT
The DNA here is from genome assembly GCA_013396675.1 of Eubucco bourcierii. Classification (NCBI taxonomy): domain Eukaryota; kingdom Metazoa; phylum Chordata; class Aves; order Piciformes; family Ramphastidae; genus Eubucco; species Eubucco bourcierii. Next base: position 256,524 of record VWZE01002424.1, read on the forward strand.
ACTGATTGTCCCCATTATTGAAAATACTTGATTTATTAGCATTGCCTTTTTATGGTTTCCCGTAAAGTGTTTCCTCTGTGAGAGTTGGCTTCATACAAGCAAGTGGGCAAAGGACTTGACAGAGTTACAGTAAAGGAAATCTGTGACCATTGAGACATTAACAACCCCAGGCTGTGTTATACTTGAAAAGGAACTAGCTATATCCTGAGGAGACTTAGGTTGCACAATTCCATTGAAGAAGTGGTATCCTCTTGTTTTCCTTAGAAAAATCCTGCCTGTGAATCATTTGCAGTATGACTGGCTATATCCCAAACCACCCAGCTCTCTTAGTACATTCAGTAATTGTTCAGTTTTTTTTCACAACAGATGCATCATGCTGTAATCTTTCCCTTCTGGCTACGTTGGCTATGTTGTCCTACATTCCTGCACATAGCTGGAGCCTCTCAGCATGACTCTCACAATGATCTGTGAAAATCTCTTTTAGAGCTTGTTACGGAAGAAGAAAAAATAAATCTTAAAAAGAAAAAAAAAAATCCCAGTGGCTAACCCAACAAAAATCTTGTTTTTACAGAGAAGGTTTGACTTTTTAATACAAAGAAATACAAACCCAAAACAGCAGAGCATCAGCAAATTTCCTGTTTCCAATCCCTGTTGCCTAGCAACTCAAAGCTTTCCCATCTAAGGTATGGGAGGAGATGGTGTGATCATTTTACCTAATGCACTGGAGACTTGTGAGCATTCATGCATGCTTATTACTGCAGTCTGCAAGGTTGATCACAGCCTCAAGAATGAACCACTTGAATTTTTTAAAAGCTATAAAAAAGTAGTCTTGCATCCTTTTAGAATGAAGTTCTAGGTGAAATATCCAATGCGTCCCTTTCGCTTCGTTTCAGAGTTACCGGAAGCTGTTCAGCAGAGTGCCACAAGCAACACAGCTGGTCTCTCTCTCCTGCCACAAATAAAGCAACAGCTAAAGAATGAAGATTGTTACCATGGCAAATTAAACAGGAAAGCAGCAGAGAGCCTCTTAGTCAATGATGGGGATTTTCTGGTGCGAGAGAGCACAACATCACCTGGTCAGTATGTCCTCAGTGGACTTCAGGGAGGGCAAGCAAAGCATCTGCTCTTGGTCGATCCCGAGGGCAAGGTATGAATATTTCATATACTGAAATTTCAGGGGTGCTCAGATATTTGAGTCAGAATGCCTGGGTGCATTCCAGGAAGTGTAACTGACCTGATTCCATTCACATTAATTTAAATTTAGCCAGCGATTTCATTAGGTTTGAAAGGTCAGTTCAAGATCTCATAAGCACTGAAGTACCATGGAAATAGAAGTGAGGTACAGAAATATTGTTAGTCCAGGTGCTCATAATTAATTTAATACATCTTTTAAGCTGTTATTATTTTGCTAGAAAAATAACTCTACCATGAATGAATTGGATTAATAACACACTTCTGGATACAGAAAAGGTAGAGCTGGTTTGTTGTCACTTCAGTTGTACATGCTTCTGCTCAGGGTTAGAAAAGTGACATCTCCAGATGAGAGAATAAATCAGAAAAGTAATCCTCAGTAGAGTTTAGAGAATCTCTTCTGTGGAGGGAAAAAAAAAAAGGTATCATAACTTGGCCCTCTGCTTTCCATGTCAGCTAATGGTAGGTTAAAGGTTAGGTCTAAATTGCTGTCTACAGCCTAATGCTCCAGTAAGTTCAGTGACTTAAATGCCTTTTGACTTTAATGCACTAGGTTCATGTCCAGGCAGTTACCAGAACATCTAATGCAACTGTATTTTTCTGCTTCTGTCATTAGGTGAGAACCAAAGACCGTGTATTTGATAGTGTGGGTCATCTTATTCAGTATCACATGGAAAATAATTTGCCAATCATCTCTTCTGGAAGTGAAGTGAGCTTGAAGCAGCCTGTAAGGAAAGAGTAATGTGGGACATGTACAGTATCACAAATATTCCCTTGGATCTCACAAAGCCCATGACAATTCATATCCGAAAACTGTACCTAGAGCTTTCTATTATGAAGACAATTGAAAAAGCATATAGACTGCTGCTGTTCCAGAAGACACCCTTTTGAGTGCGTGTGTATGAATATATGTATATGTGTAGATCTATAGAGATCAACAAGCATAGCTATGTAGATATATATAATCCTGATTTTAATGAAATTCCAAGATTCATTTGTGAGAAGGTATTTTAGACGTGCACAAATGTCACTTTCAAGGTCATACTGAATCAACAATTTAAAAGCACAATTAAACCTCTACATGCAAAAGCTCACTTGAACAAACTGCTGGAACATTAGTATGTGCCTTTTAGCATAGAATTATTGGAAACCAATATTTATACTGAATTAGTTTTGGGTGGTTAAACAAACACGTCTCAGCTTTTAACTATTTGCCAAAATATGTAATTTGAATATTACTAAAATGTCATCTGCTTTCGATAGACACTAACGACTTCATTTTGCTTGTAACAGCACTTTACTAGCAAGTAATGTTTGAAGTGAATAGAGTTCACAATGCAGAATGATTGTCTGGTTTCTTAATGATTTTTTTATCACTGTCTGACTACTCAAAGATTTGAGGTGATGCGACATTTACAAAGTTTGAATTAATATATGTAATATAATTTTGGAATAGAAATTGTTAAAGGACAGGCATGCTACTAGATCCTAATATTTTTGTCTTGCATATGATTTTATTATTATTACCAATTAATACTGGAGACATCTCTTTTTAAAGGTAGGCTAAATCTATTTTCATTGATTACATAGTTGTTTATGAACTAGAGAAGCTGAACAGAGCTAGTGATACATTTTGAGAGAAAACTATTTAAAAGACTGTTTGAACTTTGCATGTGCCCTTATTCCACATTCTTTCCAAAACAAGGATACGATTCTCCCCTTTCTTCATATAGAATCCATTTGTTCCTAACCATGGAGAAAAGTCTTTTAAAGGAAACCTATGAATTGTTTTGCCACAATAAATACTCTTAAATATGGTCAGTCCTATATTTGTGTGAAATGTGATTTCTTGGGCTTCTTCTTGAAGGAACAGTGGTTTAATAACTAAAGGAGAAGGGCATTTCTCCAGGGGGGATTTGGGACTGAAGTTTTAGTCTGTGTGACGGCCTGAGAAAGTTGTCGCTTTTTGATAAGCGATGTCTTCTGGCACGGGCAGGGGCATTCTCTCTGTATCCTGGCCTACCGGCTCAGTTCCATTAGGCAGACAATTGTGGAGTTCAGTAATTGCTGGAAGACTTGACTATAAAAAAAGACATTCTGTTCTTTTGCTTCTGTTCATGGTAAATGGGACACTATAGTAAGAGCTCTTTCCCCTAGAAAACAAGAGAGATCATAGACACATAAAGTTATTGAGGACATACACTTCCTTGGAGGGGAGAATATGATGTAGAAAGAGCCACACTTAAAGCTGCCTAAAAAAACCATTTTTATTCTTAAGGGGGCCTACAAGAAAGCTGGGGAGGGACTTTTTAAGATGTCGGGTAGTGATAGGACTAGGGGGGAATGGAACAAAGCTAGAAATGGGTAGTTTCAGACTGGATGTTAGGAAGAAGTTCTTCACCATGATGGTGGTGAGACCCTGGAACACGTTGCCCAGGGAAGTGGTCAAAGCTTCATCCCTGGAGGTGTTTAAGGCCAGGCTGGATGAGGCTCTAGACAGCCTGATCTAGTGTGAGGTGTCCCTGCCCATGGCAGGGGAGTTGGAACTAGATGATCCTAGTGGTCTCTTCCTTTATTATTCCTTAATTAATATTTAATTCCCTGATAATGATTAAAATAATCAATTACACATACTGAAGTAGTGAGAAGCTTTAAAACATTAGTAGTTTATTTGCTTGCTAATAGTTTGGCATTATTGATACCTCAGAAGCTCACAATTTAGCCTATTGTATCCCATGTAAGGATTTTCACCTGTGAAGAGGGACCCCAGCAAGTTCTCATGCTCAACAAACAAAGTAAACCAGCTACTTCTGTGGCAAGTCAAGGGGAGAGAAAGACCTCCATACGGTCAGTTTGATTTTTGCATGGAAGCTGATTTAGTACAAATAAAAGTTACTCAGGTGTTTAGAGTTGTGATAGTGTAAGATTGAAGTGGTATGACTCCCCCAGTCAAGATGCTGATTTGAAGACTTTCTTCACTTCACCAATTTTCCCTTTAACAATGCATAAAACATCCAGAACTAGCATGTAAAGTTTGGATTATAGTTGGACATAGTCAAGTCTCTCATTTTGAATATCAGTAACTTAAACAGAACTAAGACCAGCATCTTTTGTTTTATTGCTCCTGCAGCTTCTGTATGTGTCTGAAATAAAACTGTGAAGGAAAAAAGAAGGGAAGATAATCAGGTGCTAGTGCAATAACCAAGTTTCTCAAAATCTGATGTGAGTGAAAGAATCCAACTAATTACAAATACAATTCAAACACAACTCATGCATGTATTACGTACAACAGACATTGTCCTAGATTAAGTTACATTAATTCTTCTGGAGCTGGAACTAGGAACTTTTGATTTCTAACATGTACGTGCCTGCACTTAGTAACACTGCTTTTAGCCTCTGTGGACCACCCATCTCATGTAATAGATACCATCAGTTCCTGTGTAGAAGTTATAAAAGAAGTGCCTATGCTAAAAAGAAAAAAAGCTATGTGAATGTAAAGTATTATCGAAAACAGCGTTCTTGAGGAAGTTAATATGAATTGCCAGGAACGTTTCCACTTTCTTTGCTTGGGCATTTTTGTTTTAAATTGCTTCGTGCCTGCGAAAATGCTGAGAATTGCTTTATCTCTGCCCTAATGGTTACTAGGAACCCCCGGGAGAAAAGAGATCATTTGTCTGTAATGTCACACTGACAAAGCACAGCATGTTCGTGCTTTTTCAGAGCTCCTATAAATTTCACAGAAGCATATTAACACGCATACCCGTTTGCTTCCGTCAAGAATGTACCAACCAACCTCTTCGTTCCACTGCTTCCATTTTCTGCTACTAGGGAGGCAGGCAGCGTCGCTAGTGCCGAGGGCTAGTGTCACCAGGTGGAGCTATTACCAGCATTCCGTATCTCCGAGCAAACACTGTACGAAAAATGCCTTTTTTTTTTTTTTTTTTAAACTGCTTGCTGTGGAAGAAGTTCGCACCCTCAAGAGAAGCTTCCTTTTTCTTTTTTTTTGAAGCAGAGTGGCTCCCTGGGCACCCTGAGGAAGGCGGTTGCCCCGGGGGAACGAGCTGGCCGCGATCTGTGGCCTTCGCAACTAAAGGTTGAGCCCCCGGAGCAGTATCCAGTGCGGTAACGAGGAGAGAAGCTGCGGGCAGCTCCCTCCTGCGTGAAGCGGGGAGCGGTCACTCGTCACCGCCTTCCGGGCCACGCCGCTACCCGGCCGCCAGCTCACATCCTTGCCGCGTGACACCACCCCTCGGCCTGCAACATCAGAGGGCATCTCGCGTTGCCAGGCAACTGCCACGTCCCGCAGTGACGTGACGTCACCGGTCTGCGCATGCCGAATTTCAGGAGACCCCGCCCCTCCTCAAAACGACTACCACCATTGGTCAGCTACTTCTCCAATTGGCTAGCCGAGCACCTTCCCGCTGCCACGCGCGCCTGCTTTCAAACCCGAGACGGAGGCGGGTCCGCAGCGCAAGCCGGCGCCGATGGGACGGAGGGAGTTTGTCCCGCCCCCCATTCTCCGCTCGCGGCAAGGCGATGCTGAGGCGGTCGGTTGGCGCTTGCGACTGTCAGTCAGAGCGGCGGACGCAAAGTTCGGTTGTCAGGCGGAAGAACGGCGGTCGCGCCTTTGTTGTGCCCCGGGGAAGCGGGCAGCCGTGGCGGCCGGCGGCTTGGGTGAGTCTCGGTGGTCAGCACCCTGCTCTGCCTCCTGTCCTCGCCGATGCTGGGCGAAGCTGGTCAAGGAGGCCCCGGTGGGAGGTGTTTCTTTGGCCGTGCCGTGGATAACGGCGGTAACTGGCCCCGCTGGTTGCTGGCCTCGTGCCGTCATCCCGAGGGACAAACGCGCTCGCCCACACGCCGGAGCACCCTCGGTCTGCCCTTTTCGTAACCCAGCCCTGAACCTTTTCCAGGCCGTGAGCTGGTGGAATTGGACTGTATCCTCCCGTCCAACCACTTCAGCTCGTGCGGGTGGGAAGGGCTTCAAGGGGAGCGGAGAGGGCGGGCGCCGGGGGCCACGGGATGTTTACAGCTGATGCGTATTTGGGGGTAAGATGGCTGAGCTGCTTCAGCATTACGTGTGAAGAAGCTTGCAGACGATCACAACGTGGAAGCTTGTGTTTTAAGTGGTATACAGAGACGGGTTCTTGAATTGTTAGACTCTAGACAACTGTATTGTAGCGTTTCCCTGAACAGCAGTGGGCAAACACGATTAAGTGACGCGTGTCTTTTAACCTGGGAAGAATGCTTTTGTAAAGCATACATTACACCGAGCATGTGCTGTATCTGTATACCGAAAGAACGTGCCGTTCTGTACAATCTTAATTGATGATTTCTGGAGTATCCGTTCTCCAGGGAGTAACTCACAACCAAATATGGGCCTGCACATAGGCACTGTATCCTACGCTGTACCCTTGCTGCTTAGTGTAGATAAAGTCCTTTAAGAGTCTGAGTCTCCTCATTCAGCAGTTAAATCTGGAACTGACATAATGTTCTTAACTTTGTGATACTTTTCCAGTTTTTTTCCATTGGAACTATTATCCAAATGCACAAAAAACTTTGTTCTTTCACCATTTAGTGCAAAATACTGTTATTCTCTAGAAATAAATTAGGCAGGATTATAAGTGTACATAACTGTTAACGTGTATCACAGTATATGTACAATGTACAGTGTTTAAACTTGAAGAAAATAGTATTTGGTCATCAGTGGACTTTGGTAATTTAATAATGTCAGCATATGAAATGACCAAATAGTCTCTTTTAAATGGTAAAGTCTTAGAAGTGGTGTTGAATATACTGAGAGGAAAAAAGCTGAAGTGATTGATACGGGTAATGTACAATGCTTGTTTTTTAAAAAGGCATTTTTGCATGTATTTGGCTACTTGATTCAGAAAGTAAGGGATGGTACTTTTTGAGTCCTCACATTGATATGTTGTGTTTTCCTGTCTTGTTACAGGTTTCGCTGACTACCGAGAAACGTTATTAGAAAACAATGTCACTTGACTTTGATAGTGGAGCTCTACAAACTCAACATGAAGATGAAGAGTATGACCAAGAGGATTATGCAAGAGAGCAAGAGGTGAAAGAAAACTAAATAATTTCATCTGAAGGCTTGTGTATCTGGCTACTTCACATTTTGCTTTTAAATGTTTTTTCAAAAGGTCCGTTTTGTCTGTCTCTGGACGGAACTTGTAAGCATTCATCTGAAAAGTGTATAATTTTTCTGTTTCAGTTGCAACAATTGTTGACAGACCTTCCTCACGATATGCTGGAGGACAGTGGAGACCATCTCTCCAGCTATTCGGACTGTAGCATTCATGAGAATGAGGAGCAGTAAGGCATTTTGCACCATTTTTTATTATTTATGTTGTGCTTTTGAGAATAGAGTAAAACCTCAGCTGATGAAGTGTCTGAGAGCAATCCAAGTAAAAGGCGAACAGTAATGCAGCTTACAATAGGGTTTGTGTTCTGTAAGAAACTAGATACCTTTTAGTTTAACAGAGACATTGTTTGGTTTGGTTTGTTCTGTTGTTCTTGTTTGGTTGGGGTTTTTTTCCCTTGAAGTTCTTAAGTATATAGCTAAGCTGCTTGTCTTTCTCCAGATCATGTGAACCTGGGAATCATGATGGAAGGTGGAATGATCATCCATTGATGAGTAATCCTCAAAATGTAAGCTTGTGTGAGCAGTGATGTGATTAGTAGGAACTGCTTGTTCATGCTAAATATCACTTAAATTCACTAGGGAAATAGTTTTCATGTGGGTGACAGTTTTGCTATTCATTTGAAAATGTTTCTAACTTAAAGGCTGGTATCTCCAGAAAAAGTGGGGCGGAGTGGAGTCTGAGTTTTGATAGGGCAGTTCTAAACCTCTTATCCATTCACAGGATTATGAACAAGGACAGAATCTGTACCCTGAACAATTTCTGCGTGATCAGCAGAATGATCATGTTGAAAACCTTGGAAAGAATTGGAATGGTCTACATAAAGATGAAGAGAAGAAGTGTTTATATGACGTTGAAGATTACTGTATTCAGAATGGTCAGGAGGAAATGGATGATGTGTATCTTGGTAGAGATGGGTTTAATGCACCAAGTTGTTACCAACAAAACAACATCTATCATCTTTCTGAAAACTTCAGGCCCTATACAAATGACCATAAACCAGAATTTAACAGTCAGCAGAGTAAAATAATACATTTTCCAGATTCTCCAAAGGAACATCTTAAGGTATTTGCAAAGCCAATATGTTTTCTCTGTTCTGGAAAACTGTCACAGGTCTTCAACTATCTCTAGTCTTATTACTCAGTGTTTTCAGTCTCCTGTTATTGGTTTAAACTATGAGAGCATTAAATGATTGGATTTTCATATATGCATTTTTTTTTTTTTTTTGTTGGCTGGGTAGAATTCTGTGAGGTAGAATGCATGAATGAATGTGACTCACGTTGTGTTTATGCTGTTAAAGATGACACTTCACCACTATCCTGTAATGAAAGTTTCTACCATACTTAAATAGTGTGCTAAATTGGTGCCTGAAAAAGAGGAGTTACTAGAGCTCTTCTTAAAGTCAACCTGTAAAATGAGAAATATTTTAACTGAGCAAGGCTACAGTTGTAGTTTTAAATTATTTCCTCTTATGTATACACTGTCACAACAGCAGTTTGTTACATCTGATGTTGTCAGTGGCCCATCGCCTGAATCTTACAAAGTGACTTATAAACCATACCAAAATGGCATTCATCCAAAAAATCCAGTAGTCCAAGAAGGACCCAGAAGAAATGAGGTGTTTGAAGATTTGCAACGTGAATTCTTGGGCAGTGATGAAAGTAAGTGTTCATTGTATTAATCCACTGGAAATCAGCAGCTGTTAGTTTCAGCAGATTTTTGGTAAGAGGATATCTAAAAGCGTTGTGATGTTTAATCGTCTTTTATTTTACTTTTAAGCTTGCGTTGGGATAGCTTCAGTTTTGGTGAGGTGTGTGGGGGTTTTGGGGTTTTTTTGGGGGGAGGGGTTGGGGTTTTTTTTGTGGTGTGTGTATATATTTTTTTTTTCTCCACTTTATCTAGAAATCAGCTCTTTAATCAAAGGATTTGAATTGTAGGCTATTAAAAAATGTAGTTTTGACCGGTAGAACCGAAATTTCTGATGGCTTGGTGGTAGTTTGTCTTGTTTATGCTGTTGGAAAATAATGGCTTGCTATACCTTAGGAAACATCTTCTGGTGCCACATTGGGCTTTTCTGTTGGGTACACTTTGAATGACAGACTAACATGCTTGTTAGGCATCTTGAAAATTTATAGTTGCCACAAGACCCTGTGAATTCACAGCATGTAAACTTTTATCTGGCCTTGCTATTAGGTTTGCATTGTTGTACCTACCATTCTTTAACCACTGCTGCCAGAGCAATCCTGGTGATGTGAATGAAACCTGGATTAAAAAACGATGCAATTTTTTGAACCAGCAGTGAATTTGGCAATGCATGAAAGAAGTGTGTTGGGGACAGAAATTATTTATGACAGTGACTTCCTTGGTTTATTTACTGTGCTGACTTGTCTGTATATGGTTTGAAATTTGGCAGATGCTTCAGAAAATATGCAGATTCTTCAGCTTCAAGTTCTAAATAAAGCAAAAGAAAGACAACTGGAAGAACTTAATGAAAAGCTAGAAAAGAGTGCACAGCAGATTAGGTATTTGGATCATCAGCTTTCAATGGTGAGAGGTAAAGTGTTTTCACTAATTCTTAAATTTTATTTATATATAGCAACTCCTTTTTTTATACTGACACTTCTATTTAGGTTGTGTCTCTGCAGTAGTTGATTGGATTTACAAACTTGATTTGGGATTATGTGGACCTAACCCTCTTCCCCTGACATTGTTCTAAAGGAAATTCTGTGGGTTGGTGACTGCCTGCAGAACTGTCTTTTAACTTATGCTGCGTTCTCAGGACCACCATTGTATTCCAGAGTCTACATGTGCCAGGCGTTAAAAACATATAGATATGTGAGAAGTTTGCCAAAATAGCATGTTAGAAGTACAAGAAACATTTTAAAACTAAACCTTAATAGGAGAAGTGTGTGTCTGTGACTTCTTTTTTTCCCTTTGTACTGTTTGGTTAAACAGTACAGTTAAACAGGCCCTGCCTGAACTGTATACAGAGAGAAACTCTTCCAAAAGAGAGGCTGGCACTTGTCTTGGGCTTGGTCTCCCTTTTCTTATGGGAACAGAAAAATAAGAGTAATGAAATAAGCATGTAATTTTAAGAATGTTAAAAGAGGAAGAAAATTTCAGTTGTGTCTTGCTTGTTCCTCCAGGGATATTACTTTGTTTTCCCTTTAAATGGTGTAAGGGATGATGCTAGTTCCTAGTGCTGACAGAATGGGGCTTGTTTCCACTAGGGTTCTGAAGGTACAATATGTTAGAGTGCTTCCAGCTACCAGAGGGAGAAAGTGGTTACTGGATAGAGACTGAATGTTTTTGTTCTGTCATCTGTGTATTGCCCACATTATGAGACAGAGGGCTCATTCTGAGAATGGTTAGGTAGAACAGTCACATTCAACAAAGTTTGTTGGGTGGCTGGCTGTGTTTCTCTCACAATTGTTACGTTTCTTCCTTTAGATGAGAAGGATGGATTGGCTCTTAGCCTTCGTGAGTCTCAAAAACTCTATCAGAATGGAAAGGAACGGGAAGTACATCTTGAAGGTCAAATAAAGGCTCTTGAAACTCAAATAGAGACTCTTACTACCAATGAGGAACAGGTGAATATATTAAGTGTAATTTTTTAAATAATACATTAAATTATAAATATTTGTAAACAGCTTATTGTGGAAGATCTTTGCAGTCATTGGTTGTGTATTTGCATTGAACAGAACTGCTGGTCTCTTGAAACACTGTTCATGATCATTGCAGAAGTTGAATAGATAATGAATGAATAGGATGTATTGGTGGAAAGTAGGTTTAGAATCCAGGCATTATGTGAGGAACTCTTGCACAGAACAACCTTAACTGACACAGACAATATTGGAGCAAAAGTAAAATATGTGTGGCTGGGAGTTACTGTAATACTGTTCCTGCAGATGCTGAAGCAATCCAAAGTTGCAGAGGTAGCCATGGAAAGCATGCAAAAGCAGCTGTTGGAACTTCAGAGATCAGATGCCCTTCAGCGAACCAGAGAACAACATGAGACCATTATTTCTGCACTTAAGCAGAAGTATGAAAAACAAGTATTGTCATTAGAGCAGAACCTTGATACTACAAAGTCTGCACTCCGTGAGCAGGTGAGATGTTGGGATGCTGTATACTGTACTGAAAAGGCTGTAGAGCTTTCCATGTTTCCTAAATGGCCCTCTTGACCTATAATTTTAGTGACTCCTCCTGGAAACTGCTAAGCAAATGGACAGGAAATTCTACATAAGACTCAGTGTTACCAAACCTGTGTGGTATGTTTATGAAAACATATCCCGGTGGTTGTGAGCTCTGATTGTGTTTGTACATAACAGATGCAGAGATGCAGGACTTCGTTGCCTTTGGCTTCTCTCCTGAACTTGCATTCTGTGCCCAATCTCTTATTGAAAGAATACTTGCAAATAAATTTGGGAAAGAAAAGAACTAATTAGGAAATTGTGATATTTTTGCTGCAGGAGAGCTGTTCCCAAGCTATAGTTACAGAGTGATCAAGGATGATTAACCAGTGAACAGCCACTTTAATTTCAAAATGCAGATTTAAAAGGAGAAAGGGGAAAAAAAACCTGGGTTGAAGATGGAAATTGAAATAGATTGTGTACATATGGTTATAGAGCTTACTAAAGTTATTTTACCTGTTGTCATAAGAGTCCATTACACAGTTAGAAGTATTCAAGCAATGTAGTTTAGGCAGGCTGTAATAAATTCTTCCCTTATTTCACATAAAGAAAACTGAATTGAATTTCTGTAATTCTAGCTCTATAATTCTTGTCTAAGCAAATACATGGTTTGCATATTTAAAAAGGTAGATAGCACTTATAATCTGTAATGCACTTCAAAAAAAAACCAACATAACAAACCCAGACAACTGAAAAAACAAAATTAACTTTTTTTTTTTTTTCATAGTACTGTGGCACAGATTTCCTGGTTTTAAGAAAAAAAATAGAAAAGTCTAAAAGCATAAAGTTGAGGTACTGTGCCTCCCAGGTCTGTGAAAGTAACTGTAAATAATGCCATATGAAGGTGTGCTTTGTAGATCATGTGAAAAAACCTACAGTTCCTCCTTTTACAGAGTATTGGAACTTGCTAGCTTGGCTGAAGCTCAGTTAAAATAAACTGAGTTAAGCTCAGGCTTAGTATAAATAATGTGAAGCCTTGATTTTTCTGCAGTAGACTACCTATGTGTGATTAATTACAGGGGATAATGTGATTATTCACATCCATGTATGTGTTTATATATGAGTGTGCTTACTGTCTCCTAGTGAAAACTGAAACTGTAAGACATGACTTGTCAGCCAAGGACAGCGTTTGATCTGTGACTGGTTTAGCTGGTCTCTACCCCTTGATTCTTTTTCTTCTGTGTCTTGTATATATTGATAACTATTTTTCTATATCCAAAACTGTCCTAGATGGCTAGATGTGTTTTTAATATGAATAAAAATAATCTTTATTCCTAGAAAGAGCTTTGCAAAAATCTTGGAGAGCATGTTAAGCAACTTGAAAAAACACTGGAAGAAACAAAATGTGAAAAAACTGAAATAATAAATAGACTGACAAGAAGCCTAGAAGAAAGCCAAAAGCAGTGTGCAAATTTACTGCAAACAGGTCAGCCTTGTACTTTATACCTTATCTTTCCTTCCAGAAATGGCTCTAATTTTTTGAAGTATATAAGTGCACATCTGTGCTTCTATTGAAATGGAATCAGCGTTTAGGTAACTGTAGTAGGCTGTTTTTATTGCATTGGATTAGTCAGACTTAAATGAAGTCTAGATTGAAGTGTAAAAAGCAAGAAAAATAAAATAAAAAAGGAATTGTCTTCCTTCCCCATCTCAGGGGAAAAAAAAAAAAAAAGAAGCTCCAAACAAACACTAATGTCTCATGCAATGGTGATGAAAATATTCTCATATACTTTTAGTGCTGCCTGTGTGTGAATTTAGTTTTGGGGAAAATAACAGCTCTCAGGAGCAAGCTTACTTATTTTTGTGTTAGGCCTTTGACTTGAGTTGCCATTCTAAATTCCAGTCTCAGTGAGGAAATAATTGGTTTTTTGGCTGGAGGCTGGTTCCTGGAAACTTTTTTATTAGTAGGGCTAGCACATGATTTGTATATTTAACTTGTGCCTACTTCAACATGTAAAAGCAAAGTCTTTCACCAGTAATATGTATTGTAGCTATTAGTGAGCCCAAGGAAATGGAAACAGAGTAATGCCTATTACCAGAACCAACATGTCTGTTTTTAAGAGTGATCTCTTTTCAGATTGCAGTGTTTCTTGCACATTCGTGATTTGCTCTGTCTCCCTCTTTATTCCCTCAACAGGCTCGATGCAGGAGATGAATCAGTTACGGTTTCAGTTGCAGCAAGCTCAATCTGCACACATGATAAGCAATAACATGAATAAGGCTTTGCAGGTTAGTTAGTCTTATAATATTTTACTGTTTTGCTTTTAAGGAGGTGGGTACTATAGCTAAGAGATTGACAGCTGAAACTTTTTATGTTGGGGAAACAAGCACATCTCATTTCAGTAAAGAAACTTCACCTCCTAGTGTTGCATGTTGGACCTTTTATTACATATGCCTGCTGAGTTGTAATTAAAAAGTAGTGTTGGCATAGATCTGATGTCTTGCATCTATCTAACCTGCTTGTGGAAGAAGAGGAATGTAAATTCTATGTGCTAGGAACCTCGTAAGCTGTAGGAATGGTTTGGAAATTTTCCTTTTGCAAGTGAAAGGGAGTACCAGAGAGTCCTCTGTCAAATATGAGTGGAAGTCTGTGTTTGCAATTCAGTTTGTGTTTTTCACTTAAATTTATTGTCCTGGAAATTGTGAATCTGAGTAAATACTAGAGTAATAGGCTGTTTATTCAACTATGTATTTTTCTGTTGTCTGCTTTACTATATGAGTGCAGCAGGAAAGAAAAGCAAAAGAAGTAATACTTCATATATGAACTGGTATTATGAACAATACAATATGCTGAGCAACAGGAAATACTCCCTAATTTTGTGATTTTAACATAGGCTTTGCTAGGGGTATCAAAAATGATAGTATCAATAAAATTCATCTAAATACAGCTAAATATTGTATTTGGAAGGAATAGTATCTGCAGGGGCCTACAGGAAGGCTGGGGAAGGATTATTTACAAGGCCCTGCAACGACAGGACAAGGGGCAATGGGTTTAAACTGGCAGAGGGGAGATTTAGACTGGATGTTAGGAGGAAGCTCTTTACAGTGAGGGTGGTGAGGCACTGGAACAGGTTGCCCAGCGAGGTTGTGGCTCCCTCCCTGCAGGTGTTCAAGGCCAGGTTGGATGAGGCCTTGAGTGACCTGTACTAGTGGGAGGTGTCCCTGCCTATGGCAGGGGGTTGGAACTAGATGATCCTTGAAGTCCCTTCCAACCTTACCATTCTATGATTCTATGACTTTGTTTTCTTTGGAAGAATTGTCATGGGCCTAATGTGTTTGCTTAGAGTGTTTCTGCTCAATATGATGGTTTTAAAACTTGTTTTTTCTGTTTTCACTTAAGGAAGAATTAGCAGAACTTAAGGAAGAAATCGCTTCATATGAATCTGCTGCCAAACTTGGAGTATTTTTGAATGATGCAAGTGAAGAGCTGCATATGAACCTTAGTGATTCCTATGTAGATTTAGGAATTAAAAAAGCCACTGGGAAGAAAGCAAGGCTCTGCAGGTATTGAGGGATTCTTCTTGAAAGAAAAAATCTAAAACGCTGAAGGAATTCTACTAATGATGTGTAAAAGGCAGTCTTAGGCATCAATTTCTTTTTTGGTAGTCATTTGAAATACTGCCTGTGTTGTCAGGTAATCTGGGAAACAGAAAACTGAACTAATACTATAAATTGGATGCTTAATGCTGCTTTTTATAGGGGCTGTATCGGTGCTCCTTGGATTGTGAGCGTTATATACACGGATACCTTATTTTATTTCTCAAAATTGCCCCAGACTGTGTTTTTTTTAAAGCAACTGACTTAGTTGTCTCAAAATACATGTCATGTAAGAATGAATCTTTTGGGCAAACAAAAACTAACTCTTTTGTATATTGATTGCAACTTGTTATGTTCATGCTCTCATTCTCTTTGCTATGACCTCTTAGACATCCATATTTCTAGTAGGATTAGTTGCTCTTTTCTTTGCTACTGCTGCTTTTCAGATAAATGTTTTTTATGTTTTAAGTACTCAACTGGTTATGTTTTCCCTGATAGTGTAATACAGAACAGAGGCGTGGATAAAGAACTGTCCAAAGACGAAATTATTGCAGAATTAAAAGCTGAGCTGGAACGTTTATTGAGCAGTAATAAAATGAAGAGAAAGCAAATTACTCAATTACAAACTGATCTTAAAGATTGTCAGAAGACCTTAGAGGAATACAAACAGTTGTTGAAAGCAGAAAAAGCATCGAAAGAGTCAGAGGTTTGTTCTTTTTACACTTCTGTAAAGGTAAAGACGTACTGGATTTTGGTGAACCGAATCGACATTTAAACTTCTTATGAACACAACCTAAAGAATTTAATCCCAGTAGAGCATTCATAACAACTAAGTAATAAATCTGTCTTTGAGCTTAAAGAAAGTGTTGTCTTTTAGATGATACCTTGCTACTTTTTCACCAAGGATACAAAACAAACTGAATAGCACAACTTGGGCAGCGTGTACCTTATTAAGGGAGTTCTGATATGGTGATTTACTTGCTTGATAGTACTTTAAGACCACTCACGTTTCTTCAGAACTAAATTTCTCTGGAGAAAGTAGGTTTTCTTTAACGAAAAAGACCTTGTTATTTCTCAGAAAGCTGATAGTATCACTGGGTTATACAAATGGAACATTAAACAGATTGCCTTCAGGGGGCCTTCACTATATGATCTGCTCAACAAAGAAACTCTTTGATAGTGCATCTCTCTTCACCCCATTATTAACTGCCCTCTATAAACTGATCAGACTTGTTAACATCTGTTCTTGTAATCTGTACTTCGTGACCTGGATGTGGGATAGAAATATAATATGCTTGAGAAGTGTGCTCTCTGTTGGATGAAAGTAGTCATTCAGTTTGCAAACAAATCGTTGAGTGTGTGCCTCTTGAAACCTTCATAGTGCTCCAAGTTTCATGAATTAATCTAGAGTAACAGATAGTGCTGTATGTTACACTGCAATAATTTCCCTTTTTTTCCTCAAGTAAAAAAAAAAATCAACAGGTTTAACTTTTTTTAATAGTGTTTTCTAAATAATGTATATCCTAATTTGGTTTGTTTTTAGCTTGTCTCAAATCTGGATGATAAGTCAGTGGCCAGTTCTTCAGTTTCTGATAATCTTAGGGAAGAAATTCTGAGACTCAAAAAGGCTAATGAAAATTTGCTGCAAGAAGTCGAGGTGAGACAGAGATGCTGCTTATACCTATGAAAAAAACCCACAAAACTACTCCAGCCTCCCCCCTCCCTTCCCCAAACCTGCAATTAGAAAAGTTTCCTTACAACCTGCTTGACTCTTGTTCATCCAGAGCCATACTTCAGTTATTGAAGAACTGAAAGCAAATGAGGAAAAACTGAAAAACTTAAATCATGACCTCTGTTGTCAGATGAGAAAGATGGTTGAGGATTTTGATCAGGATAAACAAGAAGCAATTGACAGGTAAGTCTGTTAAGTCCATTTAGTTCCATTTCTGATCTTTTAGCCTGCATCTACAATCTCGTAGCAGATACCTGGCACAAGAGCAGTCAGTACTAGAAAGCTGATTTCTTTCTTAAGAAAAGATTGAATTATGTTTAAAAAAGGAAGAAAAAACCTTAGCTAGCTTTCTTGAAATTGTAGGTGTGAAAGAACTTACCAGCAACATCATGAGGATACAAAAGCACATTTTGAAAAAGACCTGCTGGTGAGGTGTGCTACAGAAAAGCAGCAGCTTGTTCAAACCTATGAAGAGACAATCTCACAGTTGAAGTAAGATCTTTTCTTCCACTTTGTACTGAAACTTTCACGTTTCATGTCTGGCCCTCAGTGCTAGTTACACTTTCTTGAATACAGACTTGCTGTTCTGTGAGTGTAAAGACTAATGATAAATCATCTGACCTGTGAAGGGCTAATATAGAGGAGCTGAACAGAGAGATGACTGCAGTTAAGGAATGTTACATCGGAGTCTGTGGGGAGAAGGACACCTTGGAAGCTACTTTAAGGCAGAAATTTGAGCAAGAGCAGCAGCTGAAGGAAGAGAAGGTACTAATGGAAACAGCTATGAACCATATAATTTCAGACTGCTTTTAAGATGCTATATCTGTAAGTGTATTGCACTTTGTAATTGTTTGAGGAAGATACTTAGAAAAGATGCAGCTGTTCAAAAAAATCAAATTAACTTGCAGTTGTGTCCCAGGCTTAAAACATTAAGTAACCCCTCTCAGTTGTTACTAATTTCTGTGCAGTCAACTTTCATAATTTTGACTCGGCCAACAGTGTGAGGTTTTACATTTGTGAAACATTTTCCCTGATAAACGAATGATAATGCAGGTTTTCTTTTCCCTAAGTAAAACTGATGTGAAAATACCATGCTTTAAGTAAAAATGAATTGAGACTGCTATATTGAGTAAAAATTTTGCTTTTCTGAAGATGTCTGTGTGAAATTACTAAAGATGGTCAATTGCTTTGCTAAAAAGATGTAATTCAAAGTATAGTGGAAATAAAGATGCTTGATTAAAAAAAAAAATCTTTCTTTAGAGAAATAACTTATAATAATCTCTGATATCTTGCCATAAAGTATCTTTTGGAGACCTCAATCCCTTGTCCAGGTGTCACTGGTAAGATAAGTGCACAGACTCCAAAGAATTATTCGTGTCTCACATGTATTCTCACCAATTTGTACCAGAGCAGTGGTAACTATGCCTTGGAAAAAAATTGAAACTTTAAGTATTCTGTTGTTTTTTTTTTTCTTTTTCCTCCTAGCTCAAGAAACAACTACTTGAAGAAAAAGAACATTCTCTTAAACTTTTGAGGACTGAGCTTGAAGAGAAACACAGCAGTTCTATGACGGCTATAAAGAGGCAGTGGCTGGAAGAAAAAGAACAGCAAATTGCAAAGGAAATTGCATTAGCCAAAGTTCACTGGGAGAAGGAAGAAAAAGAGGTGTGGAACTTGGACTAGGGGTTTAAAGTTTTATTTTAATTTTTTTCCATTGGTTGTTTTTCGAAAGGAGAACTTCTATGTATATGGACTTACGCACTGTTGTTTTGCTATTTGAATTGGCTTGTGAGTATCCATTTTAGGAGCTTCTGAAGAAGTCAGTGGGTATTGCACACACTTAAGATTTTGGGAGAAAAACCCACCACCAAACAAAACCTTGTAGAGTAACATGCAGAGGTCGTGAATGTCACAGCTGGTAATATGCTGGAGTTTTCCACCCAGACCCTGGCTGAGCGATTATGCTTTCTATTGTTCCATTCAGCATCATACGCAATTCATTTGTGTATCCTGTCCCATGGAACAAGGCTGCGATGAGTTACCAAATTCTCTCCTCTCAGAGCATGTTTTTCATTTTTCTCCTCTTATATTATTGGTGTAAACAGAGTTTTTGTGAAATACCAGTGAAATTCTAATTCTTTGGGCTCTGGGGAGATTTTCTTAAAAACTTTTTTTTTCTTTAGAATAAAGAACAAGTCTTTGCAAAAATAGAAAAAGAATGGCAAAGTAGGCAGGAAGAAGTTCAGAGAACTGCAGTTGAGTGTAATGAGTGCAGCAGCCAAACAGACCGAGTAACAATTGTGGATGAAGCTTCAAGTAAAGAGTTAGAAGGGATTGTTGAAGACCAAAGGCTGCAGACCCAGAAGTCTCTGAAAGAAAACATAGCCTCTGAAGAGACCCTAAAAGAATTTAAAATAGAACTGGAAAATAAATACCATAGAAATCTTGCCAGACAGGTAATGAATAATTGTTCTGTCTGCCTGGTGCCTGTGAAACTACCACTTGTGACTAAGTCACCTAAATACTAATCCACTTAATTTCTCTTAAGCTCAGTAGTTGATACTGGGTATATTAGAAATAGACATTTTTGAAAAAAAGAAATTCTGAATAAGCTGTAACACATCACTACTTGTTTGGTTTGGTTTTCTGTTTGTGGGCATTCTTTTTTATATTTTTAGCTCTTAGTTTTTCACATAGTTGAACAGGTTTTGTAGGAGTTGTGAACAAAACTGAGCAACACTGACTTAGGGTTTGTACAGATTTGTTGAGGAAAAAATCAATTTAATAGTCCTTGTTTTGCTTTCTTTTTGGCATTAGGAAAATGTACCAGATGCTGCTGGTCTGATTCCTTGAGTTACTGTGAACATAAGCAGTCCAAAACAAAGTCACTTCTTTCAGTGCTATTTGAAAGTAATCATTAAAATCTAGTCAGTGGTGACAGCTGAAGTGGAGTTTTTAATCTGCTTGTAGGTAGATGCAGCTTTAACCCAAGCTCGTGCCAAGTGGCTGCAAGAACTAACAGATCTCAAAGAGTACAAAATAACTCTAAAGGCAGAACGAGAAAAATGGGAAAAAGAACACAGAGAGACTGCAGCGAAGCAGGTAGCCCCAAATACTTGTTACATGTGTAATGATACCCAACTCAGTCTTCCACATCCTCTGTATTACTGAAGAGTAAATGTAGACTTGGGTGGGGAATCATTAAAGAAAGATGTTTCACATGTGCTCTGCTTCTGATCCACTTTTTTTGCCTGTATAGGATTATATTTTTTATTAAGTAATTGGAAAATATTTTCTAATAGACTGAAAATGACCCAGGGTTACATTTTATGTATATATAATTGTGTATATATATTTATAATGACTGTGTTCTATATTCACCAGCTAGCCCTAGTTCTCTCCACTGCTGAAGAGGAGTGGAAGAAGAAGTATGGGAATACAGAAAAATCTGGACCAAAAGTGAAAGAACTTGAAGAAAAGGTGATTTCACTCAAGAAGGAGTTGGAGCTAAAGAAAGAAGAAATTCCTGCAGCTGTTAAAGCAGAACTAGCAAGAGCCCGTGCTCAGTGGAACAAAGAAAAGCAAGAAGAAATCCTGCAGATACAAGAGCAAAATGAAAGAGACTACCGGTTGTTCTTGGATGATCATCGAAACAGAATTCAAGAAGTACTTGCAACAGCAAAGGAGGATCTTGCAAAGCAGAGGAATGAGCTCTCCATTCAGAAGGAGGCAGAAATAAAGATGTTACTAGATCAAAAGCAGCAGGAGTGGGAGGCTAATGAAACAAAGAGACTGCAGGATGAAATTAATCGTTATGAGGAGAAGACTTTGATTGAACTTGAGTACTTGTTGAGTGAAATCCATGAAGAACTGGTCGAATGCACATATAATAAGCATTCTTGGAAGGATACTTGTGTTCTGTTAAATAGACAATGCAAGGATAAACTGAAGGCTTGCTTACAAAAGGCCTATAGGACCACAGTGTACACAATTCTGGAAAAGAAAGAGCAAGAATGGAAAGAGGTAATATTTCTGTAAGTTTTAAACTTCCAACCGAGAAAAGAATTTGAAAAGTTAGATTCAGATCTGTTTCATCCTGTTCTGAAATACCCATGTAAATTTAGAGAATAGGAAAATCTAGAACTTGAGTTCATTGATGACAGTAGTCCTTAAAAACCACTAAAAGGGGCAAAGTCTACTGTTAGCAAGTGGAAAGGGAAAGGATGGGTGTAGGTTTAACACATGCAGTCTTTAAAGAAGAGAAACTCAGGTTAGGAGTATCACTCTTTAATGCTAATCTTCAGATAGGGAGCTTGTTGAAAGCCCCTTGTGACCTATTAGGTGGATTATGTTGCTGAAGTTTGGTTGTGGGATGTTGTGGTTTTTTGTTTTGGGGTTTGGGTTTTTTTTTTTTTTTAGTGGTGTTCTTTGAAGGGTTTGTTGTTCTTTGGGTTTTTTTTTTTTAAAGGCAGTTTGTAATCACAATCAGGTAGTGATTGTGGAACATGTTATTTTTCCTCCCCCTCCCTCCCCTTATGATACCAACAAAGATGACAACAGTAAATCCATTTTGCAAATTACCTGTAGGAGAAATGAGTATCTGACAAACTGATCTTTATCTTGGGATTAAGAGTCTTGCTTAACTTTATTATGGCTCCAGGAAATTCTTCTCAATGTGCCTGCCTGAATGAGGAAAGACATTTTATTCTTGTAGAGGAGTTTGGGGCTAAGAAGAATTCTGTCCAAAAGCATCTGTTTCTGTTGTTTTGGCAGATGCCTCTTCTTGCAATGTTTATGCTTGCAGTAAGTTTTTCATTATGGAGAACAACCCACTGGAAGTGCCATTGCCACCCAGCATTTAGCAGTTGGGGAACGATCCAAGAGTAGGACAGTGGAAGAAAACTGACTTGTTTTTCAAGAAAAGATGGAGGGAAGTGGAAAGGAGTATGAAGTGATTTCTCATGACAGTATTACTTGGCTTTTTAGTGGTAATATATTTTTGTTCAGAAAGTGTACCAGTAAAACTTTTATTAATGACAGTTAAGAAACTTTCATGGTGGTAAGGAGAGTTGGAAGTTTCTCTGCTATACCTGATGTGTCTTCTCTAATAGATATGAATGTCTCTTGGTAAATGTTTTTTTTAGTATGCCTTTGAACTTCAGGACATTGGTTGGCTTGAACCACCTCATCCAGTCTAGTTTTGTGATTTCTTAGTGATGTCTTCTCTTGTGTTACCATAATAACAGAGTAAACAAAGGACTTACATTTTTTTTCAAGATCATTTTCCTATCCTCCTCCTACCCATATTTATTCAGAAACTCTAAATGGTTCTAACTCCTTTCTGCTGTGTATGCCTGTTAAACAAACAAACAAACGAAGTCATTCAATTTTTTTAAAGACACTGTATAGTTCTGCAGTGTTACAGGCTACCCACATTCCCCAAATAAGGCAGTTAGGTACCAGTCTTGCAGTGCATTGCACTAAGTAAAACTTCTCTATGCTAGACTACACATTTGCCTTACAATCTAAGCTGCAATCTGCAGTTCTACTGCAACTCTATAGTACCTATATTGCAATTACTGAAACCACTTGGTGGCCAGGGTAACTTGTTTTCGTGTGTAACGTTCTACTAACCTACTTTAAGATAGTGGCACACTTTTGGATTGGTATGGGTTTTGTTTTTTTTTTTTTTACTTTCTGAAAGTTGTGGTTTTTTCAATTGCAGAAATATGAAGGGCTAATGAGTAATATAAGTGGAGAAGCATGCTCTTGCCTGCAGTGTGGTGGAGGAGAAACTGGGAATGTGGCAAGACTTCCTGTGTATGATGATGAGCACCAAGCAGAAGCACAGAGGTGGGTAAGGAGACAGCCACCTTTGCAGGAAACTGGAACAAAGAAAGGTATTTGGTTTGTTTTTTATCGGGCCAATTCTATATCATCAAATTAAGCTTGTTAGTAGCAGTCTTTAATAGCTAATGTCCTATTGATGACTGCAACTTAAAGTTAGTTAATTCATAAATATTTGGGTTCTAGAGGAAGATGCAGTTTTTCAGACTGAGGTGGTTTAATATTTCACTAGGTTGTTCTACGTTAAAGTCACAAACTGGGCAACAAATGGTACTAGTCTCCAGCTTACTGATTCAATACTAAGCTTTGGGGCTTGGTTTTTATTAAATGCTAGTAGCTTTCTTTGGCTTAAAACCATTCTTCAGGACAATAGCTGCTGAGAGGTTGTGGACATGAACGTTTTGGAGGCTGTGGACATCGATACTAATAGTTCTGGTTTTTAACAGCTCATAAGCCAGTGCTGATCATGATGAGCAGGATATAATCTAAACTGTTTTGTAAATGACTAATACAAAGTCAGCTTTTTCAGACAAGGAATTCTGCATAAAAGATACCACACTTGTAACGATATTATACATGTAAAAGATTTATACTTCACCTGACGTGGTAGTTTTTTAGTGATTCTTTTGATCAATACTGTAGTTGAAAAAACATGAATCCCTTGGTGGCATTTCTCTCTTTTTTCCTCCTTTCCTTCTGCCCTTAGTATATGCTTTAGCTTTGTAGCTCTTTCCAGAGCTGTCACATGTACTATGGCAAAGCTGGAGACAGCATAGCTGAGGAAGAACTTCATGGGAGGCACAGTAATCTCTTTGGGGCTTTCTGTTTAGTTTTTATGCAACTGAAAAACATAAAGCAAGAAAACACAAGGGAGTCTTTGGCTTTATGCCTATACTGTGGTTTGAGTTCCTTCAACACCAAAACAACAAACCATCTATTAAAACAATACAAGCAATGCAGTTCTGTCTCTAGAGCTCCCTGTCCTGGCTATAGAGAGCAGCCCTGTCTCTTCTGGAAGTAGCCCAGTCTTTGTGAGTTTCCTGACTTAACTAGACTCAGCTGCATGTGAGGCTTCTCAGCTGGGAGAGTCTCCTACAGCTGACTCCAAAAGAGCCTACTTGGCTGTTGTGAGGTGGTTTTTTGTTTTGTGGGTGTTTGGGGCTTTGTGCTTGTTTGCTGTTGGAGGTTGTTTGTTTGTTTGGTTTTTAATGAAAAAATATTCAACCTACAAGTCTCATATCACTGATTTGAAGACTGAAATCTTCACTGAAGGAAGTGGATTGAGACTGTGAGGGTTCAATGACTTGGATGCAGCAGCATCTGTCATAACAGGATTCCAGCATCTTGTGATTGTTTTAATTAGACTAATGTGTTGTATGCTTTCCAGCAATAGGAAAACTTAAGGGGAATGCTGGAATTAGTAAAGTTGGACTTGATTATTTTTTTGGTCCCATGGTTGATTGTATAACTTCTAGCTCTTACTGGTGCAGACCAAAAATTTACAGATAACAACCTTGGGTCTCAGGACTGTTTTTCCTATTGGCAAGAGTTTGGAAAAAAAGAGAGTAGGTGTTTCGGAACTTTAAACAAATATCTACAGCTTCCTACGAGGGAACATGAAACTAAGTGAGATCAAATCCCAGGTTAGGATTGTTTATCACCTAAAGACAGCCTTGGCTCTGCCTTGCTGGCTGCATAAGGCTCTTTGTATCTGTTGCATTATTTTCTTTTATTCTGTCACATAGGATTTAGTTTTTAGTGGGTAGAACGGAATGTGTGTGCATACTTTGAAACAAACAAACAAATGTTACTTGGTAGTTCTTTGCACCAGTAAGCAATTGACCAGATTTCTTGTACCTTCCTTAAGTTAATAACAACTTGAAGCTGTAGTTTGGATTACTTCCCTACTTCTATTTGTAAACCTTAAAGTAGGTCTTAAGTGGTTTTATTTAGGCTCTTTGCCTTTTTAAGTCAAGAACTTCTTTATTTGTTGTGCCACTTGGAAATAAGAAATACAAGATGTGTGTGGAAAAAATGGCCCTTGTTCTTAGATCTTTCCTATGTGACAGCTGTTGCTATCAGTGATGGATATGAAATATCTGCTCTGGGTTTGGAAGTCTCAGTAGGAAAGGCTTCTGTCCGTAGTACCCAAACCATGCTTTTCTTGAAGCAATTTCTGATGGAAAAATGATACAAAGTAACTTGTTTAAAATTGCTTCTCATTCAGTGGTGACCTTATCCACTACTCTTTCTTAGTATGCACACCTTGGGTTGTGAGACAGTGTTGTTTTGTTGTGATTGCCTTCTCTTTGTTGTCCAATATCTTATTTTTGGTGTTTTCAATATCTGCTTTACTTCTGTGTGCAGACTGATAGTGCCCTCTAGTAAAACCTCCCTTAGACTTGCAATTGCAATATTATCTGACTTGACACATGCATTTATTATAGATACTCTTGCGTTGTGTACATCTGTCATCCTTCCAGGATAACAGACTCCATTCTTTATTATTTCATTTAACTTGTGTCCACAGTGAAGTTTGGGCTAAAAACATGAAAAATCTTGGCCCTATCACACCCCTTTGTTATACCCTTAACTAGTGCTGTGGCTGGGTCTCCCACTGTGAGCCTTGCATGTAGGCTTCCTTGTGTAGAATTCCTTGTGTCTACGTTTAGTTCTGAGAAGGTTTGGAGGAATGCCTGGTTTTGCTTCATCCCTGTGCTCAAGAACTTTTTCTTTCCTACCTGAGCATGATAGGCCATATGGAGCACAGTTCCCCTTCAGTTGGTGTCTGAGGAATTCTGTCCTCTTATCCAGCTGTATTCAACTCAAGGCCTTTGTTTTAAGAAGTAGAACAAAGAGAATGATGTCTTCTCTGAAGGAGAACATGTTGGCAATTTGAATAAGAGGATCATTCTTCCTGCAGTGTGTTAATCACTTGAAGCTGCACACAATAGTGTTCAGGGCTTTTTTTTGTTCGTTTTTTGGTTTAGGCTCTCCTTAAAGTATGGCAGGAATTGGACTCGATGAAGATTCTGTCTCAGAAGTGATCTCGGACTGCATCTGAGGGTCAGTAGAACTGTTTGAGCTTGTCTCAGGGAAAGATTACTGGCCACTCATTGTAAGGAGGTTTGGCAAATGGCCAGCTTGAAGAGAGCAGATACGAGGTAGTAGGCTGTACCAAGTGGCTAAATAGTCTTACTTGCCAAAGATTGTGGCTTTTTCTGTTGTGTGGATTTCAGCTTTTGTAATGAAAAGTCTCATTTGCCTGCCATAATAAATCTTGTGCTTAGAAAGATACAGCCTTTTATTTATAAGGGAAAGGCTTTTGCCAGCTTGCTGCAGTGATGGGTTCTGTACCTTGGCTGCAACAACCCTATGCAGTGTTTCAGGATGGGGATAGAGTGGCTGGAGAGCAGCCAGGCAGAGAGGGACTTGGGTTTACAGGTTAACAGCTGACTAAACATGAACCAACAGTGGCCCAGGTGGCCAAGAAGGCCAACAGCATCCTGACCTGTATCTGGAGTAGTGTGGCCAGCAGGACCAAGGAAGTCATTCTCCCCCTGTGCTCAGCACAGGTTAGGCCACACTTTGAGTACTGTGTCCAGTTCTGGGCCCCTCAATTTCAAAAAGCTGTTGAGGTGTTCAAACGTGTCCAGAGAAGCCCAACAAGGCTGGTGAGGGGGCTGGAGCACAGCTCTGTTATGAGAGGCTGAGGGAGTGGGGACTGTTCAGCCCGGAGAAGGGAAGGCTCAAGGGAGGCCTCATTGCTGTCTACAACTACCTGAAAGGAGGTTGTAGCCAGGTGGGGGTTGGTCTCTTCTCCCAGACACTCAGTGACAGAATAAGAGGACACAGCCTCAAGCTGCACCAGGACAGGTTTAGGCTGCATGTTAGGAAGAAGTTCTTCACATAAAGAGTGATTGGGCATTGGAATGGGATGCCCTTGAAGGTGGTGGAGTCACCATCCCTGGAGGTGTCTAAAGGAGACTGGATGAGGCACTTAGTGTCATAGTATAGTGAATTAGAAGGTGTAAGGTGATAGGTTAGACTCAGTGATCTCAAAGTCTTTTCCAACCTGGTTAATTCTGTGTTCTGAGCATGAGCAAGGCTAGGTGGATAAGTTGCATAGACTTATGTGATACTGTGTATGTGTTCCTTCATCAACAACCATGTAGTATGTAAACTTTCTTTGGGACTGGAGGAAATATTGAAGGATAATAGGAGGTCTGTTAATGAAAAGAGCCTACTGTAGTTTACTAAGGTCATCCTGGATGTGGGTCAAATCAAACCAGCAGCTTAATCTGTCTGTTTTCCCAACTCAGAAGTGAGGGAAAAGTAACAGATAAAAAATTGGGATTGAGACAGGAAAAAGTGAGATAAGAATAGATTTACTAAGCAAAATCAGATAAACATAGTACAAAGTGCACATTACCCTAACTAATAATCTAATAATAATACAGCACATGATTACCTTAGCTCAGCCTGTTTGCTGAACAAGACCAGTGTAATACAGGAGAAATCATCAGAAACCAGGAAACCAAAACCAATGAGCTACTCCACATCCATGTGTCTCATTGCTATTCTTGTGGAAAAGATCCAACACCTAAGAACCCAGAACCCTGAAACAGCAACTGGAACAGGAAGCCTCCCATATTGCAATCTGAACTTCAAGCTCCATAATACTTTGCTTCAGTCAGCACTTCGATTTTTGAAGCTGGCATGACTGCAGCATGGTATGAAGATTGAATTTAATCCATGACAGTTTAAAAGGAGGATCTCTAAGGCCCATGAATTGATTACAAATGAGGATCTCTGAAAGCCATGCATTGCTTCTTTCTGTATTTGAGGATGATTGCTTGCTTTTTTGCCTTTTCTGCACATCATTCTAAAGAAGAAATAAAGCCAAACCTCTTTCTTTGCCATGGTTCATGTAAAAACTTCTGTGGCTGAGTGCAGTTGGATGTATCTCCAATATTCCATGTAGGTGTTTGATTCGTGTTAGTTTTCTTTCCTAATATAGGAAAGGTAGCAATCAACTACAGATTTTTGTGGGTCTATCCAAGTTTATCCATCAGTTCTTCAAGTTAGGGCAAATACCTGTGTACCTTTTTAAAAAATAATGATTTGATTAAATTAGCTAACAAATACATTTCAAGGTTCTATAACTTTCAAAAGGTGACTCAGAGGTGAACTGTCTTTATGCCATGATAAACAGTCTTCAGTAGCAGCTTGAAGTCCTACATTTTTGGATTTTACAGCTCCACTGTCGTCTTGTTCTCTGTGATGACTCATTTACAATGCTTCTTAGTAGCACTAAGCAGAGTTCAGCATGAAAGTCTATCCTTCCTTTGTAATAGTGACTTTTGATTATTGAAAAAACAAAATGGCCACCTGTCCCAGGTTGGGAACTATAAGGTTAAAAAAAAAAGTCTGGGAAGGACTAGAAGATCATTATTTAATCCCTATCTCTTCATAAACTCATGTTGAGACCAGCTCATTCTCCTTTCCTCCCCCTCCAGCTTTGTGTCTGTCTGGGCTGCTTTATCAGGACAAATATGTTAAGGAGCAGGCCTGGTTTGGGGTCTCCAGAGGCTGTGTTCAGGCCTCTTGGATGGCAGAGGCATGGGGTGGGCAGAGGACTGGAGCACTGGGGAGTATAGATTTAGTTTTGGGGGGAAATTCAAGGGAGTTCACTTGTGGATTCTGTATCTGCCTTGTAATTTCTCTCTGTAACACTCTCTCCAAATATATTTCTGTCTTTCTCCAATTCATTTGAGAGCTTCACTCTGTCGGCTCTTTAAACCAACACCAAAACACAAAACCTAACAAAATCCTTTAGCAATAACCAAGTTTTGTCTTCTGTCTTCCCACTCTAAAGAAGGCAGACCTGCTAACTGAGAAATTATTTTTTCTAATGTCAGAGGGTGTCAAAACAACTACTTTTACATATACACTTGGTATCTCTGAAGCTTCGCCTACAGCATAGTGTTAGCAATGACATATGAAGGCTTTAAGGTTATTTGGTTACTGTATGAGATGACTTTTATATTCAAGTTCCCTTGAAGTGTATTGTGCTTGATTCCTATGTGCTTGTTACTGCAACAACTGTATATTTGCTGATGATACTTTGTCACATTGAGCTCTTAGAAACAGCAATTCATGTAATAACTTCAGTTCAACTTGAATTGAGAGAAGTGTAGTAAATTATGGTTCATCATTGGGGCTTTTTTCTGACAGAAAATGGGAAGGTACTAGAAGCTTTAATTGCAGAAAATTCTGAGGTGAAGACTAAACTGAAGGACCTGGGAACACCACCAAGGTATTTAAAAGATGTAAGCAAGCTCAGTTTTGTAAGATATAAACTGCTTTTCTTTTGGAGTGTGACTTATGTGCATTTCAGGTCACTGTCAAAGGGAGATGTCTCAAAACCTTGTACGTCCTGTGATGCTGTGAAAGGCCTGGAAGAAATGCGTGCTCAGTACATTAAAGCTGTGAACAAGATTAAGTGTAAGTAGTAACTTTTTTTCTGGAAAGCTAAGAGTAAAATAATTTACTTTGTCACCTTCTCCAGCCAACTTGCACAGGAACCTTAACAGCCAAAGCACATGGGAAGTAAATTTTTCCTTCTTACTAGGGTGAATGTGAGAAATGGTGTTGTCATCATAATCTTAGACAACATTAATTGTGATGAGTGAAGCCTTGTTATGCCATCTGCTTTGTTGCACTGTATTATGTCTTTTGAAGTGGCAAAGGGTATTTTGAGAACTGATCTTTCATCTCCAGCAAACAATGCATCTACCCTAGGTCTTCTCCTAAGGGAGAGTCTGTTCTTTTGTGATGTATCCTGCCATCTGGCTTAATCTGCAACCTTCTGGCTGAGGAGCAAGGCTTAAGTGTAGCGCCAGGTCTGATTTGAGTGCAGCAGGCTCACAAATGCCAGCTGCATTGCCACTGAAGAATTTCTATACCAGCATTTTATCATCCAACTTTCCTCCCAAATCCTTGTGCTTAGTGTTTTCTGTTGCTGCTGAAGATGCAGAGACAGACAGCTGAATCCCTATCTGATCTTGCATATTGACTTGCTCTGGTTTTCAACATCATTTATCCAGTAGGTAACACTTGGCAGAAGTATTTGGGCAGAATGTTGACAGGTAAATCCAGGTGCTCGCTGACTTGGTCGAGGGTCACTAGACAATCCCAGTTTGTGGGTTTTTTTTCCTCCCCTAGGGGAAAACTGGTACTAACAAAGTGTGGTTTTTAGGTGATATGCTCTGTTATATCCGTGAAAGTAAGGAGCGGGCTGCTGAAATGATTAAAGTGGAGGTTTTAAGGGAGCGCCAAGAAACAGCGCGGAAAATGCGCAAATACTACTTGACATGTCTTCAACAACTGCTTACTGACAATGGGAAGCAAGAAGGGTAAGTTGAAGTATGTTTGGAAATCACTGTTGGGTTTGAAAAAGAGTGTGCAGGCACTATTCTGATGTTTGTTCACCTTGGAGCAAATGGTGTCTGACCTCAAGTCTTGCCAGTCCACACAGATTAGCATGAAGTCACTGCCAAGCAGCCTGGTGTATTGTCTTTGCAGTGTTCTCTGGGGTTTTCTATTGCCTGGCAAGTTTATAACCATAGCAATTTTATAAGTGTTTTGCTTCTTCAGAAGGAAGGGTTCTAGGGTAAAGACCTGACCGTAGCCCATGTCTAGGCAGGAATAGCTGTTTCACTTAACAAGTGCCACTGGAAACAGCGACGGAATGAGTCATAATCCCCCCAACTTTACAATGGAAGCAATGAGAGCCTTGGGGAATGTGTACAAGTTACCTGAAGAACTTTATTGTCACCCTGAAGTAAAATAGGGAGTTGAAGAGAAATTGCCCCTGAACTTTGGCAGGGTGGTGTTGGGTGTTTTTTTTTTTTTCCTATGGGCTTGTTTATTTGTTTGGGGTGTGTGTGTGGTGGTTTGTGTTGGTGGTGGTTTTTTTTTTTTCCTCATCTTCTGCAATTCTTGGCAGAGCTGAAAAGAAAATAATGAATGCTGCCAGTAAGCTTGCTACAATGGCTAAAGGACTTGAAACACCTCTTAGGCACATTCCCCAGAACAAATCTACTCGCTCAGGTATGTTGGATTCTGTAGTTATACTGATATAATAGAGCAATACTACTACTGCATGTAGTTATGAAAATGAAGATGGAACATGAGGCACTATGTATGAGCTTGCTCATGTGATGTAAATGTACTGAGTAAATGTAATGTAAATGAGCTGCTTATTTTGACGATGCCTACAATTCTGCATTAAAACAAGCAAAAGGAAGAACATAGGGTTTTTTCCAGCATTAATGTTTCCTTCAATTAATCTATTTCTTTTCCTCTTCCCCTAGCTTTGCTCTTAAATTCTGATCTACTCCCTGGAGCTCAGTACTCAAAAAGAGATGGCATGCTTCAGACTAGGTCAAACCATATGGAAAGCAAATCATGTGGTGAAAGCGTTACCAAAAAAACCAATGAGAAAGGTGTCCAGGAACATGTAGCACGTGACTTGAGGCAGCAGTTTGATGCAGTGCAGACTGAAACTCAACATACACTTCATGAAAAAGTTACTTTGAATACGCAGAACAGGAATAATTCTAAAAGTCTGGATGGTGCTTCAAGAGGTGCTGTAGCAGAGTTTTATCCAAATGAAGGTGGAAGAAGAGAAAAACATGGCCCCACTGTAAGCGCAGACAAAGGACTCCTGACACATCAGAATACTCCTCTGACTGCTTTTCAAATAGCTTTAGAAGACATGCATGCACCCAGCTGTACAAATGGCCATGTCATATCTGGGACAGCTCATCTGCTGAAGAACAAGAATGAAAGAATGGATAATAAGTGTATCCAGTCGTGTGGGAAACGGAAAAGTAAATCTAAATTAACTCCAGTATCTGATTTTCAGAAAACTCCAGAAAGAGATGATGGAAGCCCCAGCAAATGGAATTCTGTGGATGGAAGCCAGCATCTGGATCCTAGTGACATGCCCCTCTTGTATTCTGAATAGGAAAGCAATGCTCGCGTGCTGAGTTCCTTCACGTCAGGTTGTTTTCCTCTGCAGATGCAAATACTAGTTCTTGGAGAAAGGTTTCTAACAGCACTAAGGTTTGTAGTAGAGACCACCTGACAACAAACCCAGAGCATGCTTCCATTCCTCAGCTCCGACAAGTCAAATCTGCTGTGGCACAATAGAACGCGCCACTGGATTCAAATGTAGGAAAATGCTGCAACTAATGCTGGGAAAAGAAATGATGTGGAATCTACTGTCTCTTCAGCAGATAGAGATTTTGGAAACCCACTTTCTAACTTGAACCAATACCAGCAATTCCTTATTTGAAGGCAAAAAAATACCTAACTTGATTTTTAAGTAAAAGTTTAAAGATTGGAGAAAACCTGTTCTGCTGTGTCCATTTCATGGTCAGTGTGACAACAATTTGAATGTGATGTGGATTCTATAAACACGATTTGAAATATTAATATAAACTTTTGTTTACTTTCACATTTTCATGATTGTTTATATTGTATACAAATGTATTAAATATAATATATTTTTATATTAAATTCAGCTTGGAGTGCAGTGTTTACCACAAATTACAGTAGCTTTGTTTTAGCAAATCTCTTTAAATGATTATAAAAAACATTTTTTCAGAGGTCAGTGAGGATTTGCTTGAAGTATTTTAATTGACTTCTTTCCATTTTGAAGGACCACTTGTAAGTGCCTTTGCATCTCCCATAATAAAAGCAAAAATATTCAAAGGGCTTTTATTAAATTATTAAATCACCTATGAATTACTCTACCCATTTGTATAGCAAAAACTGCTGGGCAGAAGAAAGATATAAATCAGAATATCCATTTTCTGTAGATGTTCCTTAAATAGTATGGGTTACCAATGTAATCTGAAGACCTGGTGTTCTTCCTGGTGGTTAGCCCTGGGTGAGGCCCAAATGGCTACCAAAACTCCCCTTCTTAGATGGACATGAGAGAGGGAAAATGTAACTTTAAAGGCCTGTGAGTCAAGATAGAAGCAATTTAATAGGATAAAAAGCAAAAGCTAAGGCTGCATGTGGCCTCAAAAGCAAGCAAAGATGTTATTTTCTACTTCTCATCTGCAGACACTGTTGGGTCACTCCCAGGAAGCAGGGCTCTGTTGTGCATAGCATTTGCTCTGGAGGACAGATGTCATCAGCAAATGTCCCTGCACTTCCTTCTTTTCCTTAGCTCTTCATCTGAACTGGCATCAAAGGGCATGGAATACTCCTCTGGTCAGTTTGGGTCAGCTGACAGGGCTGTGTGTCTCCCTCTCAACCTACATTTGTTGGAGGGGGGATGTTGGAAAGGCACAACCTTGGTACTTGGCTCAGCAGTAGCCGAGACACTGGTGTGTTATCAACTGCAAAACACAGCACCATCAAAGATGCTCTGGGGAGAATTAAGTCCAGCTCAGCCAAACCCAGTATATTCCTGATGTTTAGAAAGCTTCTGTTTTAAAGGCTTGGTCACATGAAGAGAATCATGAAATTTGCCCCTTTTTACTTTCCTTGTGATGGTGTTTCATTTCTAGTGATTCTATGAGGTTTTGCTTGCTATTAGAAGAAAAAAGACTGAATATTCTCTAAGATTATCTACATACCTTTTGTAGGTAGCAGTGTTTAACTGCAATAAAGATGCTCCTTGGGTCTTTCAGCATGAACAGCACAGCCTGAGAATCTGTTGAGTTTTAAGAGGAAAGCAGACCAAGATTCAACAGAGATCTGGAGAAAAATGCGTTTAACTTCCTTTACACAAATGTCCTGCCCATTTCTATTTCAAGCCAACTGGCAAGGCAGAATACATTACAGCTCTAGCTATGCAGCACTGGTTTGTGACTCGAGAGGCTTGGGCGATCTAATAAGAGACTTCTGGATTTCTTGGTGGCCTTTAAGGTTGGCTATAAATCCAACCCCACTTTCTCTTCAGTGAAGGTGGGGTTTGTGATCATCAGTGGGAGCAAATTGAGGGCATGAGACAGCTTGTGCCTAAACAAACATGGGCAGTGGTTAAGTTCAAGGGCCAAATTCCGACCTCTTAGCTGAGGAAATAGCTGTGGCCTTGTCTGCAGGGGAAAGTTTTTACTAATTCTCTCAGCCCCATGCCGAGGGCTGTGAGGTTTTTTCCCCTTGTTTTTTGCTTCTTTTTCGGTTTTAGTTGTTTGTGTGTGGTTTTTTGTTTGGTGGTTTGTTGTTGGTTAGTTTTTGGGTTTTTTTTTTGTCATTGGCAAGTGGCTGCTTTTGGTGAGCTCAAACATTTTCCCAAACTGCACAAAGTAGTGCAGTTTTTCCTTTGAGAGATACTTGTACAAGTGTTTAAACCAATACATAAGATTGGACCAGCTTAGGAAATTAACCAGAAACCTTACCCAGATGCAGAAAGCTTGCATCTCTGAAAGTGAGCATGCAGCTGTCCTGTAGGACATCCCTGGCCATTCAGACAGAGCAGTTTAAGGCCTATCATCTCACTCGTATGGATCAAACATACTTTTTCAAGTATATTTCATCCAAAATGGGTTCAAGAGCTTCTGTGTAATTGCTCCCCAAAATGCCAGGGTGCAAACTGCTTTTAAATTTTTTTACAGTACATTTTTGTCACCTTGTTCACTGTTTGTCTGCAAAACTTACTGTCATTTCTGTTTAGCTTTTAACAAATGTTCTGTGTTTAAGGCTCACTGGTTTCGGTGCAGAATGAAGTAATTAATGATCCTAGTCCTGCTAAAGGTTTGAACAGCTGATGGTTATTTAATTTAGAAGCTGGAGGGCCACACTGATGAGGAAGACTCTTCTGCATTACTGGATAAAGCCAAGGATGCACCAGATCCCAGCTATGGTGAGGAAACCAAGGGAGTTTTCTTCAGTAGGCTTCTTAGCCTGATATGAAAAATGGTTCTCTTGTGGGTATACTTCCTGTCTTAGGGAGCAGGGAGATGTTGTGCAGATAGGGCAAAAGGAGGAGGGAGAAAACCATTTCCAATCCTAGCTAGTAGAAGAGTATTTTAAGGTAGACGTGAGGTACTCAGCTGGATTTGGTTGCTGTTTTCAGTTGTATGACATCTGTTGCTGGGCACTTTCAGTGACCACAATTTCAAAACCTGTGAGAATGTTGATGTAGGTAGAAAGTCTGTTAAATCCTTGCTCACAATGTTTATTTGTGCCTTGTTGCACAAACAACAGAGAGCTCCAGAACTACCAAGGTTAATTTTAAATTAACCTTCATGAGACTCAACTGCAGAGGCCTGAAGGGAAGCTCCATAACCAAAGAGCAACAACCATTCCCTGGTGAGTAAAGTTGGAGGTACAAGATGAAATTTAGACCCAGTAGTCTTGGTCCTACCGTACTTGCTAGTTTCCAGAGTGGTTCAGCTGGTTGCCCAGTCTTATGCAGAATTCCTACAAGGTTTGCAAAACATAGTCTGTGATTGTGAAAGCCTTTCACAACTGCTATGACTAAATCCAACTTCTGTTAGTATATCCTGTGGATATGCAACCAAGGAGAGCTCTGGTTTGCTGGCATTCCCAGGGTTTCCATAATGCCTTTGGAACTTTGTATGTCATGACTCCCCTACCTTTTCTGTTACTTTGCAGCTGGTATTTTCCACTGAAGTTTGGAGATGTGCTTACCACAGTATAGCATCCATTTTTCCATAACATCCTTCTCAGAAGGATTTAGATAGTCACATATATACATATATATATATATGTATTTCAGTTATTCATCCTTAAAATTTGCTGTCAAAACCTTTCTGGTCTTGGAACTCTGTTCTCATGTGTCCCTTTGTTCTATGGGAGTTGCTAAGATTTCCCATTGAAATTTATTTTAGCTGTTTGCTCTTTTGTGTGCGTTCACTGCACAGCTTTGTCTCCCACAATGTGAATGGGTTACAATGGAGACGATGGTAACCTGGCAGTGATACAGGAGCACATTACTTGCAGCTGTAGTGAGATTTCACCCAGCAGTACTTCACACTTCCAAATTAATCATGTGTCTCTCTCTTGGTTCTTGTTGCTTGGGTGAGCATTTCACTGTTGTTTGGGCTTGGGCAGTGATTGATGTGAGAACTACAGTTCTTGTTTTTCTACCTCTTGTATGTACTTACCTACCAAGCAAGCTTTTAAGCTCAATTCCTTTTTCACACTTGATAAAATGAGTCTGTTTTCATCGTGTAGCGTTGCTTCTTTATGAATCTGAATACAAGTAAAGAAATCAATGTCTGTTGCCAAATGTTCTGGCTGAATGCCATCCCTGGTGTTCTGGCTTCAACCAGATGATGAATGTTCCCTGTCAGCCTGCAGCCTAGTGAAGAGGGCACAATGCTACAGAAATACTGTAATTATCTAATCAGCTTTGCTTAGAATGTTAAGTAAATGCAATCCTTAATACTCTGGTTTCACTACAGCTGTTAATTAACATGTGCAAATGTGATTTGTACATCAAAACCAAGCAGAGGAAACATTCACTTCTCAGTTACTTTACTCCCCTCTAGTGGTCTTATATCATACATACTTTTATGTAACACTTTTCATCACGGCAGATTTAAGGCTGATGTTAATGTTCTGTAAAACCTAAAAGTCTGCTGGTAACTTCTTCCTCCTGCTCATCATCTTTATAGAGAAACCAGTTCAGTGACTGGGATTCTTGCCAGTGTAACTCTCTAAATGAAAAGTGTTCTTTAGGTGTCTTTTAATTAAAGCTCAAACTCTCCCTACGGCTTTAAAATCAGTTTGTACAGAAAAATCTGTAAACCACGTACTAAGTTTTTTTTCCCCTGTGCCCTCAAACCTGTTCATGAGGGGTATTAGTGTCAGAGGTGTGGTGACTCAAACTGCAGTCAAGGCTGCAGAAACATCAGCAGGGTCCAGGCATACCTGTAATGCTGCTCTATGTTTATTCTGTGGAACATGCCACTTTTTGGTATGTGTTTGATACTGTTTGGGCCTGTGCAAATTGTGGGGCATAAAGAGACTGTCAGGTGACTGAGTTCCTCCTTCAGGCTTACCAGGTGGCCCTTTTTGTGTAGGATGTAGCTTCCACTAACTGGGAAGCAGCTAAAAACTTGCAGGAACAGAATGGGAAGTTGTACTTTTGAAGTAGCTCCCTGACTCTTTGCTCAAGTTACTGGTGTTGTAATCAGTGCTATACAGGTGTGCAGCACAGACTTCATTTAACAATAGTTAATTAATAAGTTCTTGGCTAAGTAGTTCTTTGCTTCCCCAAGTCTGTGTTTTAAAGGTTTTGAAATGACTGATACCATGTCCTTGGAGAAGATGGAGTATCTTATAAGGTACTTGTTTCCTTTATCTTCCTGCTTAGAGAAAGTAACTTCAGAAAAATGTAGGTAGAGAGTTCACTTCTCAGAAGCTAGCTGCTGTTTTTCCAACTATTCACTCATGACTTCTCAATGTTCTTCCAGAATGCCTTGGACTAATATTTGTAGGAAAGAAGGGGGGATAACAGGGGTGTAGGCAATAAATGTTGAGCATTTTCCATTTGAAAATACAGTTCTTTTAAAAGACTTCACAAAATTGTATTTGTCTTCATACTTAGCTATGGAAATAAAAAATGGAAATGTCCCCAAAATCATTTTAACACCATTTGAGTTGAACCTTTCATTTTAAAACAAGTCTTCATTTGTAACCTTTTGTAACTCTGATAAGTCAAGATTGAATCAAAACAGTCTAGGAGATCCAAACCCATCTTTTATTCTGCAAGACTGTCTTTTGTGGAAAAGTTGAGTATCTCAGTTTCCTTCCAAGCTGGAAGGAAATCATATGTGAAACATAAAATCCTCCATAAAATGTAATTTTGGTCTCCTGCAAGAATATTACAAGACTTTTTCCTGTGTCAGTGAAGCCTGTTAGAATAACCAATAGCTGGGGAAACAATTTAACTATGTTTTTCAGTTCCTTTTAGGTCATTAGCAGATAGCTCTAATAAACATGAGCTGAGCCAGTAGAGGCTTTGACTCTGTTTATCACTGCGGATGTCTGAGCAGTCCCTCTGGGAAGTTATGACCAATTCATCAGCCAGGGAGTTTAAGTTGTTCCTAACTCCTGTCTTGAACAGGAGTGTCAACAGTCAAACAATCAAAATAATTCAAATGTATGCATGTAGGAAGCAAGTAAGATATGAAGTGCTGAAATAAAATCATCTGTACAGCTGTGAAAGGCCTGCAAGCAGGCAGCTGGTGCAGAAGTTACTTTACTCAAATGACCTGGCAGGCCCTGATTTGGGAAGTGTGCGGACCTGGGTAGGGATCCCTTGCTGTGTGGGCATCCTGCCTGACACCTGACCCTTCTCTAGGTGGGTCTGTCCCACCTCTGCCACTCCTGCACTGCAGTGCAGGCACTGGGCTTTAATAGGTGGAACAAGTTTCCTTGATGCCTTTGGTGGTATTGCTATTATTCTTTG
Source organism: Eubucco bourcierii (assembly GCA_013396675.1). Lineage (NCBI taxonomy): Eukaryota > Metazoa > Chordata > Aves > Piciformes > Ramphastidae > Eubucco > Eubucco bourcierii. The sequence continues at coordinate 294,648 of VWZE01002424.1, forward strand.
CAGGTTCAGTTTATTAGACCTCTGCATCAAATCTGAGTAGCAGTCCTATAACCTTGCAGTTTAAGGCAAGCATATGCTCTAGTACCTTCCTCCAAGAAACAGATATAGATATTTAAAAGCTTTGTGGCTTAACATATGAGTCAAAGTAGAGTTTCTGGGGTTTTGTGCTTAGGAGAACAGGGAACTTGGCCAGTGTAGATCCAGACTCAATGTTTCTAGGTCTCCAGTACAAGAAAAAAACTCAAACTATTGAAATGCTGTGCTCAAATAGGAGTGTCGGGAAGTGATTGGAAAGATCCCAGAGTGAAGCTCATGAGATCTCTGTAAGCCTGCTTGTCAGAGCACACAATAACAAAGTGGCTGAGGTTGGCAGGAGCTCTGGAGGTCATCTGGTCTAAACCCCCTGGCTAGACCACCTAGAGCTAGCTGCCCAGGGCTTTGAATATCTCCATGGATGGAAGGTCCTTAACCTCTATGACCTATTCTACTGCTCAGGTGCCTTCACAGGTCTCTGTAACAGTTCAAGTAAGGATTCATCTGTGCTAAGAATGCACTTCTTAGGCATGTGTGAGATAAGGAAGTTCCTTTCACTTCATTGTGCCCATAATGATTCACAGAATCATAGAATGGCTGAGGCTGGTTGGACCATAAGCTGTTGTCCAGTCTCCAACAACTTTGGTCTTGTTTCTTCTGTCTTTTCAGTCAGCATACTTCCTACCTTGAAGTATATACTAAGCTGTTCTTAAGTTTAGTTGGTGAGAGCAGGGAGGATGGGGAGGCAACAGTTACGGGGAAAAATCTGCCATTACCTTGACTCATAATAACAGCAGAGAAAGAGAAGGAAGAAACCTGCAATCATGTCAAGTGGTCCCTGAGGATTGCTGTACGTGACACTACTTGAAAACATTTCTAGATGTCACCTTTTTATTTCTAATGAAAAGCTCAGTTGTTATCCACCAGAAGCAGTGATATGACTGACAGGAAACACTTGCTAAAATCCCTAATGGCAGGGATTATTACCCCTTCTCCCTAGTTTTTTTTTAATCCTTTTTCATAGTATCAGAAGAATGAGACTGTGGACAAAGAAAAGAGGTTTTATAAATGACTGTGTAAGTGGCCATATCTGAAAGTTATGGAATCCTAGTTATGGTAAATGAAGTTCTAGAGCCATCCTAGAGATGGACTACTTCATATGTTTCTGCTTTGCTGTCAGACTGTCTTTTCACTGCTGCTACTGTTTGCCTAGACCTCATGTTGAAAGGCAATGGCTAATAGCCTGGAGCATTCTTTCTATGCTGTTAATATAGCGCAACAGGACCACAGTCTCACTTGGGGTTTCGGAGAGCTTCTGGAATATGAACAACTTTACATAAATTAAATCACCACACTGTCTGCTGAATGCTTTCTTGCAGAAGTGCTGGCAACTGCGGGGGTGTGTTTTACTTCTCTGAAGAACAACAGTTTCTACACCTGGCAGCTGTTTTTGAAACAGGGCTGTCTGTGATAGCTCAGGCATAGAGCTGAACAGAGGAGACCCGGGTAGGTTTATAGCTGGGATTTGCAGATTAACACACTGTTGTATTTCCCAGCATCTTCCCAGGCTAAATCCCACCTGCATTCTGCCTAAGCAGAAGTTCTTCAGATCTCCTTTCTACTCTGGTCCTTCAATCAGTTAGCAGAACACAGAATTTAGTTCCAGATGTGTTAGAAGAGCTCTCTTCTCCAGGATAGGGCTTGATTAAGCACAGGAGTAACCTTTCCCATACTATAGAGTTTAACCAGTTTCTTAAAAATTAATTTTTCCTCTTTTTTTTTTTTTTTTTCCTTTTTCTTGCAAATGGTTTCATACAGACTCTGACCACAGAAAGAGGAAGGACAGCTTGTGAAACAAATCTGTCAAAGCAGGGTAAGTAACTACCAGGATTGTTTAAGTCAGCTTACCCTTAAAATGCAGTTTTGTGATACCACTGGAGGGGAGAAGAGAGGTGGAAACCAAGCCAAAAAAACCCACACAGAAAAAGCCTATTAAGATTTAAAATGCTGAAATGACCTAGAAAAAGCATTTTTTTCCAGGATTCCATGGGGAATGACCATTGTCAGCACATGCCTATCAGTGATCTGTGGAACTGATACAATGGTGCAGTTGTTTCCACAACACATTTCTCTCTGGACTTGTCGCTGTTAAACATGTGTAGTAGAGCATGATACGTATGTGAATTCTAAAAGCTGCTTTTTTGCAAGTTGGAGTAAATTCCAAAAACATTAATTCCTTGTTTTAGACAACACTGCCAAGATTTCTCTTTGTTTTTCAACTGTGCAGGACTCTGAATATTTAGTCAGCATGACTGCATAGACTTGTTGCTCCTACTGTTTGTGACCAAAACTCAGGCAGGGAGATGAGGAGGTTTGTGTATGGGGCAAAGAATGCAGAAGACTGCATATTTTGAAAAGGTGGAAAGACTTTGTAGCTATCTGTATGGAAGGAATTATTTCCACTTCTCCATAATGCATTTGAATCCGTAATATGGTGTTTTCACAAACTTCACTACACTGTCTTAGCTTAACTGGTGGAATAGCGTTCACTGCACTGAAGTCAGGGCATGCTCTCAAGTCCACTGAAGTAAGAAAGAAAAAAAAAAAAGAGAGGGTGAAAAAAATTATCTCAGGCCTTGTAGTGCCAAAGGAAGTTTGTCCAGATCGTTGCAGTACAGAGAAACTCTCTTTTCCCAATAGTTTATCATAAAATGTGTCCAGACTGGAGCCTCTGAAAGATTTCCTTATCTTGAAAAGGCAGCATGAATCTCTTTATTTACATCACCCACTGTTTCATCCATAAAATTAGACTTCCTTCCTTCTACTGAGGAACAGGAGTTGGAAAAGTCAGCCTTAGTATATATCCATATATCTATAGATAGATAGATATAGATGTCCTTTTTCCCAAGCATCTCCAGCCCCTGAGTATTTTTCCTTGGCTCTCCCTTAACGGGTGTCGGATGACATTTCCTTTGAATGTGTGCCTGTGTCCAACCTCTTCTTACTCGTCTGAAGTTGTGTTGTTTTTTGTTGGTTTTTTTTCCTGGTATTGAAGAGAGTTCACAAAGCTATGACCATTTTTCACCAATTTTATTTAAAACTTGTCAAGTGTCAAAGCCTGTCCCTTTTAGAGAAACGTAGCAGACTTCTGAACTCCACCTCATTCATCACAGTAACAACAATTTTGGGCGGATCTGGTGCTGATAATTTGAAAGCCATTAGGGATGTTTTAGAGGCAGGTCTGTGTTAGGTTTCTTTTAAGAAGGAAAAAAGCTTTTAGAATTGCTTCTAACAATTATGTTGTCTGAATAATTTGTACTAGAAACACTGCTAAAAGTTACTCATGTTTCAAGTGTTCTAAGTAATGAATTCTGAATTATTTTAATTCGCCTTGTAGGGAAGATAATAAAGTTTAAAAAACCGAAACAAAATATACAGAGCTTTCTTCCTCTCCCTTCTCACTCTAACCTTTGAATCTGCTGCAACTATCTACTCAAATAGCTGCCATAACTTCATTTGGTTACTTAGAAAATGAATTTAGTTTTGAAGTAACTACAATTATTATTTCTTGTTTCCTTACAGACAAAGGCAACCTGATCATTTGCACTGGTTATGTGCTTGCTTTATAGCTATTTGTTTTAGGACACAGTCAGCTTGCTGTGAGTTGAGCCAATACATAAATGAGAAGGGACTAATAACGAAACCAAATAATCTTCAAGTTAAGAGAAAGTTTCTTCTTGACTTCTTTGGGTTGAATGTACCAAGGCAACAATACTGGAAGGGCAAGATGCAATGTATTAAAGGTGTATGCATTATGAAATGGGTCATGTTCTGTTCAGTGTGGTGTATGAGACCTTGCATCTGATGGGCATTTTAAGGCAATGAAGACTGATTGTTTAACTTACGAACCTGGTAACACAGCCTCCCAGTGATTCTTAGCAAGTCAACTTTTAATACATTCAACAGACATGGGGTGAGGTGGGTGGGGAAATCCCCAAATGCTTTTATACCCAGTAAGAAACCTCAGACTATAGATGAGACTGTCTCAATTTACTGGTATCTAGAAAACTTAAGGAAATGAAGTCAGCCTTTGGAAAGTTACTGAATAAAAGGAAAGTGCAGATCAGAGCTGTGCTGAGCTGTTTGCTGGCTGGAGGCTCATCACTATCACTTGTGAGTCAGCAGTGTGCCCTTGCCATGAAGGTGGCCAACTGCATATGGGGTCTGTTAGTGGGAGCATAAGGAAGAGATTCTTCCCCTCCTTCGGTATTTGAGAAACTGCATCTGCAGTACTGTATCCAGTGCTGGACACCTTGTTCCAAAAAATCCCCAAACAACCAAAACAAGCGAAAAAAACCTTCCCTACCCCTAAACAAAAAAACCAAAAAAACAAACAAAAAAAAACCCAAACAAAAAAGCCATTGATACCTGGAGCAAGCCTGGCAGAGGACCACCGGAATGGTTAGGGACTAAAGCAACACTTTCTGAGGAGAGGGTCCACTCAGACTTAAGAAGCAAAAGCTAAGGAGAATCCTTCTGTCATCTTCAGGATATAGAGAATGTAGAGCCTGACTATTCTGGTGGTGAGCAGTGATAGGATGAGAGGCACAAGCTTAAGTTCTAACAAGGGAAATTCTGACTAAGTGTTAAGAAAAATTAATTACAATGAGAGCTGTAAAAAAATGGAGGAGATTACTCCAAGAAAAGTGCCCATTCTTGGAGAGACTCAGAACTCAGCTGGATAGGGCCTGAGAAGCCTCCTCTTAATATGGTCCTGCTCTGAGCAGGGGACTGGACCAAATGACCTTCACCAGTCCCTTCAACCTAAATTCACCATTGAGTCTGTGAGTTGTATGCAATACTCTCATACTTTTATTTCTCAAAGGAAGGACCTTGTAAAAGGAATGTGGTGGGTCCAGACTCTAATCCCTGGTCTCTTATTGCCTATTTTATTATTTCAACTACATCATGAGGCAACTCCCTATCAACCAAGAGATCTCATAGCTAGAAGAACATTGGGATGGAAAACAGAGGCAGAGACACCCAATCCCTTGCTGACACGATGTTTGAAGGAATGTAGGGCCTGATTCAGCTGTCTTTGTTTGAGTCAGTAGGGAGTTCTGCACAAATGAGAACTACAAGAAGAGGCTCCTAGTTACTGATTTCCACCCACTTGGAATGTATTAATTCTAATAAAAAGCTATATCTGTTTTGCTCAATGCCTTAGCCTGAAAATTCACCCAGGAGTTGGCATTTCATGCTAAACTCTGAAATTCATTTCACTTTGCTTCTGAGCTTACAGGTGGGATTTAAAAGGTCATTTGGGACAAATATAAGATTGAAGAAACTGAGCTTGCAACTGTGAACTCTGCCAAAGTTCCCTTTATATTTGACAGGGCCATAGCTGACAGAAAGTAGTAGTGTATGTGTATATATATATATATATATATATATATAAAAAATTTCTTTTGCACAAAACCTGGATTTTTTTTTTCCCTTCTTAAATAAAATAATCACTGTTGTTAAGCTCTAGAGGTTTTTAGCTGTATGTATAGAATTAAACATGTCAGTGTATATACCATATTAGACTGTGATTTAAAAAAAAAAAACAACAAACCTCCACTTTATTTTAGTTGTATTTCTGTTCAGCACTAACCTTACAAAAATAGGTTGTGCTTCTCCTTCCTGTAGGACAGAAGTAGTCATAGGATTTCTTCTGGTTTTAGTTAGCCTTTCTTTAGGACATCCATGAATAACTCTGTCATTGCAATCTTGTGTGTCTTTAGTAATAGGAGATGTAGTATAACAGTTTCACTCTTGCTAGGTAAGGATTGATTTAACGTGAGACCTAGGTTTAGAGAATAGAATAGCTATGAATGTGGTACAGAGATTTCCAAAAACAGTACTGAGAATGAGTTGTCTGAATTCAGGGCATCTCTTGAGTTTCCTCGTACTTTGGCACTGATACAGAAGAATTGCCCAGGTTCCCCAGGGAGGTTGTGGATGTTCCCTCCCTGGAGGTGTTCAAAGCCAGGTTGGACAAGGCCTTGAGTAACCTGTACTAGTGGGAGGTGTCCCTGCATATGGCAGGGGGTTGGAACTAGATCCTTGAGGTCCCTTCCAACCTTACCATTCTATGTTTCTATGATTCTATGAATTCATGTGTTTTAGAGGAGTAGAAACACCTGTCTCATTCAAATCTTAGTAAGGACAAATCCAATTATTATTTGACTTCTACAGTTTCTGGTGAGGTGATATCAAAACTTGCCACATAAATCACAGGAATTGTTCTGCTTAAAACAACATAAGTTCTGTGCTAAAACCATTCCATACAAGCAAAACCAATGGAGGTGTGTTCTGAGGCTCTAAAAATGTTTATGGTCATCTGAGATCCAACCCAGACAAAATACTGGAGCTTCACCAGAAGCACATAGGCCGCTCACATATGAGCCAATAGAGACCTTCTTGTAACTCTAGAATATTACAGAAATATGGAATCATAGAATGTTAAGGTTGGAAGGGACCTCAAGGATCATCTAGTTCCAACCCCCTGCCATAGGCAGGGACACCTCCCACTAGTACAGGTTACTCAAGGCCTCGTCCAGTCTGGCCTTGAACACCTGCAGGGAGGGAGCATCCATAACCTCCCTGGGCAACCTGTTCCAGTGCCTCACCACCCTTACTGTAAAGAACTTCCTCCTAACATCTAGTCTAAATCTCCCCTCTGCCAGTTTAAGCCCATTGCCCCTTGTCCTGTCATTGCAGGACCTTGTAAATAATCCCTCCCCAGCCTTCCTGCAGGCCCCCTTCAGATACTGGAAGGCTACTATCAGGTCCCCTCGAAGCCTTCTCTTCTCCAGGCTGAAGAGCCCCAACTCTCTCAGTCTGTCCTCATAGGAGAGCTGCTCCAGCCCTCTGATCATCTTTGTAGCCCTCCCAACACTATTAGCCCAACACTTGTGATAATATCGCAACTTACAGAATTAAATTCTAATGTAGGCAAGATTTCCTTCTTCAGCATTATAAACTCACCTGACAGATGAAAATCTCAAATAAAATCATTTGGAAAAATGAAGTAAATTCTAGAGTGACATTTGTCTCCCAAAAGCTACTAACATAGTAGATTTCATAGATTGTCATCACAGCTTACCTGACCAGAGAGTTTTAACAAAAATGACTGATAGTTTGTTTTATTTTGAGTTACCTAACTTTTTTTAAAAAATATTTAAACCAGTTAATTGGTTGTCTGGATGTAATTACTGTTTGTGCATGTAGTGTACTTAAAAATACGCACACCAAAACTTTCCCACGCTATTTGTTTTCATTGGCATAATCAAGACTCAGGACTTTCTTAAGAAAGAAATATGTAAGATGAACGTAATTATTTTTGTTCACTTGAGTCAATGTGCAATTTTTTTTAAAAAAGAAATATTATTTGCAAATTTTAATATAAACTTGGGTAAAACTAAATGAAAGATGATCACAAGATGATCAGAGGGCTGGAGCAGCTCTGCTATGAGGACAGACTGAGAGAGTTGGGGCTCTTCAGCCTGGAGAAGAGAAGGCTTCCAGGAGACCTTACAGTAACCTTCCAGTATCTGAAGGGGGCCTACAGGAAGGCTGGGGAGGGATTATTTACAAGGTCTTGCAATGACAGGACAAGGGGCAATGGGTTTAAACTGGCAGAGGGGAGATTTAGACTGGATGTTAGGAGGAAGTTCTTTACAGTGAGGGTGGTGAGGCACTGGCACAGGTTGCCCAGGGAGGTTGTGGATGCTCCCTCCCTGGAGGTGTTCAAGGCCAGGTTGGACGAGGCCTTGAGTGACCTGTACTAGTCAGAGGTGTCCCTGCCTATGTTGGGGGGTTGGAACTAGATGATCCTTGAGGTCCCTTCCAACCTTACCTTTCTATGATTATATGAAATTTCCAACTCTATCACACTGCTTCCAGTGATAAGATTGTCTTTGTTGTTTGTTTGAATAGTTCAAAACAATTCATCTACACATAAAAATTCCAATAAGGAGGAAAGGAAAGAACATTTGTGTGTGATGAAGAGGAGTAGCTTGGCAAAGCCAGGAAGAAGAGAGACCAGTACTCTGCATCATTGAACATGAAGATTGCCAATGCTGAAAGTGGAAGAGCAGGACGAGCAGGTATTTCTCTGACCATCAGTTAAATTTTAGTAATTTAGGTACATTATGCACTTAGTCGTGTATTGAATGATTTATGTGTGATGAGGTGCGCTAAGGCATAGTTAGTTAGGAGCATGTCTTTTCCCAGAAGGAGGTACTGGGCTTGATTTAAAGCATGCATGTGTGTTTAGTTAAGTAAATATCTGAGATTGTTGCTTCCAAGATGATCCTCAACTGTAAAAGGTAATCTGTTGTCTTTATCATTTCCTGATATAATCAGTCTATAATTGCCCTCCCCTGATTCTGGGCCCTGTCACCACAATCCATGCCATCTACCTTCTCCAAAATACAGCTGTAAGATCCTCGACATAACCTGAAAGAATCAGCACTTCAGTGTTACGGAAAATTCTGCCATGCATGTGGCCTAGGTTAACACAGCTCACTTTCACAAGCCACCCTCTTTCCCCACACAGACAGGAGGAAAGTAACAAAAAACCCAAAAACCTTCTGAGTTGTGATAAAGAATTGAGATAATGAGTTTTACTGAAAATGATACAATGCATGATTACCTGAGCCTGTATGCAGAAAAGCAAAGACAAAGCGGAAGCCAGTGACCTCCCCATAACCCCCTGAGCTGCAGCTGGCCCAGGGGAAAAGACCAACACCCTAACACCCAGAAACTGGAAGCAGCAACTGGAACAGGAAGCCCCTCATGTTACAACATAAACTTCAACCCCTAGATCCTTTGCTTCAGCCAGCACTTCCATATTGAAGCTGGCATGGTGGAAGCATGGTATTGAAGCAACAGATTCAACTTAAGTCATGACAGTATGTAGCAGTCATGCCTTGTTCTTGATGTCTTATTTTGGGATTTGATTCCAGAGTTTGATCAAGGAGGTAAAATAGCTCTGAGCTGCTTATCTCAGTTAATCTAAGGGTTCATCTTTTTGTTTGTTGTGGGAGATGGTGATCAACTGGCTTGTCAGAATTGCTCCTTTGTTCTTTTTCCTGAGTGAAACTTCTGAGTGGATAACAAGTGTTAGGGAAGCCATATAGAATTCTGTCTAGATGTTTTTCAGAGTCCAAATGTTTGCAAAGGCTCAAGTGGTTGTGGGAAAGTGTGTGGATGACCCTTATTATTAGGTCTGTTCAGCAGCAGAGAGCAGAGATTGTTTTAAGTCTTTTACAGGGTATTTTTTGGTTCTAGTGGTTCGAGAACTCAAGTGGGCACTGTTTTAAAGTTGTCAATAATTTAAGTACTTATATAAGTATATTCTTTTAAAATGACACAGCATAAGATGATGATGTGCTACATATTTCACTAGATTAATTAGTGGGCAGCCCACATATCATGTAACATTACTTCATATAGTGTAATCCACATTTCTGTAGCCATGCAAGATACCAAATAATACATCATAAAATGTCCTAGAAGATATGAGAAAATAATCCCATTAACCTGTGACACAGAGTAGATATTTTTCTGGTAGCTCATCCAGAAACTTAAAGCAGTTGAAACTGAAAGTGTTGAAACCAAAAGAATGTTTGAGTAAATAGCAACCCAGAATTTCTTTCCTAAGTCACTTTTGTTTACTGGTAAACTTGTATTATAAACATAATCAGTACATATCTGACTACGTGTTTTTGCAGTGGTTTGATCTAAACATATTTGCTTTCTATATTCAGCAAAATCTAAACATTTATTTAGGGAACTCATGGATGAGACTGAAGGAAGAGAATTGGATGTCCTGAATTTTTTCATAGCAGAGACAGTTATACTACCGCCTTTATCCTGGTCTCTCTTCTTTGAGCAAATTTGAATTAACCACTGCAGAAGTTAAAAAAATCCATTGCACAATGCTGTGTTGTCTCTTCAACAAGCACAGNTCTGTGTCAGCTTATGTGGCAGGCAAGAAAGATAAACTTTGAAAAATCACATTCCTCTTCCATCTGGACAGTAGAGGGAAAATCAACATTTCCTATTTATCAACCCCCCCCTAATTTCTATTTGTGTGGTGCAAACTTCAAATCAGTAACACTCTGCCTGCAGAATTGAAATTAACTCCCTTGATTCATTTTATACAAGTTACAGCATAGTGGTACAAACTTCCATGTGCATTGCTATCTTGGGCCTTGTTCAGACTCACTGAGGAGCCACACTCTGAATCCCATTACTTCAGTTTTGTCCCAAAATCCTATTTTTACTGCACATCTAGATTTTACTTGTTATCTTGTATGCATCTGAAAGTTTTAATGTAAAACTGTTAGTGACAATGGAATGGTCAAAATCAAAATGCTGCTTTGTAATCTGGAGCATTCGCCACACTTATTATTATTATTGTTACAAAAATGAGACCAAATGATTAGAACGTTGCCACTGGGGTGAGTGCAAATGCAGCATTCCCTCTACAACTTCAAATGCTTCTATGTATGTTTAGAAGGATAATGAATGTTTCTATACATAATATAAAACCAGCTATAAATCAAAGTCAAACTCTCTGTTTCAAATAACATCTATTATATTTTGTGTTGTCATTACATTTAAGCTGTAAACAGAGATTGGTACTAGGAAGTCTTACATGGTGCTTCCTTTCTCTCCTACCATTGTATCAGTGCTACACACCATGTATTTATCTTTGGGCAGAGTGGTTTGGCAGCTGCTGTGGGTGAGTAGTCAGCTGCCTGCTTATAAAATTGTGCAGCTGAGCTTTTGTCACATTAGTTTGGTCACAACTATTCACCATCAGTACCTGTCTGAAAAAAACAAAAACTGACAATACCTACAAATTAGGACATGCAACATTTCTGCCAAAATGTGTCTTAATTGAAGAGTGGCAGAATTTACTTTAGTCCAATACGTTTGCTTTTTTTTGTATTTTCTCGGTGTGTTGAATTGGGATCCTGGCATAGTGCTACTCAACTGGAGTACACAACCTGAGCTGGAACTGTCAACTGTCCTACTCCCACCTCGAATTATTTCAACATTAAAACGTTCCACCTTTCACACCGATGTTAGTGGTTGGTCTAAATCAGCCCCAAAAGCACAAGTGGAAACTGACGTGGTTTTTTTTTTCCCCTTTCCTGTGATAAGGCTGAGATGTGCGGTTGTCTCGGAGCCGGTTGTAGAAATGTAGGAGTCTGCAGGGATGGCGTCGGTGAGTCGGTGTCTGTGCCATGCTAGTTGCTAGAAAGTGCATCGTTCAATTCTGCTGCAGCCTCTAAGGTGAAGCCAACATCGGTGCTACTTTTCCTTATAAGGGAAATAGATCCTTATATTTTTTTTCCTTAAGTCACTACATTGATAGTAAATGTTGCATTTTCTAGGACATTAACACATTTTCAGACGGAGACACAGGCGTGCGCTTCCACTCCAATCCTGTGTTTTAACTGACCCTGCTGCTTGGCATTANCCGCAGCAGGAGCCGGCATGGCCCTGTCCTCCCAGGCAGGGCTGCATGTTTTCTCCGTTCCCGGGGCAGAGCATCCCCTGACCCGGGTACGGCGGTGCCACAGGTGATCCTTCCACCGCGCAGCCACCCGGACACTACCGGTAGCCCCCGGAGCGCCCCGGGTGGCGGTTCGGGGGTGGGGGGACATTTTTATTCACCTCTTTCTCGCGAGAAAGTGTTGCGCGGGCGATACTTGAAG